>CM029019.1:111158059-111426863 GCA_016801055.1 Panax notoginseng
TTTTTCACTTTTTCAAAGTTTCGAAAATGCGTAAAAGTTAATCTGTAAAAGAAAGACCGAAATAATCCAAAAATATATGGATTCTGAGAATAACATTTTTTGCACTTCCGACGAATCCTAAAAAAACGGAACCACGAAGCTTCCAAGAGAAGGTTTGTGAATAGTAAGGAGGTGCGAATAGTAATTTTGGGGGGCAAAATAACTACTTTGCCCCTAGCCTTGAAAATCTATAAAAGAGAAGTGTTAGTTGATTTCTTTGAGATCAACCAACACTTTCAGAGAGAAAGAAAGCTTGAGAGCTTGGAGAAAAAGAATGAAAGAAAGAAAGAGCATGGATGCTCGGATCGGAGAAGATTAAGAAATAGATAAGCTAGTAAATTGTCAGTTTTGTCTAGAGGAAGAAGAATAAAGAAGAAAGGTATTGAAAACCTAACTTCTAAGTTAATTTTCTTTAAGTTTCATAGGTTAAAAACATAGCTTAATGAAAAGAGAAGTACTAGATGTTAAGAATGATTTTCATATGGTTGAAATCATAAGAAAACGAAGAAATAAGAATTAGAAGTTAAGTTTATAAATTTCTTAAGGAAGTATAAATTTCGTAATGAATTTGAACGATCCGAATGAATCATATGAATGATTCGGTGAAATAAGTAAGGAATGATGATTTTATAACACCAAATTCATAGAAAAAGTGAAATCGTAATCAAAATATCGATTAAAAATGAAGAACGAACGAAGAACGTGAAGAACGTTGTTAATGGACAAATTTAAAACTATCTATTTATAACTTGTTGTTAATGGACAAGTTTAAAACTACCGCGTATAAGTTAGATGCTTATTGCTTAGTAGGAACGATAGAAACGTTCATGAAGAACAGAGTGAACTTAGTTATAACGAAGTTATGGCGAAATTTTGTAAAAGACGAACGAAAAGTAGAAAGTTTGTAAATGAATCCGAATGTGTATGATTTCATAAGAATGTAAGAAAATGTAGAAAACGTGTGTTGTAGACTCAAGAACGAATAAATTTTGAGTTCGAATAACTAAATTACGGACGAACGAACGAAGAACGTTAATAACGTAAAATGAACGAATGATGAAATTTAAGCCAACTGAATGGCATGTTAACGGATTCAGAATGAAATTATGTTCTAGGGGAGTTAAAGTACGTAATGAGAGTAAGAAAATGGAATTGGAACGACCTCGTTCTAAGTTATAACAAAGAAGTTATGAGATTTCTAAGTAAGCGTCTCAACTATGTTGGAACACTTGAAGAAAAACTGAGTTTTTGAATTGGCGCTGCAGCGCCAGTTTGAACTAGAAATGGGGTGCCGCAGCGCCAACCCGGAGGCTCAACTACTGGTAATATGCGCTGCAGCGCACTAATAACAAAGGGAACCCGCGCCGCAGCGCCGGTACAGGAAAAACCCAGAGAAGAGCTTTTAATTTGCTCAACTCATGGGGGAAGTGTAAGGAAAGATAATGAACATAAAGTTCGCATAATGTAACACTTAATCAAGTGATTTAAACCTTTAGAAAAGGTTGAACGGGATTAAAAGACAAAGAATGTAAACTCAACGTAGTTGCGATGAACGATCAGTCTTACCATACAACGAATCATATGGCTTCGACATTAAGAAAGGATGATAAACGTAGTGTTCATGAAATGGATCGCAAAGGAGAGTGATTAATGTGACACCCCCAAATCCAGGTACTTCATTCCCACAAGATTTGGTGTTCACTTTCCATTCATTCATATCTAACTACCCAAATATAATAAAATTAAATCATAAATCCTCCCTTTAAAAAGGGTTACATCATTAATCAAAAGTTTTCCCAGGTTGTCTAACCTTAAACATCAATCAAGTGCGGAAATAAAATAATTACATCACATCATTAAATAAAAAGTCTATCATCATGACAATAAATAAAATTACAAGTCTTCATCACTTGCACATTTTTCCCTTTCCTTTGCTAGTCGTAGGTTCATCGACCTTCTCAACTTTAGCTACAATGAGTGTATATATATGCAAGAGTGAGCAAAATAAATGCTCACTAGATATAGCGATGAACCAATAATAGAATAATAACTGCCAATGAATAGGCTCATCAAAACTGAATAGTACTCTATCAATGATAACCAAATACTAAAATCAAATTAAGAAATATATCTGAGGGTCATAAGACCACGAACTATGTCCACGGTTACAAGTAATCTTTCAACTTTAACCTAAACAGTTATACTGTAGGGACTTCATGTACTTAGGGGGATCAACCCTTTGTATCATGTATTGTGCACAAACATCTAAACGCTTCGCATACCCCTATAATAGGGTTATTCTTCTCAGTTTTAGAGTACAAGTCCGCACCAAAGAAAGTTTGGTTTGGATAAGCTTTCAAGGGTAATTTAGGGTTCCACAATCATCAACTAAAGGATTAGTTGAATCAATAAGACTTAACAACCCTACGAGTGATCAATAATAGTTTAAGGTAAAATGTTAAGAATAAATAGGCATGCGTAGAAATAATCAAAGTATAAGCATTGAATGAAACAATCAACCTTACTTGAACAATATTAAGCTTAGACTATGATCTTATTAAATAAGATATAGAATTATTGAATATGTATTAACTAATAGCAAGCTGAAAGTAAAACTTGTTTAACATGATAATAACTTGTGCAAAGTAATTGAAATAAGACAATTCAACATTAGGAATTGGAATTCAAAAATTGCATTCACGATACAATAATGAAATTAAAGAAACTTGTCTAACAATAAACAAGTAGGAATAAATCAATAACTATTAGAATTCAAAACTTGTCTGAAATAAATATAAAGATATAGCTTGCTCAAATAGAATTTAGGAACAAAGCTTGGTCAATGTAAAGAGGTAAGGTTTAGAAACTTGCCTCACACGTAAACTATAAATATACAACTCATGTTCACCTACACATAGTATTAGAATCACAATATCTATTAGATATGCTAACATTCACTTTCCAACATAACACTCACTTCTAGCTAAACTTGTTATTTTAGTACAAGTCTTACTTTACTATATACATTTCAGAAATCTCAAGTGTTAACTTCACAACACCTATTTACTAATCCTCGTGTTCAATAAATCACAACATGTCATTTTCATAGCTTACTAATTTCTTATAACTTTAGAATTACTAACCACATGACATGATTCTGTTTTAACCTCTTCTTTACATGTTTGACACATTAACCCATCACTAGAATAAGTTATAAATGGTGTCCAAAGTTTGCAGTAGCAGCAGACTCTAATGTCTCAGATCAGGGTATGGCGCAGTAGCGCCATACACAAGCCTAGGACCGGCGCAGCTGCGCCGTTTCTAGCCTTGACACCAGCGCAGCTGCGCTGGAGCGCAGCTGCACTGGTGCGCAGACAGAAACGGTACGCAGACGTAACAGTGTTCTGTTTTAGCCCAACTAACACGAATTTCACCCACAAAACAGTTAAGTTAACATATACAATTGGTATAGAACTAACACAAACATGTTTCCTCATATATTCATCAACTTAGAACAATTAAACACCACTTTCAACTAATTTAATTCCTTGAATTTCATGTTTTCATACAAAAACTCTATTTTTGACATCCTTCACAAAAATCACCATTGTGATCACAATTCTTGTCCAAATGACTTCATTCAAACTACGTTCTCTTCATTTCTTAATGGAATAGCATAATCAAGACTCAATTTACATATTATCATACAAACTAACCACCAAATTTTGTACTTTCATAAGCCATATGAAAAATATATATACTATAAACAGTTTTCTTCCTTTTTATGTCGTAATAAGCATAGTAATTATTGTCTAAACACTAGTTCTAACATCACAACCACATACAATCACCATAATTCAGTTGTATAGCAACAATTCGAAAAATAAAATTCACAGAACAATAGAAATTATATATATATATATATATATATATAATATTAAGGTTATGGAAAATACCTCTAATCTGCTGGGTAATCCTTGTTAACACCACTGAAATTGTTTTGGAATTCTTAGACTTTCTCTCAAATTTCTCTCAATTCTCTCTCAAGTTCCTCTCTGTAATTCTCAGTTTAGCAAATAACCAAACTGATAACCAAGTAGGCGTAGAATAAAAAAACCGATATGACCATAATACGCATACTAAATATATCAGTTACAAAATAATAAACGTATAGATTATAAATACATTTTATTTATTAATTAATTAATTTTATTTATTTTATTTGTTATAATAAAATTCATATTTTAAAAATCAAAAAGTCATAGGGCTTTGTTTGGCAAAAACTCTATTAAAATTAAAGGCTTAATATCTTTAAGCCTTGTTTGGCAAAAACTAAATTAAACTCCTTTAATTTATTTTAATAGCCTATTTATAGCATAGTTTATTGTCACACTTTTATTACCAAATTAAATTAAAATTATTATAATAATCTATTTAATCTCTATTAACTCTCTAATTTAATTATTAAATTAAATTAGAACATTATCTCCTAATAATTGATTTCCTTCACTCATAAATTATTTATTTCACAAATGAATAATTAAATCAAATCAAAACAAATATTTACTTAACAATAAACACATCAATTAAATATTTATATAATTCAATAAATATTTAAAATTACAATATAAAATTTCGAATTGTTACAATTAAAACCTTAAGTAAAAATTTAATGAAGGTTTAAATGATGAACAATGTGAATGCAAAATACGTAAACGATCCTCATGAATCGTATTTGTGTCATGCGAACGTTCTAAGTATACATTGGTTGTATGACTTAAACGTTGACGAAAGTAGTAAGTAAGATATGAAATTATCAAGAAAGCTGTAACAAACCTTAATAAGTTTAATGAAATTCCGAGTGTGAGTCGGATGGAGAATGTTAGAATGAAATATAAGCATTAATTTAGCAGACGTAAGGGTTGAGTGTACGTAAATATTAAACAGGCAGAACCTACACACCATGTATGGTTTGACCGTAAGATAATGAAGACTAATGATTAAACCTGTGAACGGTGAAGAAACTGAATTATTGACAATAACGTATAACGTTAAGAAGCCGAGTTAATGATTATAACTTGAATGACGTTCTGAGTCGAATGAACCAGACGTTATAAGATATGAATAAGGTACTGTAAAATGCTTAACGCTATTTAATCATAGTATTAACATTGAATAATCGTTTTGAGTATACAAAAGACTGTATGACTTAGACGATAAGGAATAAATCCTGAGGTATGACATTTAGTTGCCAGAAAGTCATAAAGAATGGGAAATAAACTTAACAAACATTATTGCTTTAATGATTCGGATAAATTAAGTTAAGTTTGGGTTGTGGTACAATCGTAATCTTTAATAGTTAACATATGGGAGCTAAGCTAAACAATTCCTTCAGAGAGCCAAGGTATATACGAAACTGACAACCGATCTAACTCGCTGTGAAAGACATTGTAGATGAGACGGGGAACTAGTTTGTTAGTTGTTTGTGTTAACCACTTTGAGTATCATATGGAATACTAGTAGAGACTCGATGTGTTCTACATCCTTAAAAAAGTTATAAGAAGAAGATAAGGATGTAAATCATCAAAGATGATGATCGTATGAGTTAAGACATCTCAGTATGTCGTAATGCCATAAAATGGTAAAGAAAGTTGGTTGTGTAAACTTAGATTGTAAGAACGCGAACCCTAAGAAGTAACGTTAAGTTTAAACCAATGTGTAAGTCAAATATACATGACTAATTGGTACATGATATTCCTTATATGATATATAGGGATTGCGATGAGCAGTTCAGTGTAAACTATAAGTTATAGCTATGAGTAAGGCAAGTTTCCTAACTTCAGTCATATTTTAAATGAATGCTAGTTTCTTAAACTTCTCAGATGTTGAAATGAGAAGTTTTATCTATGTGCAATTGTGTGATATTTGTACAAGGTGGTAGAATGTATGATGCCTTGTGCCATAATTTTAACACTTCGGTGTTTCTATGAGATGAATAGTTCTGTGATTAAATTATTCAATATGTAAAATGTTTTGTTTACTCATGAACTGTTATTGTTAAGTCTATGCTAATTATTCTAGCCAGACATAATGTGTATGAAAAAGGTAGAGGAATGAAAGTATTTCAATGTGAATGTGACTTATATTTTAAAATGATAGGAATCAAAGTTTATTCCTATTATTTAAGCTGCTTCATAACCTTTGTTCGGTTATTCAAGTTTTAAAAGATTGTTTAAATTCTTAAAGTTATTTATTCAACTGCTATGACTTGCTGAGCAACTGAATGCTCACGCTTGCTTTAAATGAAAAACATTTTCAGCGTAAGAGTAGAAGAATTTAAGGATCCCGTAAAGATCAAGCTGACCAGTATCCGGAAGAAATGTCATTCAATATATGAATGAGCGTGAAGATCAAGCCAAGACTTGTAATGTAGAATAGTTTAATAAACTGTTATGTATCCTTGGTGGCGGATGAGAGTCACTCTTGTAAGATGTAAAGAATAATGTAATTATCATTATTTGTAATGAACGAGGTTATAAGGTTTTAGAATCTGAGATTTGAGAATATATGTTGTTATATTTAGCTATAAAATGATGTATGTTGGAAGGAGATGTGATCATGATGTATGGAATTCGGGTGTGAAAATAGACTGTATTTCGGGGCATCAAATAAACACCTGGGTGGCTAATGTTGATAAAAGGAAGGAATCAAACCCGGTGGATTCAAGTTGAATATGAAAAGGAATTAGAGGTGAACTTATACCTAATGTGATAATCCAAGATTTTAGTAATTATAATTTAAAATATTTATTAAATAAAATAAATATGTTATTGATGTGATTATTATTAGTAAATATTTATGACTAGATAATATTCTAAATTAAATTAATTTATAATTTAAAGAGTTGTAATATAACATGAGATGTTATATTGTTGTTTTAATTTAATAATTGAAGATTGTATAATAAGTTATTAAATAAAAATTATAATGAGATTATAATTTTATGATATTTGTTTAAGTGGAATATTTATTTTAAATATTGTATGTGTAATTAATTTATTTCATTATTATTGGATATGAAAATCCAAATAAATAATATGTGATTATAAATTATAAACTAAATTGTTTATTAAATAATTTAGTTTTTGCCAAACAAGGCTTAAATATATTAAATCTTTAAATTTTAAAGGGTTTTGCCAAACAAAGCCTTATAGCTTTTGAATTTTAATTTTTTTAAATTTAAATAATATAAATAAAATAAATTAATAAATAAATAAATAAAAGGTATTTATAATCTATACGTTTATTTAGTATGTAACTGATATACTTATTATGTGAGTTAAGGCCATATCAGTTTTATTTTGTTTTACGCATTGGTTTATCAGTTTGGTTATACGCATTCTAGTTTTGCTAAGACTAAGAACATTCAGAGAGTTTAACAAATTTAGAGAATTTGAGAGAACTTGAGAAGAGAAGAACAATTTCAGTGTTTAACAAAGAGGATTAGCAGGCTAATTGAAGGTATTTTTATATAACCTCAATAATATATGTATATATACATGTATATGTATTTCACGGCAAGATTTTCTTATGTTCTGTGAAATCAATTTGTTGAATTGTTGATATGTATAACTGGTAATTGTGATTATACATGTTGGTGATGTTAAAGTTTGCATTTAGATAAGAATTTGTTATGTTAACTACGGTTAATAAGTAAGAAAAATGTTTACAAAGAATATTTTTCATATGGCTTATGAAGGTACTAATTATGATGGTCAATTCGTATGTTAAACTGCAAATTGAAGCTTGTTTATGCTAGTTCATTAAGAATCGAAGATAATGTAACTTGAACGAAATGATTTGGTGAAGAATTGAAATCACAGTGTTGATTTTTGGGAAGAATGTCAAAAAAATTGAGTTTTATATGAAAATGACAAATTTGACAAATTAAAATAGTTAAAAGTGTTGTTAAATTGTTCTATGTTGATGAATATGTTAGCAATCATGTTTATGATAGTTTTATATTTATTGTATATGTTAATTTCACTGTTTTGTGGGTGAATTTCGTGTTTATTGGACTAAAGTCGACTATTGTTCATAGCCGACTCTGCCTCTATCTGTGCACCAGCGCAGCTGCGCTGGTGCCAAGGCTAAAAACTGCGCAGGTGCAGCTGCGCTGTGTATGGCGCAGTTGCGCCATACACTGATCTGAGGTAGAGACTTCTGCTGCTACTGCAGATTTTGAGTAGCATTACCACTTGGTCTAAGGTTATGTTAATGTGTCACACATGTAGTAAGAAGGTTAAAACAGAACCGTGTTATGTAATTGATAAATTCAAAGTTATGAGAATGATTAGTAAGTTACAAACGCGTTATGTGATAACTTAGTATACACAATGAATGTTAGACAAGTGTTGTGAAGTCAACACTTGGAATTTCTGAAATGTAAATGATAATGTATGATTTGTACCGAAATAACAAGTTTAACTAGAAATGAGTGTTATGTTGGAAAAAGGATGTTAGTACATTGTGTATTGATTAATAATAAGGGTTATGAGATGTAGAATAAAGTTTACATTATAGCTACTATGTGTTACTATGTGACTAATAGTTAATGTGAATAATGATATAACCGTGTAGGAATACACGAAGTGCAGATAAGCGATAAATAGTTAAGTCGTAGTTCATAAACTACAAATCAGGCAAGTCTTTCAGTACCTATTTGCTATGTGAACTTGGTGATTAACTGTTTTAAATCTTTATTGCAAATAACATGATGTGTTATATTTATGTTTAAAGCCTAAAATGTTAAAGTCAACTTATGACTTCGTTGATTGAGTAAAGCATACTGATTGAGTAAGGAACTCAATCTTTATACTTGTTATATGAACTGCAGCATGTATGTTATGATAGTCCAATATTTAAGAGATATATGTTGAGCATGTTATTATATGCTACGTGATGCATGAAAACTGTTAGATTTTGCTGGGCTGTCGAGCTCAACCTTGCAAATAACCATTTTTGCAGGTTAAGGAATGAAGATAACACTATGTGCTACTTAAATGAAGTGGATCAGAATTAATATACAAAGATGTATATTTTAGCTAAAGTTGCTATTTTCTTAAACCATAATTAAGACTCATGAGATGTATTAAATGTTTTATGATGTATAGTTTTATATTGAGTTGAAAAGCTAGAGCTAGAGTTATCTGATATGTAAAGGTTATCGGATTAAAATGTAAAATTTTATATGATAACAATGATAAAGTGAATCATAAAATAAGATTGATTCAAAGACATGTAGCTGATAAAGGTTTTGATTCAGGGAATTAAAGTAAGAAGACATAAAAGTTTAAATTATTCCGCATTTTATAAAGTTTAACACCGAATAATGATGTAAAATCAGAAGTTAGATGTATTGTTAACGACCGAAGTCGAGAATTAAATTGTATGATTTTTGGGGTCGTTACACCTAAGGAAGCTTGTTTCTACAAGGGTATGAATCTGATCTCCATCTCTTTTCATCTAATTAATAATTGCACATAAAGGATGATCTAGGTATATGATTTGTAAAATTTTAAAACTCTAATTTTTCATACTTCCGCTCTATGTATGCAATTTGTTTCATGTTCATGGATATTACAAACCTAACACTATCTCATTAACCGAAACTTAATTTTGAAGAGTGGATTGGTGTTACAAGAGGCAAATGGATTGGGTATACATGTAATTATCATTGAACGTGGATGGGAAAAGTTGACCGAGCAACCTGAAGCCGCCATTGTGTCCATTGCAAATGAATTCTATGCAAATACAGCGGAGGCAAAAGATAACGTGGCAATCATTCGAGGGAAGTCTGTGCCTTTAAATAGTGTGTCCATCAATGCTTATTACAATTTGGCAACCATTGAGGTTGACGAGTTCACGCGCTATAATGAAGAACACTTGGAATGCGATTAAGTTATCCAAACTTTATGCAAACCGGGAACACAATGGACTACAAGAGGCAATGAATCAGTTTATTCCCCTCGAGGAATGTAACAACTGAGACAATTAGATTATAATGTAAATTAATTTTATTTGAGTACATATTGAATAAAATTATATTATATGTTATTTATAATGAGTAAGCGAGATGAAGGTTATTCTACAACCTAAAAGAGAGGTATGATAGTAGTATTCTGACTAAGTGCTAGAAATAAGGAGTTTGAATTTCCAAGACGAAAATAAAATCTTTCCGAGAAATTCTTCGAAAAACACTATTCATCCATTTCTACTGGGGAATTATTTTTGAATATCTTGGAAATACGTAACGATAAAATGTTAAGGAAGGATGGATTATCTAATAGTAATTCAATTATGGCAAACACAATTTTTCGCCTACGTACTCAAATTCGAGAATATTAGAAAAAGTGAAGATTTGAATAATTAAGGGTCGTATAATAAGAAAGTTATTATACGAGGGGATAAATACAAGTATTATACAAGGTATGGTATAAGTATATACGAAAGATAATATAACGTATAGGATGAATGTTATACGAACTAGCATACGAGAAGAATACGAGGATTATACGTTAAAAGCATAAACCATTATTAATGGACTTGTAGGATTTGAATGTGAATTTGGCAAGCCTAAGTGGAAGATGAGCAAGGCCCAATGACAAAATTAATCAAGGCCCAAAGATAATGTAATTCAAGCCCAATGTTAGGCCCAAATTAAATTAAACCTAAGCCCAAACCAAGAACCGAACCCATGGATTGAACCATTGGGTCACCGAATGAACAAAACCTATGGGGCAACCCATGTGGGCCCCCCATGATGAGTCATGGCCGACCACTTGGTGGCCAAGGAAAGGAAGAAACTTAGTTGGTAAGTTTGGAATAATAAGGAGGTTGGGTGACATTTTGACCCTTTTGCCCTCACTTTGCCAATTCTATAAATATAGAGCTTGGATTGTTATTTGTTGGTTGTTCAATTCACTAACACTTAGAGCATTATATTGAGAGAGAAGTGAGAGCTACTACAACTAATCAAAGAAGAAGAAGAAAGCTAGAACCTCAAAAGGTAAGGAAACTTTAACCTTTAATCTTCATCTCTTCAATTATAATCTTAATAGAGAAGTGATTATTGGTGGAGCATGTATCTTAAGAAGTAACAAGGATGGCTATTAGCAGACTTTAAACATTAATAGCCATGTTACAAGTGGAATTATAATCAAAGAAGTTAGAACTAATGAAGAAAACATGAATATTTAACACATGTTGTTGATGGACAAGTTTAAAACCATCATATATAGGATTAGATGCCATATGCTTGGTTAGGATGATATATGTTTGAATAATGAAATGAATCCATTTTGAACGAAGTAAAAATCCCAAGTAACGAAGTTATAGCAAAATTTATGAGATTAGACGATAATCGTCGAAATAGTAAAATTCTCGGAATGATCGTCAAAAGTCGTCGTTTAACTTGAAAATCTTAGTTTTTGATGACAAATCGTAGAACTTTGCATTTAAGAGTTGTGGACTCAAGAATGGTCGAATTTTGACTTAAAACGAAAAAATAAGCTATGAACGTTCACGAACGTTTAAGCGAACGCATAATAGAAAATTAAATAATAAATTTAGTATTAATGGATTCGAAAACTTATTTCATCCTAATGAAATCAAAGTATGCAAAATATGTGAGATAACGACTTTTGAATGAGCCAATTCCGACTTATAACGAGTACGTTACGAGCCCGGAAAGGATTTGAAATGAAAAACTTAAAAAAAAATTCAAAGGCTCAGGGTCAGCGCCACAGCGCCTCCCAAGCTTATGAAAGTGGCACCGCAGCGCCAGAACGGGGGACAAGAACTGAAGAGTCGCGCTATAGCGCAACTTATAACAAAGGACATGGCACCGCAATGCCAGTCCTAGACCAAAGGCAGAGAAGAATAAAAATAAATACAAAAAGAAAGAGAAGTTGATTGAGGGTGAATTATGACATTAATTAAACTTAAAGTAACATATTAAAGGATGATAAAACCTTAAGTTTATCAATTAAAGATTAACAAAAGGTTACAAAAATGTAAATACAAAGTAAGTTAATATTACGGTAAACGGTACGCACTTTGAATGGATGTTTGAGATTGCTTAAAGGGTAATTACTTAAACACGAAATATGTAAGGTTAATTATAACGATAAAATGTTATAAAGCCATAATGAACGTTAACTAACTTAGCGAATGTTAGTAAGTTTAGCAAATGGATAGTTAGACTGAGAAGAAAGTTAAGATAGGTTAATAACAATACTTGTTGATTGTTTATGACCTAACATGATATGCTATGAGACTATGTATGTAGAATCTATAACAACTCAAAAGGGAAGTGAATTAACAGTAGAAGACGCTAAAGGCAAGTGTTTCTAAACCCTTGTTTATATTTATTTTGGACAAGATTTATGATTCATGTATCCTACGCATGAATTGATGTACAAAGAAGGCGAAGCCATTCTCTTCGGCTAGACTAAACTTAAATTATTTTGTGGATTTTAATTACAATCTATCAAAATATTATTATTGATATTGCTATCTTGTGCCAACTGTTTTGGTATAGATTCAAAGAAAGACTGAGTATGAACAAACAAATATAAGTGATTGGCACGTGAGGTTTCCAAAACTTAAACGTAGATACGTTTAATGTAGTAGTGTTGTACAACATAGAGTACTATAAGCTGATCACCTAGACGTGCTCGTAAGAAATGTCAGACTTACAGAATTGGTGCCGGGTTGTCCTTTTTAAAGAAAGAAAGAACGAAATGCTCAAGGTCTTTAACCAAACTTAAGGTTTAACTAATGATGTTCACCATTAAATATTTTAAAGAAAAGAGAAGTATTATTTTGAATTATCTATAGTACTTCATAACTATTGATTCAGTTATAGAAGATATATATTTGTATGATTGATGCATGTTGCCCGATTATAATTGTTACACTTGCTGAGCTAGTTATGATCACCCTTGCTTGAACCATATGAATACAGCTAAAAATGAACTGCCCGAAGGATCCAGTAAGGATAAAAGGAAGGCTAAGGCGGACAAGTAGTTACTATAAGACCCCGAATTTTATGAAATGAAAGTATTCAATTTTCTTATAATTATTATTCTATGTAATGGTTAAATTGATAAAGGGTTAAAGTTAAGGGTGATATGTAAAAAATTTTCAAAGTAAGCAAGTTGATATAAAATATTCGTTGTGTCGGAGAATATTCGATTGGTCGGAGAATATTCGTTTTAACAGCGAATATTCGTATGACGACACAATCATTGGTGGACCCCACAACGGAGGTACTGTTGTAGTTAGAAAATGACTGAAATATTTTTTAAATTATTGAACTACCCGGTAATAAATGAACAGTAATACGCGTGGTTGTATAGTAGCATACGGTATTGATCATTGATGTTTACGTGAGAAGTCAC
This sequence comes from Panax notoginseng, assembly GCA_016801055.1. NCBI lineage: Eukaryota > Viridiplantae > Streptophyta > Magnoliopsida > Apiales > Araliaceae > Panax > Panax notoginseng. The sequence continues at coordinate 111,171,562 of CM029019.1, forward strand.
TAAGTTATACTCAATTATTGCTACAGTAATTGCTGCAGAGTATCCCACGTTATTTGATTCAATTATTTTCACAGTATCATCTGCATAATATTTTATATTATTTAATCAATAATTGAGACGACAAAGTTATTCATATTATTATTTGTAATATTGATGATGTCTAGAAAGTTCTGTCGAGGAGAGGTTTAGTCACCTAATTGCGCGCCAATAGGGAGAAATCCTTATCGGAAAGCCCCCTCTTTCCTGGGGATGATCTGGTTGTTAAATATTGTGAGTTATAATATTAATGATGAATAATTGTTAATAGATTAAAAATATGTTGATTAAAGATAAATGATTTGTGGTAATTATTTATTCAATTTTTGATATGAATAGAGGGGTTTGTTATGAGGTGTTTGTTATAAGTTTGACTTATTATTCCATGAGGAGATATGCTAATTTTTCAGACCGTTGGTTGAAGATATAATAGTAAATCAATATGAACCACTGATGGAAAGTTATAACAGTAAATCAATATGGATAGTTAGTTGAAGATATAATAGTAAATCAATATGGACCGCTGGTGGAAAGTTATAATACTAAATCAATATGGATCGTTGGTTTAAAGTAAATCAATATGGACCGTCAGTTTAAAAGTAAATTAATCTGGGTCGTTCATGAATTAGTTACTATTCAATCCTTTTTCCTATAAATAGAAGATCATTCCTTCATTATTTCTTCCGAATTCACTGAAACTCTAGAGAGAGAAACTATAGAGAGAAAGAAGAGGAGTATGCTGCTACTACCCTACTTCAGTATTGAATCTTCTACTAAGGTAAGGGGTGTTATTTATTTCATATTCTCTTACGATATTATTTTTCATATTCTTAAGGAATATTATCTTCGTTCAATACTTGTAAGGGGTATTATTTTTTTCGTATTCATGAAGATAGTAATTTTGTTTCAATACTCGTAAGGGTTGTTATTCTATTCTTTATTATTCTGTTGGAATAACCTGTCTACGCGGACTACCGCATGCATGATGAATTCTTTTCGTTATTCCATTCTTTATTATTCTGTTGGAATAACCTGTCTACGCGGACTACCGCATGCATGGTGAAATCCTTTCATTATTCCATTCTTTATTATTCTGTGGTAATAACCTGTCTACGCGGACTACCGCATGCCTGGTGAATAACCTTTCATATTCAATTGTTATTAAATTGTGGAAATGATCTGTCTACGTGGACTACTACATGACGGGTGAAAATCCATTTGCAGTTTCGTATATTATTTCTTTTCATATTCTTAAATCTAAACGTACTATGGTAAGTATTGCTTCTATAATTCCTAAAATTAGTGGAATATCCTTGAATTTTGCGCTTCATCCAGTATCGTTTCATTGGAATATTGATCTGAACTTTTTTATTAAATATCAATATTTTCACCCAGTGTACTATTCATGGGTTACTATTCACTCAGTTACTATTCACTCAAATATTATTCACCCAAGGATTCGGGGTACTTTTCATACCGAGTTACTATTTACGGGTTACTATTCACTCGAATATTATTCACCCAAGGATTCGGGGTACTTTTCATATCGAGTTACTATACACGGGTTACTATTCACCCAGAGTACTATTCATGATAAAAATTAATTTCTTTTCGGTCCAAATCATTTTTGATACAGTATTATTCTTGAATTTTACTCCACAAAACAGTATCATGTTGACAATTTGGACATTATTGAATTCTAGATAAATTAAATTATAAATATTTAAAAATTTATCCTTTGATTTCTTTTAATTAAATTCTTATATCATTGTCATCATCCTCATGCTTATATTATGATGAAAGTCATCTGTGGCCCGTAGTGCATAGATGGACTTGGTATGATTATGACCAGAAATTATTCGGTATAATCATGACTGTAATGTTGCAAATGATGTGGTAAGAGTCCTCATTGGCCCATAGTGCATTGATGGACAGTTGTTGGTATGATCATGACCATTGATAAAAACACGAATATCCTTGGGCCGAAGTGCATGGATAATTCGTGGTTGTGATACTAATGAATATCATTGGTCATAGTGCAGGAATGATTCGATGATGTGGTTTAATTATTAAGCTGAGTCTCAACGATGAAATTGATGATAAACTTTTTAAATCATAGAAGATAGTAGATATCATGCTCTACTTAACTCTTCTAATGGATTGCTTGTTCCACTGCTGTTAAACTTGATGTTTATTGATGTTTATTAGTTTAACACTGTTGAAGGCTAACGATAATTTATTATGCATTATCTTATTCATAATATTTCTTACTGGGTTAGTTGAGCTCACCCTTTTGCATTCATTGTTCTCTTTAAAAAATGAGAATATAGCTGGGACTAGTCAGGGAACAGAGTGATGGTCCGAGATGGTGCATTAGTAGTCCTCACTATTCTGTGAAATAGTGTGATAATAGTTGTAATGAAGACTCCATTGAGTGTGGATATTGTCTAGAAGGCAATATTCTTGTTTAAACTCTCAGCTATGTTTTGTCGTATTTTACACAACAGTTGTATAATTAAGTTTATAGTTGTATTATGTACCATGTGTGACGCCCCCAAATTCGGGTCTCTTCCAACCCGACATATGGTGCTCCACGGTGCTACAATTCACACAAACATTCACTTGAAATGCCTGAAAAGAACGAATATGTCTTATATATATATATATATATATATATATATATATATATATATATATATATATATATATTCCAAAACAATACTATCATTCCCCAGGTTCTTTATAACTGTTACATTTGTTCTTGTCATAATATCAAATATTATCATTACAAACCTATACTATTACATAGATAATCTACAAGTTCGCTTTAGCCTTCCCTTTATCCATGTCGAATCCTTTAGTCCATTCGGTCTAAGCTGCATTCATATGGTTCAAGCAACAGTGAGCATAACAAGCTCAGCAAGTACAACAATTTCTTTTTAAAAAGCATGCTTGAAACATAGGAATCGTATATCTTCAGTAACTAGATAATAGTTATGAAGTACTATCAATAACTAAAATAGCATTCATTTTCCTTCAAAACGTTTACCATAACAATATTCAGTAAAACACCAAATCCTGGTCCAAGACCATGAGCGTTACATAATTTCTTTGAAAAGGACAACCCGACACGAAGTCCATAAGTCTGGCATAACTTACGAGCGCTTCTAGGTGATCAGCCTATAGTACTCTATGTTGATCAACACTACATCCATTAAACATGTGTACGTTTAAGTTGTGACAACCTCACGCGCCCATCGAATACTCGATGAAAATACATTTGTTTATTCATATTCAGGCTTACCTTGAATCCGTACCAAACAAATTTCTTTAAAACCATACATGCATCGCATAACTTGAATCATTTGAAAACCTGGCTAACACGAAGGTTAGACAAGCGTCGGCTGCTACGTTTACCTTCCTTGTATGATATAAGATATCACAGTCCTTCTCTATTGCATATTCCTCTCCTTCTGTGTGAAACTATATTTCAGACTCTTAGAGTCCGTGTATATCTCACCTTTCTCCTTGTGACGCCCCCAAATCCAGGTTCTCTAACCTCAAATTCGGTGCTCACGATCTATCATCATCATAAGCATTCTATAACTATTACGAAATAATAAACATACATTGTTCATTATAATAAAGTTCCATAATATGGTCCCATGGTCTTCTTAACCTTAACTTAAACACACCATTCATATTACAAAAGGTTTACATAAGAAATTCCATCAGATAATAATAATTAATATTTATTCTAAACTATTCCTAGATCTTGCCCTTGCCTTTGTCTTTCGTATTGGATACTTCGGGCTTAGCTGAAATAAATTTCATGATATAGCAAGGGTAAGCAACTAATTTGCTTAGCAAGTTTATATACAAGGGAGATATATCATGATTGGAAAGAACTTTTGCTTTCAATGTTCAACAATAATATAAGGTTGTAAAGGAACATGAATTAATAATCAACAATTGAATATTTGAATAATTGAATAACATGTACTGAGTGGTTTTGAAATAACCATGAACATTTGCCAAGGTTCTCAGTCATTTAAACTGGACCTCTTAATAAGTTTTAGTATTCAAGGGGATCAGCCTTTCATACCCCGTGATTTATGCATAAACACTTAATATTCTGGCATCGGTATCATGCCTTAATCAAATTCGTCCTTCTCTTAGTCAAGAGTTCTTATCATATCAATTTAATAAGAACAGCTTTTTAAAACACATATGATTTAATAAATTTAAACATGCTTGATCTTGCTGATACAATTAGCATAGATCTATCTCATAAACAGTTCATAAATGAAAGAACTTTAATTTAATTCACAGTTCAATAATAATAGAACATGAATTCAATTGCACAAAGTGTGAATTTCAATAATCAATATAGATGTGAATAATCATCAATAATTATTTACTAACATACTTTGAAAATAATAACTCGAGTTTGAGTTAGGACACTTGCCTCGTCTGTAGATTACGACTACGCAATTAATTTATATCCACTATGCAGTTAAATTATCTTCATTTGAGAGACCTATAGTTAATCTTTCAATTAGTCATAGTGCAAGACCCCGAATTTTATGAAATAAAAGTATTCAATTTTTCTTATAATTACTATTCAGTAAATGGTTAAATTGATAAATGTTAAAGTTAAGGGTGATATATGAATTTTTTTCAAAATAGACAAGTGGTTATAAAATATTCATTGTTGTCGGGGAATATTCGTTTGGTCGTGGAATATTCTTTCTGTCAGGGAATATTCGTACGACGGCGCAGCCATTTGTGGGCCCCATAACAGAATAACTGTCGGGCGAAGAAAACGACAAATTTGAGTTTTTACAAATAACGGCGTAGTTGTTACCGTTAACACTGTTGGAATACCCGATGGTTAAAATGCAGTAATACGCGTAGTTGCACAGTAGCACACGGTATTGCACAGTATTTTTTTTTCAATTATTGATTCTTACGTGAGAAGACACTACTCAATAATTGTTACAGTAGTTATTGTTCAATATTTTATTTTATTGATTCAATAATTATTGCGTTGATATTTTATATTATTGTTGTTTCAATAATTGTTGCTGCACAGTATTTTCCATTATCAGATCAATAATTCATATTATTTGAATAATATTATTAGATAACATTATTGGCAATGTCTAGAAAGTTCTGTCTAAGGAGAGGTTTGGTCATCTAATTGCGACCCAGTAAGGAGAAATCCTTATAGGAAAGCCCCCTCTTTCCTGGGAACTGCCTGTTTGTCATTATTGTGATTCTGTAATATTATTTGTGAATAATTAATTATTGATCTATATGATAATTAAATATTTATTTGATGTTCATATAAATGATGGATTTATTTATGTGGGTATAAATTGAAGGAGTTAATGTTGAGGTGTTTTATTTGTATTTTTGTCGGAACGGAGGTATTGAAAATCAAATTAGGGTTTTTGAGATATTTTGCGAGGGTTATAATTTTTAATCCGACCGTTGGATCGTGATAATATTTGGATATGTTATATATATATATAAGTTGAGTATATGTCCACAAATTTTGAACCGTTAAAAATGAACGTATGATTTGTTATGAATTTTACGAGATGACTGGTTCAGAATTTGTTGAATTTTCGGAGTTAATCATTTTGGTGAAAAATTTTAGAATTAGTGGACCCCACTCTTGGTTGGTGAAGAAATGTGCTGAGATTTTTATTCAAATGTGATGGGTGGGAATAGTAGCAGGTAAAGCTATCAGGTTGCAGGTTAAGTCTGCTTCGGCGTGCTAACATTTTCCTATAAATAGAGGGCTAAGTTAGAATTAAAAATCACACCAGAAACATAAGCTTTCTCTCTTTCTCTCTCTATATTATGAAGCATATTTTGTTTATTTTTAGATACTTTGAGAGTTGATATTCAGTGCAAGGTTCCTTCGGCTTTACATTCCAGTCAGAAATACTGCATTTTTGAGGTAGGGGATAGTAAGGGATTTTAAGGGTTGTTATGTTTTTCAGTTTCGTAATTTTTCTAACCTTCAAAAATTCTGAAAAAATTTAAAATGATATTTTGATGAGTTTTCTTGATTGTGTCCAAAAATGGTGATTTTTGGATGTATAGATTGAGAGTTATGAATTTTATTAGAAAAGACTATTTTAAAAGTAATCGCTTATAATTCCTTGTGGTTAACTCCAAAATTGATGAAATTTTTATTGGGAGTACATGTATATGATAGAAGTATACTCTGTAAATTTCAGAATTTTTGGACAATAGTACAATTTTTGATAAATGTCTAAATATTCGGCTGTTTTGGCCATATGAAAAATTGTAAATGACTTTTAAAAATTCTGAAAAAAAATATATGTTCACTATGGGACTATATTATGCTAAATCTCAGAAAAAAAATATTTTTGGAACTAATTTGGTATTTTTCATGAAAATAGTCTAGTTATGAGTAAATGAATTAAATATGTTTTGTGAAGTAAAAAAATTGGAAAATAAGATTTTATGACTTGAGAATCCTATATGAGGTATATGCAGATTTTTGATGAGGGTTTTGGTTATTGGTGATGAAATCTTATGAGTTTGACATTTTAGAATGATTCAATGCATTATTTAGTAAAGTGTAAACAATTAAAATAAATTGTTTATAAGCTTAAGAAATATTATTCTTTCAATATCATTATACCGAAATATTGGTATGTATTTTATTGTGGAATTTCTACCTTTTTGTGTCGGGGTTACTATTTATGGGTTACTATTCACGAGTTACTATTCATGAGTTAGTATTCACGATAAAATTGGTTTCTTTTCCTAACCAAATTATAGTTGATTTATGAATATTACTCTTGAGATTAAATCTATATGTTGATCATATTATTTTTATTATTATATATAACATTTTTATAACCCTAATGATGATATTTCTCTTTGACTTGAGTGTAAAGATGGGTAGATTTTTGGTATGATCATGACTATGGGTTCTCTTTGGCCAGTAGTGCAAAGTTGAATTGTTGACTGGTATGATCATGACCATTAAATTTATAAGTGAATATCTTTAGCTTAAGTGCAAAGGTGAATTGATCAACATAGTTATAATTATTGTTTATATAAATTCTGAAATGATTATATATTTCTTTGAGATATTAATATATTTGGCCTGTAGTGCAACTATGAACTGTTGATGAATATATTTGGTCGTAGTGCAAATATGAACTGTTGAGGAATATCTTTGGCCTGTAGTGTAAAGATGAATTGTTGATCAAAATCTTTGGCCCGTAGTGCAATGATAACCTGTTGTTGAATATCTTTGGCCTGTAGTGCAAAGATGGTATGTTGATGAATATCTTTGGTCATAGTGCAAAGATAAAATTGTAAGTATGATTATAAACAGGAACTGTGATTTGGTATAACCATGATTTTTGATGTTTCAGGTAAAGACATGTGATGAAAATTACCTTCGTCCTGAATGCGAAGAGGAATTTAGAATTACAATTGTGATTATGAGTTATTCATATAATTGTGAAAAGGAACTGTTGATTAATGTTACAGGGATAAAATATTATTGGTGGATTTTTAACATGGAGAAGATAATAGACTTTATGGCCTATTTGACTCTTCTAATGGATTGCTCGTTCCGCTGCAACTATGGTTGAAATTTTTATCATCTACCATATGTTCTAAATCTCTGATTTAATTTTGTTGAAGGCTATTGATAATTTAATTATCTTTAGTCATGATATTCTTTACTGAGCTAGTTGGGCTCACCCTTTTACTTCACAATTCCTTTCAGGTAATAAGAGTGTAGCTGGGTCGAGCGAGGGTAACGGGAAAATAGAACGGTAGTCTCTAGCTGTAGATGTTCTCCCGAAGCAGTATAGAAAAGTTCATTTAGTAGTTTTATTTGGTGAATCTAATAGGGTAAGGTGTACCCAACGTTGGAAGGGTAGTTTGCCACTATCATACAAGATGTCTAACGACATACAACCTCGTGTCATCATAAGACAGGGATGTGCTCATCCACTTGCTGAGTATATTTACGAGCACTACCTATATAATCTTGGTGTTTGTTTGAAGTATAATTCTTAATTAGAGACAATGGAGATAATGATAAGTCAAGAGAAGACTCACCATTGGGAAGAATATGATAGTAATCTTCTCGTTTTTCTTTGGGGTCTATTGGGTCAACCAAGGATAATTCTGTGGTCATATGATATCTATCATAACCTAGAAGCATGGCCTCCCATGTACAAAGGTTTCCTTGAGCACTTCCCAAAGATTCTAATTTCTAAAACAGTTTTTGACTATACCTTTATGTAAGGTGTTACTGTGAGGTGTTGTCCACGGTTGGGACATGTGTCACATTTGGTATATATATTTGTATTCAAACTCACAGCATATGTGTTGTTGTATTTTGTACGACAATTGTTGTAATAGAGTTGTAGTTATTTTCTGTACCATGTATTTGACGACTCAGAATGGGTTGGATGGAATGGACCTATTTTGGGGTCGTTACACATAGTATAACATTAGATTATATAATCACATAAATATTATACATTACATTTAGTTCTTATAAACATTATCATGTCTTGATAATGTTACTATTAAATAACAACATAATATTATTAATCTTGATAATATTTAATTCACCTCTTAGTATTATTAGTTCCCTAATAATACTTTCATTTGCTTACTAATATTATTAACATCTTAATAATATTTTAATATCTTACTAATATTATTAATCCTCTTAATAATATTTTAATTATGCATCAATATTATTACCTTAATAATATCTTACTTATGCTTTAGTATCATTAATCATTTACTAATATTATTAATCATTTAATAATATTTTATTCATTTACTAATATTATTAATCATTTAATAATACTTTAATGCTTAAATCAAATATTATTAACTATTTAATAATATTTTAAAGAAATTTTAATCTTAATATTTTTATTTACTTATGAATATCATATTCTAGTATTATTAATATCATAATAATATTCTAATAATTTATTGGATTAATAAACAATTTATTCTAATCGTTCATGCTTATTAAACCTCTTATTTAGTATCCATAAAAGGTTATAAATAATATTTCTTATCATAAATTACCAAAGTACTCTAAGATAGTCATGATATGATATATTATGAGTATTCAAGCATAAAAATCACACTTTTCTTATTAAAGACATCATTTAACTATTTATTTCCTTTTATTCATAACTTAATCATTTTTAGGAAAAATAGTAAACTTACTCCTCCAAAAATTCTTAGCTTCTGTATTTTGACAGAATATGAACCCACAAGGATCCCCAAATTTTTCTGAAATTTTAGAAAATGATCTACTATTTTTAAAGTTCTCAAAACACTCGGATCTTGCTTCATTTTTAATAAATTGACTTTTGCTCAGAAAAGTCTGAAATTTTCAGGGTATGCTCTCCTAACATATATGAACCTACTATAAAAATTTCGTAATTTTTCAGTGTATACACAGTGAGATATTCGACGATAAAGTTTTAGGAGTCCTTTACGGAAATAGTCATTACGCACAATCTATAACTTGAAACGTGTCCGTTCTTTTTCCTACATGTAGATAACTTCTCAAGGTACCTCTGCGATTTTTCCCAGATTTTTAAGGGACATGAAACTGTTCGAAACAGACCCAAGAAAAATGGGACATAAACAATTTTAGGGTTATTGAACCCTTAACATTCCAACTGGGATGTTTTGGGGAAATCAGTTCCAAAGGTTTCAAAACTTGCTATATTTGTGGGTTATCACTTGGGTCTACTAAATAACTCATGTATCTAGCACCTCCCTTCGACGGATCACAAATCCAAGTTGTAAAACTTGAGTTACATAAGATTTAGTGGAAGAAAAACAAGAGTTTTCACCCTTGGAGAACATATGCTCATATTCTTCCTCTAAGCCTTGATCGAACACTCAAGATACTTAGTTCCATACATGATGATATGTAGGACTAGGGTATATTGAGTATTTGTTCATAAGCCAGACAAATCACAAGCTAAAAAAATAAAGTAGAAGAAGAAAATGAAGGTTAGGTTATACCTTTATTTAATGACAACCTTCCTTGATTTACCAAAGTAAGTGATGAACTTTGGATGCATTAACAAACTAGCACTCCTCTCTCTCTATATATATGGCCGAACCTCTCTCTCCTTTCTCTCTCTAGAAGTGGCTAGCTTGGGAGAAATTAGAAGATGAAGAATGAGGGAAGAAATGAAATGAAATGAAAAGATGAAGTAAAAGGATACTTACAAAAAATATAGATACACTTAGTGTATCTAGCTATTATCCCCCATACTTTCTTTAACCCAAGGATAGAAGCTTTGCCTTATCACTTTAATTAGTCTAATCATGTTTAAGGATGCTTAATAAAGTGGCAACCAATGGGAGCTTGACAACCATGTCCTTTTGTGTAAGAGTTACTACAAATGGACCTTGCTTATCTTAATTAGTTGCCTTAAAAGGCTAATGTGGCTAGCCATATATATATGTCCACTAATTCCTTCATTTAGCTTTTATTTTAATGCATAAATTAGATAAATTAAAGGTCTAAAATTCCCTTAATCAAGTGGGCTAAGTTTGGGCTTACATTTTATTTCTTTTGGGCTTCTCCTTTAATTGTTTTGGGTCATGCAATAATCATAGTCTAACAATTTTAATATATGTTACCCAAATTGTTTATTTATGGTTTCTATTCCTAATCTTATGAAATTTAATTACCTATACATGTGACTTTAGCTTATAACCTAATTAGGTTCACAAAAATTAGGTCTAAAATTATTAGTCACTTGAAATAATAAGATTATCCACTTAAGTTAGTATACAATTTAAATACTAACCTCTCCTTATTATCATAACCCTTAGGTTATTTAATTGTCTCACCTAATATATAATTAGGTTACAAAGCTTTCATTTTTAATGAAATATATAAATGTATATATTCATAACTATAGTATATATGTTAATTGACCAATGCACCACTTCACATATGTTGTCACATATTAACTCGCTATATAACACAAAGTTTTAAATATCAATAATGTACATACATATATAGTGACTTAAAATTCACGGTTATTACACTCCCCGTATAAATACTATCTTCATATATTTTTTTCCTCAAAAACTACAGCTGCCAATTATAGATCATAAGTAGGATATACCTTCTCATAATCCTTTAATTGGCGTGATGCATACACAATGACCTTGCCATGCTACAACAGCACGCAATCTCGTTATTTATACGAAACATCGAGATACACTACAAAATTCCTCGTATTATCTGATAAAGATAATACAAGTGCCTCACTTAACCTTCCTTTTTAGTTCCTGAAAACTATATTCATAACTTCTCATTTCCAATGTACCTACTAATTTTCCACCGACAATACCCCGTACGCGTATCTATCTTAGAAAATTCTTTGCCCCTTTCAACTGATCAAATAGATCATCGATCCTGGGCCATAGGTATTTATTCTCAACCACTAACCGAATAGTCATATATTTGACTTACGCATTGGTTTACTTAACTTTATTTATTAGGGTTCGCGTTCTTCCAACCTAAGTTTACGCGACCTACATTTATTACCAACGTACAGCTTCATGACATACGGAGATGTCTTACTTAATATGTCCCTCATCTTTGATGATTTACATTCTTATCTTCTTCTTATTACTTCTCTAGGAATCAGCACACATCGCATCTCTGCTAGTAGTCCATATGGTACTATGAGTGGTTTCCCACAAACAACCAACAAACTAGTTCCCGTCTCATCTACACTACCATCACAGTGGGTTAGACCGGTCGCCAATTTCGTATATACCTTCGCTCTCTGAAGAAATTGTTTAGCCCAGCTCTCATATGTTAACCATCAAAGGTTACGACTGTACCACAACCTAAACTTGTCTTAACATCCTTCTAGATTGCGTCATAATTAGACAACAAGAATTTTTCGGTGTTTTATCACCGTAAATTAGTACATTGGGTTTCTTAGAAAACCAAAGATTTATACTTTTTCTTATACAATTTATTAAAGTTCTATGGTTAATTAACCATTTCTACCGAGAATTATTTCAAATTCTCTTACTTTATCGGTACTTATCTACCAATACTTGCTTACCTTTATTATTCATAAAACGATCTCCACGAATATAATTAACGAAAGTCATTTCCTACTCCTCTACCTTAATGTTTAAAGGTACTTATTATCTCTTTCAGACAGACTCCTAGATGAGTCTTTCCATATATCTTATACATTCCGATCCTACACTTAGAATCCCCTTATCCCACTTCAGTATTCCCAAAGTTAAAAATTCTCTCCTTTTGGCATACTACCACTGGCATTCTCTACCTTGGTTCCTCTCTCTCCCTTGCACTTTTTCTTCCTCTCCTTGTGGTATTGAGTCAACGCCTCACTACCACCCTCTGCTATAATCACCTTCGCCGGAATGGTCCCATAGGAAACCTTCTGGAACACCGCCATACTACTATAGAGCTAGGGTTTTAGGCCCTTCTCAAACCTACGAGCCTTCCTCTCCTCAGTGTCCACTTGGTGTGGAGCAAACCTTGTCAATTCATTGAATTTGGTCGCGTACTAGGGAACCGTCATGTCCCCTACTTTAAGTTCTAAGAACTTAATCTGCATCCTCCATTGCATGCTTGTAGGGAAATAATTCTCGAAGAAAACCTTCTTGAACTGTTCTCACGTTACCGCATCTGTTCTAGCCCCACCCTGGTGAACCTCCCACCAAAAGTTGGCTTCCCCCTCCTTCATGTAAGTCACAAAAGAAGTCTTTTACGCCTCAGCTACGTTTGTAATAACAAACACCTTCTCTATTTCCTTTTATCCATGCATAACCTTTGTTGGGTCCATTGTTCCTTTGAACTCTGGCGGACCTACGCTTTTAAACTCTTTAAAGGTAGTTATTCTGGCTACTCTAGGTTTCGTGGGTACTCTACCCCCGGTTTGATTAAATGCAGCCGTTAATAAATTAACGAACTTTTGCATAGGGTTGTTCTGACCCCCTTGATTATCATTATGTGATTCCGCTTCCTGATTATGTTGTCTTCTCCTTGGCGGCATTATGTTGATAAAAAATTATTATCTATTTACTTACTTCATTATTATTCGCCAAACAACCACTCATACCATAACAAAGCATATTAAATGAAAACTTCATTATATTCACATGCTTCTTCATAGTTTGAAACTATTTACAATTTGTTTTCCACAGCCAAAAGCTATTACATTTCTATCCCGTAATTGAACTTCGCAAAAGTTGGGATTTACAAAAAGACTACCCTTTTTATATAAAAAAGGGTTTTACGTCACTACACACATATTTATAACTCTAGATCTTTTAATAATGCATAACAACATCATCGTGTTTCTCATTCGCAATCCTTGCTACAGTATTTCGACTAATTATATGACGGATTTGTCCTGACTCAACGGAATAACAAGCAACTTTCAGCTTGAAATCCTTATGAGCACTCTCATGGATGTAAGACATCCGTGCTATCTTCCGGTCCTTCTCCCCCAGTTCTTTACGAAGCTCATCGGCTTCTTCCTTATACTCCCTAGCCTACTCTGTCATAAGCACCTGCTTTTCGTGCTCTGACTCAAAATCTGCTTCTGCAGACACCTTAGCTTCATGGAGATAATTAATCTCTTCACTCTGATTCTGCACAACTGTACTCAATTGCACATTCCTGTCAAGCACTGCTAGGTACAATGCTCTTATTGCATCTGGAGCTGATGACTCTTGTGTAGGTACCACCGTAGTAACCGATGTTACCTTCATTCCTTCCTCCACATCACTCATTATACAAAGGTATGATGATATATCCATCTCTCCCTCGGAGTAGTTCTCCTCAGAAAAATACTCCTCTGGCTCCGACTCCTCTAAAATCACTAATGGGACCTCCGCCATTGGCATGGGTACAGGCTCTACTCTGTTCACCAAGTCGTCGTTCACCACATGTATATCTCTATACATCAAGCTATCGATCGACATCCTACAATAACACATAACATGTTGATTAGTACATAACACCCAATAGTATAAGCACAAATCATATTTAATTTATTTAGGGTTACTTTTCATCCTTTAAATCTTTTGATACTAAGTTTCCTCAATACCTTATTGACGCATTCGACTCAAGTAAAACTCGAGTTTACTTCCTTCGGACTTTTCTTCCTTAACGAAGTTATTATCCTAAGGTTCTTGCCCCATTAAGTTTTATAACCTAAGGCTTTGATACCAACCTGTGACGCCCCCAAATCCGGGTCTCTTCCAACCCGTCATATGGTGCTCCATGGTGCTATAATTCACACAAACATTCACTTGAAATGCCTCAAAAGAATGAATATGTCTTATATATATTCCAAAACAATATTATCATTCCCCAGGTTCTTTATAACTGTTACATTTGTTCTTGAACTAATATCAAATATTATCATTACAAACCTATACTATTACATAGATAATTTACAAGTTCGCTTTAGCCTTCCCTTTATCCTTGTCGAATCCTTCGGTCCATTCGGTCTAAGCTGCATTCATATGGTTCAAGCAAGAGTGAGCATAACAAGCTCAACAAGTACAACAATTTCTTTTTAAAAAGCATGCTTGAAACATAGGAATCGTATATCTTCAGTAACTGGATAATAGTTACGAAGTATTATCAATAACTTAAAATAGCATTCATTTTCCTTCAAAACGTTTACCATAACAATATTCAGTAAAACACCAAATCTAGTCCAAGACCATGAGCGTTACATAATTTCTTTGAAAAGGACAACCCGACACGAAGTCCGTAAGTCCGGCATAACTTACGAGCACTTCTAGGTGATCAGCCTATAGTACTCTATGTTGATCACTACATCCATTAAACGTGTGTACGTTTAAGTTGTGGCAACCTTACGTGCCCATCGAATACTAGATGAAAAAACATTTGTTTATTCATATTCAGGCTTACCTTGAATTCGTACCAAACAAATTTCTTTAAAACCATACATGCATCTCATAACTTGAATCATTTGAAAACCTGGCTAACACGAAGGTTAGACAAGCGTTTAGAAAAACTTGCCTTCAGCGTCTGCTACAGGATAATTACTTTTCCTTTCGAGTCTTTACGGTCTCTACAACACATAATCAAATAACATACCACATTAGGTCATGAATGAACATACATGGTTCCTAATGAATCTTACCCTTCTTCTCAATCTAATTACGTATTAGATTTGTTATTATTGGTTCCGGCTTGACGTTATTCTTTTACATCGTTCTTACCAACTTCTTTCTCTTATATAACTTAAATGAAATTATTTTAATAATACAACTCATTTCGAGTGAATCATCCTTACTTATGGCTTACTAATGTCCTTACGTTATTAATTGAAACTTGATCGTCATTGGTGAAGTACCAACGTTGAATACCATTCATGGTTTACTTAATTACCCTTTACGTTCTTCTTTTAAATTATTCTTTCTTTCAATCTCTAGTGCATTGCTTAAGGTTATACATCCTAAATGATGTTACATTAAGTTGATTAAGAATTTAATTCAATCTTTATTCTTTTCTCCTTCCCTTTACAGTCAAAACCTTTCTTCTCCATCTACATTCTAGTGCTGGCGCTGCGGCGCCAACTATTACTTTATAACTCGCGTTGCGGCGCCGGTGTTCTGTACCTAAAACACGGTCACGGCGCTGCGGCGCCATACCCTTCACTATTTGTCGCGCTGTAGAGCCAAACTTCAGTAGCTCACAGCCCTTTCTGGCGCTGCGGCGTGACTTCTTTGGCCTTCGAAAGGCGCCACGGTGCCAGCTCTGTGCACGAGACAATTTTGACAGACTTTTTCATTTGTTAGATTCCCGGACTCATAACTTCTTCGTTATAAGTCCGAATTGGCTTGTTCAAGAGCCCACAATTCACAAATTTCATGCTCTACGTGTTCATGCAAGAATTTTATCTATTCAACTTCGTTCGCTAAAAATTCACCTATTAGTCCATTTTTTAATGAAAACGATAAACGTTCGTGAACGTTCAAAGCTCGTTTCTTCGTTCTAAGTCAAAATTTGGTCATTATCGAGTCTGCAACTCTATAATGCCAAATAAGACTTGTCTCCATTGAAAACCAATGTTTCTAAGCTCAATATCAAAATTCAACTTCCATTTCGAGAATTTCACGAATTTTACGAGTATCGTCTAATCGTGAAATTACATCTTAACTTCGTTTCTTATGATTTGTTCATCATTTCAAATGGATTTAATCCCTCACACTAACATCTTGACATACATATTTCATTAACTTATTTACATGATAAGTCATTACATGTTCTTCATGAACTTATTAACTTCTTAAAGTATAACATACTTGATTTCTTTACTTATGACTTATTAATGAGTTAAGTCCTTTAATTACCATTCTTACCTCTTATTAATCATACTAACTTCTTAAGGTAAACATATGACAAGTTTATATATGTTCATCATAAGTTCATAACTTACTTAGGTTCAAATTACTTATTCATAACTTATTACGGCTTATTTAAGACTTAAGCCCTTTGTTTTATCATTTCAACTCCTTCTTAGCATACAAATCCCACCACTACCCACTTCTCTTACAATGGAAGAGAAAGAGAATCATGGTTTAGGATTACTTACTCTTGATGTTCTCTTGTTAATCCTTCTTCTTGCTCCTTGAACTATAAACTCTAGCTTTTCTAACTTTTGTAGCTTATTCTCTCAAGTAAATAAGCACTTAAAATGTTGGATGAAATACAACAACCAACAAAATGAAAACTAAGCTTGCCATTTATAGGCATCTCAAAGTTATGGCATAATGGTCATTAAGCCACTTCCACCTCCTTAATTCACCTCCTTACTATTCATTACTTTGTCCCTAAGTAAACTTGGCCTCCACACCTTTTGCTTGGCCATCACAACACTTGCTCACCACTTATCTTAGCCATTAAGTTTACTTGCTCCCTACTTTGGATTATCCATGGTTTGCCCCATGGGTTTAAACCATCCTATAACCCATTGGTTACTTACTTTGGGGCTTTAGCTTAATTAACTTAGCTTAATCATTTGGGCTTACATTAATTTACTTTGGGCTTCACATTACCAATACTTGGGCTTGCACCTTAAATTCCATTGAGCTTATTTATTAATTCATATTGTACTTGTATATCCCACATAATCCACAATTCCATTCACAAATGGCTTAAAGCCTTGGACGTATTATATATGTATTATTATCGTATTCTAACTCATATACTTATTCAGCGTATACGACATACCATCCTTCATACATATTCGTATAATACCTCATATCATACTCGTATTGATTACCTCGTACAATACCTACGCATTATATGATCATTGCTTTAATTAATTATACGCGTTTAAATTCCTTCTCGAAAGTAACTTTTCCTAAACGTTAGGTTTTAAGTCCGCAGGCGAAAATTTGTGTTTTTCATAACTGAGATATTATTGGATATTCCATCTCACCTTGATATTCTATCGTTACGTATTTCTCGGAAGATCAAAAATAATTCCCGAGCAGAAATGCGTGAATAGTGTTTTTGAAAAATTTCTCGGAAAGCTTTTATTTTCGTCTTGGAAATTCAAACACTTTAATTCTACCTCGTAGCCAAAATACTACGACGTTCCGACATGATTAGGTTATAGAAGGACCTTTAAATAGCTTACTCCCTTAAATAATCAATTAAATTCATTTGATCCTCATAATTAAATAAAATTTTAATTCTCCTAAAAATTCTAATTTTTCTCGGGCGTTACACCATGTATTTGGCGACTCAAAATGGGTGATGTATACCTATTTTAGGGGCGTCACAGTTACGCTTGTAATAAAATAGTTTTACTTTTGCATTAATTTGATACAGTGATGAAGAATATATGTAATGATTACAAAGAACCTGGGAAGGGAAATATTAGTATGTAATATATGGAAGACATATTCACTCTATTTGTAACGCCCGAGAAAATCGGATCTTTATATGAATTAAATTTTTATTTGATTATTTGAATTAAATGAATTTAATTATTTATTTATGTGAGTAAGATGTTTGAAGGTCGTTCTATGACCTAGAATGTGTTGATGTGGTTAGTATTCTGGCTATGTGCTAGGATTAATTATTTTGAATTTCCAAGACGAAAATAAATGCTTTCCGAGAAATTTCTGTAAACATACTATTCATCCGTTTTTGCTCAGAGATTAAGTTTTAATTTTTGAAAAACGCATAATGATATAATACTAAGACGAGATGGAATATCTAATAATATTTCAATTATGGCAAACGAAGTTTTCTCCTGCGGACTTAAAACCTAAGGATTAGGAAAAATGAGTTCTAACGAATTAATGACTAAGTATAATGATTAAGGTTATTATACGTGAGGAATACGAGTATGATACTAACTATTATGCGAGTATAGTATGAAGATTATTACGACGTATAATACGAATATCGTTCGAATACTATACGAAGAGAATACGTGAGTATACGTGTAGAATACAATTAGCTCTTAATAGACTTTGAATTTATGAACTTTGCAGAATTCAATTGGACTTGGATTATGTCAAGCCCAGTGCAATGTGAAATCAAAGCCCAAGATAGGCCCAATATGAATTAATTCTAAGGCCCAAACCAAGAAACCAAATCGCGGATCGAACCGATGGGTCACAAGATGGGTAAAACCCATAGGACAACCCATGGGGGGACCCACAAGACCATGTGGGCCGGCCACTTGGTGGCCAAGTAAAGTAACCCACTTGGAGGCCAAGTAAAGTAGATTTACTTGGTGAGGAAGAAAAGGAATAGTAAGGAGGAAGGACCCTTGACTAAATTGCCCTCCATTTGAATTGCCTATATAAGAAAGCTTAGCTTGGTCATTTTTTACTTTACAAACTTTAACCAACATATTTGAGAGAGAGAAAAGAGCTAGAAACAAGTAATCAAGTGAGCTTGAAGCAAATTATAAGAGTTTTTAGCAAGAACGCGAAGAACGTAAAGGTAATAATTTATAAAACCTTAGTTTTTGATTCGTTTAAATTTATTTTTCGTAGAGAACCATAAATGGGTGGAGCATGTCTCTTCCGGAGGAATAAGGATGGCTATTAGTGGATTAACCATTTACAAGCCATGTATGAGTAGGAATCGTAAGCGTTTAAGTAAGTTTAAACCGATCAAACCTTTGAACATTGATTTGGTTGTTGATGGACAATTTGAAAACCATCAAATACAGGTTATGTGCATATTGCTTGGTTAGGTTGGATGATGAATCAATGGATGGGTTCCATCTAATTTGGTGTAGAAAACACGAGTAACGAAGTTATGGCGAATTTTACAAAATTAGACGTTAAACGTCGAAATCGTATAAATTTCGGATTAGTAATCAAAATTTGCCATTTAGTTCGGGAACTTTAGTTTTCGATGACGTAATGTAGGATGATGTATTTCAGAGTCGTGGACTCAAGATTGGTCGATTTCTGACTTATAATGAAGAAAACGAAGCAGGAACGCTCACTAATGTTAAACAAACGTGTAAAACCTAGCAATGAAAGAAGCTTAAGGGATTAACAGCTTAGACACCAGCCAGGGAGGGCTATGTTAAGGCCAGAACACCCGCCAGGGCGGGGGGGGGTGTTTATTTATTAGCAGGAGCCTGGCCCGCCGAGGTGGGCATATTTGAAGAACAAACCCCCACCGGGGCGGGGGGGGGTACTGGAAAATGTTAACCAAGTTTGTTTTTGAATCAAAGTGTTTATAGAATAACTACGGGGCATGTATATACTTAAAATACATGGTAAGATCACTCTTAAGTCACATTTATGGTGATGACTTTAGGGATTGAACGTTATCTATTAATCGTTAAACGAATTACGTAAAGTATGAAAGGTAAACCATATTTGATTATTATGGTACGTAACCATTGATGGTTAAGTATTGGTAATGACGTAAGAGCGTTAATAAGCTGTAATGAAGAATAGTAACTCGAATCGGGTTCTATTAATGAAATAAATTCAAGTAAGACATAGAAGAGAAAGAAGTTGGTTAAAACAATGAAGTTAGATTGTTTAGTAACTAATTTCAGTGTGCTATGTGAATATATCATGTAAATACTGTAAAGACCAAGAATTGTTGAATATTATATTCGAAGACGCTTGAAGGCATATTTTCTTAACGCTTGTCTAACCTTCGTGTTAGCCAAGTTTTCTATGTGATTCATGTTATGAGATGCATGAATTGTTTTATGAAAGGGTCAATGCCAGTTTTACCTCGGCTAGACTAATCCTAAAGAGTTGATTGATTTATTTACAAATCTTTCAATATAAAATTGTTAACGCTATCCTACGCTAATTGTTTGGTACAGATTCAAGGTAAGCCTGATTATGAATAAACAAATGTATTTTACATTGATTATTCGATGGGCACACGAGGTTGCCAAAACTTAAACGTGAATACGTTTAACGGATGAATGTTGATCAACATAGAATATTATAGGCTGATCACCTAGAAGTGCTCGTAAGAAATATCGGACTTATGATCTTAGTACCGGGTTGTCCTTTTTCATGAATGAAAACAAAAAGAGAATGTTCATGATCTTTGACCTACTCAGAATTCCTAAGTTCCTATAAGTACTTCGAAATTGTTTTATAAGAAAGAAAAGTGTTATACAATGTTTCATAGTACTTCATAGCTATTTGTCCAGTTATTGAAGAATAATCATATGATTCTCAACGTGGTATTTATGTTATACATTGCTAGACTTGGTGAGCTAGTTATGCTCACTTCTTACTTGAATTATATGATTGCAGCTAAGGCCGAATGAACGGAGAGTTCTAAGAGAGATAATGGCAAGGTTATGCTGGATAATTAGTTATCCTATAATAGATTAGTATGTTTGTATGTATTATACTTATGAACACTAAAGAATGTATTCGATTTCAGAACCTGGGAATGGATTTATTATGATTGTAATAAGAATGTAGGTAATACACTCATTTTGATGTTGTTTCAATTGAATGAATGTATAGTTAATAGTACCATGTAGCACCATCTGTAGGGTTGGAAGATACCCGAATTTGGGGGCGTCACAGGTTAGGCTGGTATCAGAGCATTAGGTTATAAAACTTAAGGGGGGAAGAACCTTAGGCTAATAACCTCATTAAGGAAGGAAAAGTCCGAATGAAGTAAACTCGAGTCGAATAAGTTAATAAGGTATTAAGGAAACTCGGTACCGAAAGATTTAGAAGATGGAAATTAACCCTAAATAAATTAAATGTGATTTGTGCTTATATTATTGTGTATTATGTACTAATCAACATGTTATGTGTTATTGTAGATGTCGATCGATAGCTTAATGTATAGAGATATACACATGGTAAGCGAAGAGTCCGTGAACAGCGTAGAGCTTGTACTTATGCCTGTAACGGAAGTACCATTAGTGATTCTAGAAGAATCGGAGCCAGAGGAGTATTTTTCTGAGGAGGACTATTCTGAGGGAGTTATGGGATTGGAATCATACCTTGATATGATGATCGATGTGGAGGAAGATATGGAGGTAACAACGGTTAATACGGTGGTACCTGTAGTAGAGCCAACACCTCCAGATATAATGAGGGCATTGTATCTAGCGGTGCTTGACCATAATGTGCAACTGCGCACTATTGTGCAAAACCAGAATGAAGAGATTAGTACTCTTTACGAAGCAAAGAAGTCTGCAGAATCAGACTTTGAGTCAGAGCATTATGAGAAGGTGCTAATGATAGATAAGGCTAGGGATTATAAGAATGAGGCCGTAGAGCTTCATAAAAAACTGGTGGAGAAAGAACAGAAGATAGCACGGATGCCCTACATCCATAACAGTGCTCATGAGGATTTCAAGATGAAAATTACTTGTTATTCCATTGAGTCGGGGCAGACTCGACATACTATTTGTCGGGATATTATTTTGATTCTAGCAAATCAGAAGCATGAGAATGCTGTGAGGCAGTGTTAGTAGATCGGTAGATCTTTTTGTATGTGTAGCGACGTAAAATCGGCTTCTGTATAATTAAAGGGTAGTCTTTTTATAAATTCCAATTTTTATAGAAGTCAATTGTAGGATAGTAATGTAATAGCTTTTGGCTATGGAAGCAAATTGTAAATAGTTTCAACTATGAAGAAGCATATTAATATATGCAGTTTTTATTTAATGTGCTTTGTTGTGGTATGAGTTATTATTGTGGAATGATAACTAAGTAAGTAGATAGATAATAATGAAACTTTATTTATTTAATCAGCATAATGCCGCCAAGAAGAAGACAACGTAATCAAGAAGTGGAATCATATAAAGATAATCAAGGGGGTTAGAATAACCCTATGCAAGAGTTCGTTAATTTATTAACGACAACATTTAACCAAACCGGGGGTAGAGCACCCGCGGGACCTAGGGTAGCCAGAACGACTACCATTAAAGAGTTTAAAAGCGTTGGTCCGCCAGAGTTCAAGGGAACGACGGACCCAATAGAGGCCCAGACATAGGTGAAAGAAATAAAAAAGGCGTTTGTTATTACAATCGTAAATGAGGCGCAAAAGACTTCTTTTGCGACTTACATGATGAAAGGGGAAGCTAACTTTTGGTGGGAGGCTCACCAGGGTGGGGCTAGAACTGATGCAGTTACGTGGGAACAGTTCAAGAAGGTATTCTTTGAGAACTACTTCCCTAATAGCATGCAAGGGAGGATGGAGATTAAATTCCTAGAACTTAAGCAAGGGGACATGACAGTTCCCCAATATGCGGCCAAATTCAATGAATTGGCACGGTTTGCTCCACACCAAGTGGATACTGAAGAGAGGAAGGCTCGTAGGTTTGAACAGGGCTTGAAACCCTGGCTCTATAGCAGGATTTCTGTGTTTCAGAGTGCTTCTTATGGGACCATTCTGGAAAAGGCGATTATCGCAGAGGGTGGTAGTGAGGCGCTAAACCAATACCACAAAGAGAGAAAGAATATGAGCAAGGGAGAAGGAGGACCCAAGGTAAAGTGTGCCAGTGGTAGTAGCAGTATGCCAAAAAGGAAGAGTTTTAACTCCGGAAATACTGGAGTAAAATAAGGGGATCCTAAGCGTAGGATCGAGGCATGCAAGACATGCGGAAAGACTCATCTAGGAGTCTGTCTGAAAGGGAAATTGGTTTGTTATAATTATGGACAGGAGGGTCACATATCACCCAATTATCCTAATCCTAAGAAGAACCAGGGATGTTTTATATGTGGGTCAATGGACCACATGGAAAGAAATTGCCCAAAGAAGGGGTCAAAGGGTAGTAAGGGTTCTGGTAGTTGTAAGTTAGCCATTACTGGACCAACACCATTGTCGGGTAGACCCATGGCCCGTACATTTAATATGACTGTCCAAGATGCGGTTGCATCAACGGATGTAGTAGCATGTATCATTCCAGTCAACAAAATAAATGCTTATGTGCTGTTTGACTCGGGTGCTACTTGTTCTTTTATAGCATGTGGATTTGCTAAGAGATTAAGTTTAATTCCGGAAAGATTAGAAATACCTTTAGATGTTAAGGTAGCGAACAAAGAGATAATTTCTATTGAACACATTCATAGGAATTGTTTCATAGATATTAGAGGGAACTGATTATCGGTAGATTTAGTACCGATAAGGTTGAGAGAATTCGATGTAATTCTCGGTATGGATTGGTTGATTAACCATAAGGCTATAATAGATTATCATAGGAAAAGTGTGAACCTTCGGCTTTCTAAGAAAACCAAGGTAGTATTCTACGGTACTAAATCACCGAGACGTTCTTATTGTTTAACCATGACACAAGCTAGGAAAATGTTGAAAAAGAGGTTTGTGGTTTATCTGAGCCATGTTGTGGATATTCGTAGAGTGGGAGTAGCAGTGGAGCAGATACCTATAGTACAAGAATTTGTGGATGTATTTCCAGCTGAGTTACCAGGTCTTCCACTGGATAGGGAGATCGAGTTTGTGATTGATTTGTTACCGGGTACGGCACCAGTTTCTAAGGCACCTTATAGAATGGCGCCGGTAGAGATGAAGGAGTTAATGGTTCAATTACAAGAACAATTAGACATGAAGTACATTCAACCGAGTGTGTCTCTGTGGGGAGCATCAGTATTGTTTGTAAAGAAGAAGGATGGGTAGTTACGACTTTGTATCGACTATCGAGAGTTGAACAAGTTAACAATTAAGAATAAATACTCATTGCCCAGGATCGATGATCTATTTGATCAATTAAAAGGGGAAAAGTATTTTTCTAAGATAGATTTGCGTACGGGGTATCATTAACTGAAAGTAAGGAAGGAGGATGTACCTAAGACGGTGTTCAGGACTCATTATGGTCATTACGAGTTTCTAGTTATGTCGTTTGGTTTGACTAATGCGCCAGCCGCATTTATGGATTTGATGAACAGAGTGTTCAAATAGTATTTGGACAAGTTCGTCGTAGTGTTCATTAATAATATTCTAGTCTATTCTAAGATACCAGAAGATCATGCTGAACATTTAAGAATAGTGTTGGAAACACTACGGAGGGAGAAGTTATATGCGAAATTCACTAAGTGTGAATTTTGGCTTGAAAGAGTGCAGTTTTTAGGGCACGTTATTGATAAAGATGGCATTTCTGTGGATCCAGCGAAGGTAGAAGCAGTTAATAATTGGGAGCAACCGAAAATGCCAACTAAGGTTCAGAGTTTTCTGGGGTTAGAGGGATACTATAGGAGGTTCATCTAGGACTTTTCTAAAATAGCTACTCCGTTAACAAATTTGACTAGGAAGTCAGTAAAGTATGTATGGGCTGAGAAGTGTGAGAATAGTTTTCAGGATCTAAAAAAAAGGTTAAGTGAGGCACCTATATTATCCTTACCAGATGATACGGGGAATTTCCCAGTGTATAGCGACGCTTCGCATAGAGGACTTGGTTACGTGCTCATGCAGCATGGCAAGGTCATTGCATACGTATCACATCAGTTAAAGGATTATGAGAAGGTCTATCCTACTCATGACCTAGAATTGGCAGCTATAGTTTTTACCTTAAAAATATGGAGACATTATTTATACGGGGAGAAGTGTGAGATATACACGGACCATAAAAGTTTGAAATATATCTTCACACATAAGGAGTTGGATATGAGGTAGAGAAGGTGGTTAGAGTTGATAAAAGATTGTGACTGTGATATCTTATATCATCCGGGGAAGGCAAACGTAGTAGTAGATGCGCTAAGTAGGAAGGGTAGGGAAAAGCTATCAAATGTTAACGACTCAGAATGAGTTAATAACGGAGATGACAAGAATGGAGTTAAAAGTTAAATTACAGAGTGAAGCGATAGAGATGTTGTTCACGATGGAGACTCGGCAAACCATTGCAGAACGAGTTAGAAAAGTACAGTTGGGTTGTAACGCCCCAAAAAATTGAGCAAATTATAAAATAATTTTTTAATTGAATAAAATTATATTATATGTGATAATAAGATGAAGGTTGTTCTATAACCTAACAATGTTGGAACGTCGTAGTATTTCGGCTACGTGAATGAATTAAAGTGTTTGAATTTCTAAGACGAAAATAAAAGCTTTCCGAGAAATTTTCCGAAAAACACCATTCACGCATTTCTGCTCAGGAATTATTTTTGAAATTCTGAGAAATACGTAACGATAGAATATCGAGGTGGGATAGAATATCCAATAATATTTTAGTTATGAAAAATACAGTTTTTCGCCTGCGGACTTAAACCTAACGGGTTGGGGAAAGTGATTTCTGAGAAGGAATTTAAATGTGTATAATGAATTAAAGCGATGATCGTATAATACGTAGGCATTATACGAGGTAATGAATACGAGTAAGATACGAGGTATTATACGAGTATGTATGAATGATGGTATATCGTATATCATGAATTAGTATATGAGTTAGAATACAAGATTAATACGTATATAATACGTTCTAAGGTTTTAAGCCATTTGTGGATGGACTTGTGGATTATGTGGGATGTACAAGTCCAATATAATTTAATATGAAAGTTAAATAGAATTAATGTGCAAGCCCAAGTGTCTGTAATGTGAAGCCCAAAGTAATTTAATGTGCAAGCCCAATGTATAAGTAGGGTAATTAAACCCTAAGCCCAAACTATTAATCCAATGGGTTAGGGTGACCTATGGGGCAACCCATGATCACATGGGTGATCTTGGTGGCCAAGAAACAAGTGTGATGAGCAAGTAGACTTAATGGTTAAGTAAAGGATAAGTTATGTGATAAGTAATTAAAGTGCTTATGTGTGATAAGTAAGCTTAAGGGCTAAGTAAATGTGATGACCAAGCAAACTTAAAGGCTAAGTGTTGTGGTGGCCAAGTAAAGTAACTCAAGGGCTAAGTGTTGTGATGGCCAAGTAATTAATTTGATAAGCAAGTAGCTTAATGGCTAAGTAAGTGTGGTGATCAAGTAAGCTTAATGACCAAGCAAAAGAAGTAGGGAGCAAGGTAACTTAATGCTTAAGAAATGAATAGTAAGGAGGTGATTAAGGAGGTAGAGTGGCTTTATGACCATTATACCCTCACTTTGAGATTCCTATAAATAGCAAGCTTAGGATTAATTTGTTGGTTGTTTCATTTCACCCAACTTATAAGGTGCTTATTGACTTGAGAGAAAAAGCTAGAAAAGATAGAAAGTTAGACTTTGTAATCTAAGAAGCAAGAAGGAAGAACAAAGCTAAAACCAAGTGATCTTCAAGGGTAAGAACTTAAACCATGATTCCCTTTCTCTTCCATTGTTAGAGAAGTGAGTAATAGTAGAACATGTATGCTAAGGAATGATAAGAATGATTAATGTGACAACCCCAAAATAGGTCCATTTCATCCAACCTATTCTGAGTCGCCAAATACATGGTACAGAAAACAACTACAACTTTATTACAACAATTGTCGTGCAAAATATAACAACCCATATGATGTGAGTTTGGCTACAAATATATACCAAATGTGACTCATGTCCCAACCGTGGACAACACTTCACAATGACACCTTACATAAAGGTATAGTCAAAAACTGTTTTAGAAATAAGAATCTTTGGGAAGTGCACAAGGAAACCTTCGTACATGAGAGGCCATGCGTCTAGGTTATGATAGATATCATATGGCCACAGAATTATCCTTGGTTGACCCAATAGACCCCAAAGAAAAACGAGAAGATTACTATCATATTCTTCTTAATGGTGAGTCTTCTCTTGACTTATCATTATCTCCACTGTCTTTAATCGTGAATTATACTTCAAACAAACACCAAGATTATATAGGTAGTGCTCGTAGATATACTCAGCAAGTGGATGTGCACAACCGTGTCTTATGATGACACGATGTTGTATGTCATTAGACATCTTGTATGATAGTGACAAAACACCCTTCCAATGTTGGGTTTGCCTCACCCTATTTGATTCACCAAATATAACTACTAAATGATGACCACAACGTTCTATTCCCCTGTTACCCCCGCTCGACCCAGCTACACTCTTATTACCTGAAAGGAATTGTGAAACAGAAGGGTGAGCACAACTAGCCCAGTAAAAAATATCATGACTAAAGATAAATAAATTATCAATAGCCTTCAACAGTAATAAATCAGAGATTTAGAACATATGGTAGATGATAAAAATTTTCAACCATAGTTGCAGCGGAACGAGCAATCCATTAGAAGAGTCAAATAGACTATAAATTCTATTATCTTCTCCACGTTAAAAGTCCACCAACAATATTTTATCCATGTAACATCAATCAACAGATCCTTTCCACAATCATATGAATAACTCATAATCATAATTGTGATTCTAAATTCCTCTTCTCAACCAGGACAAAGATAATTTTCATCACCTGTCTTTACCTGAAACATCGAAGATCATGGTTACACCAAATCACATTTTCTGTTCATAATTATACTAATAACTTCATCTTTGCACTACCGGCCAAAGATATTCGTCACCAGTTCATCTTTGCACTACTGGCTAAAGATATTCAACAACAGGTCATCATTGCACTACGGGCCAAAGATATTCAACAACAGATCATCTTTGCACTACGGGCCAAAGATATTCATCACCAGTTCATCTTTGCACTACAGGCCAAAGATATTCAATAACAGTTCATATTTCCACTACATGCCAAATATATTTATGAACAATTCATATTTGCACTACATGCCAAATATATTAATATCTCAAAGAAATATATAATCATTTCAGAATTTATATAAACAATAATTATAACCATGTTGATCAATTCACCTTTACACTTAAGCTAAAGATATTCAATTCAATGATCATGATCATACCAGTCAACAATTCAACTTTACACTACTGGCCAAAGGAAACCCATAGTCATGATCATACCAAAAATTTACACATCTTTACACTCAAGTCAAAGAGAAATATCATCATTAGGGTTACAAAAATGTTATATATGATAATAAAATCAATATAAACAACATATAGATTTAATCTCAAGAGTAATATTCATTAATCAATTATAATTTGGTCAGAAAAAGAAACCAATTTTATTGTGAATAGTAACTCATGAATTGTAACTCGTGAATATTAACTCGTGAATAGTAACTCGACATGAAAAAGGTAGAAATTCTACAATAAAATCCATACCAATATTTCGGTATAATGATATTGAAAGAATAATATTTCTTAAGCTTATAAATAATTTATTTTAATTGTTTACACTTTACTAAATAATGCATTTAATCATCCTAAAAGGCTAAACTCATAAGAATTCATCACCAATAACCAAAAACCCTCATAAAAAATCTGCATATACCTCATATATGATTTTCAAGCCATAAAATCCTATTTTTCAATTTTCTTACTTCACATAACATACTTAATTCATTTACCCATAACTAGTCCATTTTTATGAAAAATACCAAATCAGTTCCAAAAATATTTCATTTCTGGGATTTAGCATAATATAGTCCCATATTGAACATATATTTTTCTCAGAATTTTTAAAACTCATTTACTATTTTTCATATGGCCAAAACCGCAGAATTTTTAGACATTTATCATAAATTGTACTTTTATCCAAAAATTCCGAAATTCACAGAGTACACTGATATTATATAGATATACTTCCAATAAATATTTCATCAATTTTAGAGTTAACCACAAGGAGTTATAAGCGGTTACTTTTAAAATAGTCTTTTCTCATAAAATTCATAACTCTTAATCTATACATCCAAAAATCACCATTTTTAGACACAATCAATAAAACTCATCAAAATATCATTTCAAATTTTCCAAAATTTTTTGAAGGTCGGAAGAAGTACGAACTGAAAAACATAATGACCCTTAAAATTCCTTACCTCAAAAGAACAGTACTTCGGAGGAAAAATAGGAGGAAACTTCAACTAAATAGCAACTATCAAGTGTATAAATACTCTCAAAAATATTTTTGATAATATAGAGAAAAAGAAAACTTGTTTCTGGTGTGATTTTCAATTCTAACATAAGCACCTATTTATAGAAAAATGCTAGAACGCCATAGGAGACTAAAATAATAAAATATATTATTTTATTTCTTCTTTTCTATGCATGCCCACATGTTTGATCAGCCACCAGCCATCTTTGAATAAAGCTAGCAGCCCACATGTGTTAAAACACAAGTGGGTCCCACCCATAGATTAATAAAAATCATTTTATTTTCCGAAACTTCCATAATTCGTAGAAAATAGCCTGGTTATCAGAAAAATATGAATCCCACAATTTTTTATAGGAAATTCAATTCTCTACAACTTAGCAGAAGAAAGTTTTTCTAAATTCTAAACAGAAATTGACCGAAATTCACATATGGACGATTTTTAATACTTCTAGTCCGACAAAATACTGATAAAACACCTCAACATTAATTTCTTCATTTTTATCCACATAAAAATAAATATATCCATTATTTATATCCACATAAAATAAATATTTCCTTATCATATAAATCAATAATTAATTATTCATAAATAATATTACAGAATCACAATAATGATAACCGGGCAGTTCCCAGGAAAGAGGGGGCCTTCCAATAAGAATTTTTCCTTACTGGTGCGTAATTAGGTGACCAAACCTCTCCTTGACAGAACTTTTTAGATATTGCCAATAATGCTATCTAATAATATTATTCAAATAATATGAATTATTGATCTGATAATGGGAAATATTGTGCAGTGACAATTATTGAAACAACAATAATATAAAATATCAACGCAGCAATTATTGAATCAATAAAATTAAATATTAAACAGTAATTACTGTAACAATTATTGAGTAGTGTCTTCTTACGTAAGGATTAATAATTCAAAAATACTGTGTAAAACTATGTGCTACTGTGCAAACACGCGTATTACTATATTTTAACCACCGGGTATTTCAACAGTGTTAACGGTAATAACTACGCCGTTATTTATAAAAACTCAATTTTGTCGTTATCTTCATCCAACAGTTATTCTGTTATGGGGCCCACAAATGACTGCGTCGTCGTACGAATATTCCCGACAAAAAGAATATTCCACGACCAAACGAATATTTCCCGACAACAATGAATATTTTATAGCCACTTGCGTATTTTGTAAAATTTGCATATTTCACCCATAACTTTAAAACTTTTATCAATTTAACCATTTACTGAATAATAATTATAAGAAAAATTGAATAATTTTTTTTCATTAAATTCGGGGTCTTACAATTAATCAATGGACTTAAGCCGTATAAGTCATGAATAAGTAATTCAAACCTTAATAAGTTATGAACTCATGAGGAACCTATATGAACTTCTCATATGCTTACCGTAATAAGATGGTATGATAAGAAGATTCAAGGATGATGGTTAAAAGACTTAATCTATCCTAAGTAATGAGAAAAGAAATCATAAGTAGTTTTTACTTTTATAAGTTATAAACTCACAAAGAACAAGCAAGAACTTAGCATGTGTATAAGTAAATGAAGTATGTATGTCAAGATGTTAGTATGATGGATTGAATCCATCTGAAACGAAGAACAAATATTAAGAAACGAAGTTATGCCGGAATTCACACGATTAGACGACAATCATCGAATTCGTGAAATTCTCGGAATAGAAGTCAAATTTTGATATTGAGCTTGGAAACATTGGTTTTCAATGGAGACAAGTCGTATTTGGCATTATAGAGTTGCGGACTCGAGAATGACCGAATACTGACTTAGAACGAAGAAACGAGCGTTGAACGTTCACGAACGTTTATCGTTTTCGTTAAAAATGGACTAATAGGTGAATTTTCAGTTAACGAAGTCAAATAGATAAAATTCTTGCATGAACATGTAGAGGATGTAATTTGTGAACCGTAGGCTCTTGAACGAGCCAATTCGGACTTATAACGAAGAAGTTACGAGCCCCGGAATCTCACAGAGTCAAAAAACTGTCAAAATTTTCTATGGCACAGAGTCCGCGCCGCGGCGCGACTCAAAGAAGAAAGGTCGGCGCCACATCGCGAGGCCAAACCATAGCACACTGTTAGTTGGTGCCGCAGCACGGCTAAGAAAAAAGGATATGGCGCCGCAGCACCGTGGCCGAGTTTTAGGAACAAGAAGCCCGTGCCGCAGCGCGACATAGAGAAGGGAAGCTGGCGCTGCAGCGCCAGCACTAGAATGTGAATTGAAAAGAAAGATTTTGAATGTAAAGTGAAGGAGAAGCGAATAAAGATTGAATTAAATTCTTAATCAACTTAATGTAACATCATCAAATTGAATTAAATTCTTAATCAACTTAATGTAACATCATTTAGGATGTATAACCTTAAGCAATGCACTAGAGGTTGAAAGAAAGAATAATTTAAACGAAGAACGTGAAGGGTAATTAAGTAAGCCATGAATGGCATTCAACGTTGGTACTTCACCAATGGCGATCAAGTTTCGATTAATAATGTAAGGACGTTAGTAAGCCGTGAGGAAGGATGATTGACTCGAATTGAGTTGTATTAATGAAATAATTTTGATTAAGTTATAGAAAAAAAGAAATTGGTAAGAACGATGTAAAAGAACGACGGCAAGCCGGAACCAATAATAATAAATCTAATACATGATTAGATTGAGAAGAAGGGTAAGATTCATTAGGAACCATGTACGTTCATTCATGACCTAATGTGGTATGTTATGTGATTATGTGCTATAGAGACCGTAAAGACTGAAAGGAAAAGTAATTATATTGTAGCAGACGATGAAGGCAAGTTTTTTTAAACGCTTGTCTAACCTTCGTGTTAGCCAAGTTTTCAATGATTCATGTTATGAGATGCATGAATGGTTTTAAAGAAAGAGTCAATGCTAGTTTTAACTCGGCTAGACTAACCTTAAAGATTGATTGATTTATTTACAAGTCTTTCAATATAGAACTATTAACGCTATCCTATGCCAAGTATTTGGTATGGATTCAAGGTAAGCTTGAGTATGAATAAACAAATGTATTGTTCATCGATTATTCGATGGGCACGCTAGGTTGTCAAAACTTAAACGTACATACGTTTAATGGATGTAGTGTTGATCAACATAGAGTACTATAGGCTGATCACCTAGAAGTGCTTGTAAGCTATGCCGGACTTACGAACTTACTGTCAGGTTGTCCTTTTCAAAGAAATTATGAAACGCTTATGGTCTTGGACCAGAATTGATGTTTTACTTAATAATGTCATTGTAAAACGTTTTGAAGAAAAAGAAGTGCTATTTTGAATTATCAATAGTACTTCGTAACTATTATCCAGTTATTGAAGATATACGATTCATATGTTTCAAGCATATTGTTTAAATGAAATTGTTGTACTTGCTGAGCTTGTTAAGCTCCATATGAATGCAGCTAAGGATGAGCGAATATAGGTTTCCAATAGAGATAAAGGCAAGGCGAAGATGAATGGTTAGTTTATCTTGTAATAGACTAGTAAGTATATATATTATATTAGGATGAAAAAAGAATGTAATGGTTTAAGAACCTGGGAACGGGATTTATTATTATTAATGTAATAAGAATGCCGTTGGAACACACATTTTGATGTCGTTTCAGTAGAATGAATGTACAGTTATGAGTACCGTGTAGCACCAATTGTCGGGTTGGAAGATACCCAAATTTGGGGGCGTCACAGTTGGGTAACGAAGAATGCGAACGAATAAAGAAAAGGATGGAAAATAAAGAAAAGACTAAGTATAACCTTGACAAAGAGGGATTACTTCATTTTGAAGGAAGAATTTGGGTTCCAAATAATTCCAAGTTAAAAGAAGAGATTATGAGTGAGGCCCATAGTTTGAGGTACTCGATACATCCTGGTAGCACTAAGATGTATCAAGACCTTCGACAGAACTTTTGGTGGTCGAATATGAAGAGGGAGATAGAAGGACATGTTAGTGAGTGCTTAACTTGCCAGAAAGTTAAGGCTGAACACCAACGACCGAGTGGATTGTTGCATTCACTAGAGATTCCGGAGTGGAAATGGGAGCATATCACGATAGACTTTGTGGTGGGGCTTCCTACTACGAGAAAGGGCTACGATGCAGTTTGGGTAATAATAGATCGGTTGATGAAATCGACTCACTTTTTACTAATAGGAGTTAAGTATAACCTAGAGCAATTAGCTAAGCTTTATGTCAAAGAAATTATTTTAAGACATGGAGTACCGGTTTCGATTGTGTCAGATCGTGACCCACGATTCACATAGACCTTTTTTTGGAGTTTGCAAGAGCAACTAGGAACACAGTTGAGATTGAGTACGGCGTATCATGTACAGATGGATGGACAAAGTGAATGAATAATTCAAATGCTAGAAGATATGTTAAGATCTTGCGTTATGGATTTCAAAGTGAGTTGGGACGAACATCTGCCTTTGGTGGAATTCGCTTACAACAATAGTTTTCACGCTAGTATAGGCATGCCGCCTTACGAAACGTTGTACGGAAGGAAGTGCAGAACTCCACTGTGCTGGGATGAAGTAGGTGAACGTCGAATGTTGGGACCTAAGATGGTACAACATACGGCGGACATGGTAAAGTTAATACGTACTCGATTGATAGCGGCTCAAGAGAGGCGGAAGAAGTATGTAGAACCTCACCAAGAGGAGAAGGAGTTTGAAGTAGGGTCGTATGTCTTTCTAAAGGTGTCACCTTGGAAAGGAAAGATATGTTTTGGGAAGAAAAAGAAGTTACGTCCAAGGTTTATAGGACCTTTTAAAATTTTAAGAAGGGAAGGAGAGGTAGCTTATGAAGTAGCTTTACCTCCAGAGATGGAACGTATACACAATGTCTTTCATGTGTCAGTGTTGTGTCCTTATAAATCGGACTACAACCACGTAATAGAGTATGAATCTATTCAGATAGAGAAAGACTTAACGTATGAAGAACTTCAAGTTTAGATTGTTGATAGGAAGGACCAAGTCTTGAGAAATAAGATAATACCTTCGATGAAGGTAATTTGGAGGAACCATAATGTCGAAGAAGCAACGTGGGAATTCAAGAGTAAAATGAAGAAAAAATTTCCTCATTTGTTTATGTAATTATAGCGAGATTCTGGGGATAGAATCCTTATAAGGGGGGAGAATATAACGCCCGAGAAAATCAGATCTTTATGTGAATTAAATTTTTATTTGATTACTTGAATTAAATGAATTTAATTAATTATTTATGTGAGTAAGATGTTTGAAGGTCGTTCTATGACCTAGAATGTGTGGATGTGGTTAGTATTCTGGTTATCTGCTAGGATTAATTGTTTTGAATTTCCAAGACGAAAATAAATGTTTTTCGAGAAATTTCCGTAAAAATACTATTCATCCATTTCTGATCGGAGATTAAGTTTGAATTTCTAAGAAACGCGTAATGATAGAATACTAAGACGAGATGGAATATCTACTAATATTTTAAGTATGGCAAACAAAGTTTTTGCCTGCGGACTTAAAACCTAAGGGTTAGGAAAAATGAGTTCCGAGGAATTAATGACTATGTATAATGATTAGGGTTATTATACGTGAGGAAAACGAATATGATACTAGTTATTATGCGAGTATAGTATGAAGATTATTACGACGTATAATACGAATATCGTACGAATACTATACGAAGAGAATACATGAGTATACGTGTAGAATACAATTAGCTCTTAATAGACTTTGAATTTATGAACTTTGTAGAATTCAATTGGACTTGGATTATGTCAAGCCCAAGATAGGCCCAATATGAATTAATTCTAAGGCCCAAACCAAGAAACCAAACCGCAGATCGAACCGATGGGTCAAAGGATGGGTAAAACCCATGGGACAACCCACGGGGGGATCCACAAGACCATGGGGGTCAGCCACTTGGTGGCCAAGTAAAGTAACCCACTTGGAGGCCAAGTAAAGTAGATTTACTTCGTGAGGAAGAAAAGGAATAGTAAGGAGGTGGGACCTTTGACCAAATTACCCTCCATTTGAATTGCCTATATAAGAAAGCTTAGCTTGGTCATTGGTTACTTTACAAACTTTAACCAATATATTTGAGAGAGAGAGAGAGAGAAAAGAGCTAGAAACAAGTAATCAAGTGAGCTTGAAGTAAATCATAAGAGTTTTTAGCAAGAACGCGAAGAACGTAAAGGTAATAATTTATAAAACCTTAGTTTTTGATTCGTTTAAATTTATTTTTCGGAGACTATCATAAATGGGTGGAGCATGTCTCTTCCGGAGGAATAAGGATGGCTATTAGTGGATTAACCATTTACAAGCCATGTATGAGTAGGAATCGTAAGCGTTTAAGTAAGTTTAAACCGATCAAACCTTTGAACGTTGATTTGGTTATTGATGGACAATTTAAAAACCATCAAATATAGGTTATGTGCATATTACTTGGTTAGGTTGGATGATGAATCAATGAATTGGTTCCATCTGATTTGGCGTAGAAAACACGAGTAACGAAGTTATGGCGAATTTTACAAAATTAGACGTTAAACGTCGAAATTGTATAAATTTTGGATTAGTAATCAAAATTCGCCATTTAGTTCAGGAACTTTAGTTTTCGATGACATAATATAGGACGATGCATTTCAAAGTCGTGGACTCAAGATTAGTCGATTTCTGACTTATAATGAAGAAAACGAAGTAGGAACGCTCACTAATGTTAAACGAACGTGTAAAACCTAGCAATGAAAGAAGCTTAAGGGATTAACAGCTTGGACCCCAGCCGGGGAGGGCTATGTTAAGGCCAAAGCACCCGCCAGGGCGGGGGGGGGTACTGGAAAATGTTAACCAAGTTTGTTTTTGAATCAAAGTGTTTATAGAACAACTACGGGGCATGTATATACTTAAAATACATGGTAAGATCACTCTTAAGTCACATTTATGGTGATGACTTTAGGGATTGAACGTTATCTATTAATCGTTAAACGAAGTACGTAAAGTATGAAAGGTAAAGCATATTTGATTATTATGGTACGTAACCATTGATGGTTAAATATTAGTAATGACGTAAGAGCGTTAATAAGCCGTAATGAAGAATAGTAACTCGAATCGGGTTCTATTAATGAAATAAATTCAAGTAAGACATAGAAGAGAAAGAAGTTGGTTAAAACAATGAAGTTAGATTGTTTAGTAACTAATCTCAGTGTGCTATGTGAATATATCATGTAGATACTGTAAAGGCCAAGAATTGTTGAATATTATATTCGAAGACGCTTGAAGGTAAGTTTTCTTAACGCTTGTCCAACCTTCGTGTTAGCCAAGTTTTCTATGTGATTCATGTTATGAGATGCATGAATTATTTTATGAAAGGGTCGATGCCAGTTTTACCTCAGCTAGACTAATCCTAAAGAGTTGATTGATATATTTACAAATCTTTCAATATAGAATTGTTAACACTATCCTACGCCAATTGTTTGGTACAGATTCAAGGTAAACCTGAGTATGAATAAATAAATATATTTTACATAGATTATTCGATGGGTACACGAGGTTGCCAAAACTTAAACGTGAATACGTTTAACGGATGAATGTTGATCAACTTAGAGTACTATAGGTTGATCACCTAGAAGTTCTTGTAAGAAATATCGGACTTACGGTCTTAGTGCCGGGTTGTCCTTTTTCATGAATGAAAACAAAAAGAGAATGTTCATGGTCTTTAACCTACTTAGAATTCCTATGTTCCTATAAGTACTTCGAAATTATTTTATGAGAAAGAAAAGTGATATACAATGTTTCATAGTACTTCATAGCTATTTGTTCAGTTATTGAAGAATAATCATATGATTCTCGACGTGGTATTTATGTTATACATTGTTAGACTTGCTGAGCTAGTTATGCTCACTCCTTGCTTGAATTATAAGATTGCAGATAAGGCCGAACGAACGGAGAGTTCTAAGGGAGATAAGGGCAAGGCTAAGCTTGATAATTAGTTATCTTGTAATAGATTAGTATGTTTGTATGTAATATACTTATGAACACTAAAGAATATATTCGATTTCAGAACCTGGGAATGGATTTATTATGATTGTAATAAGAATGCAGTTAATACACTCATTTTGATGTTGTTTCAATGGAATGAATGTATAGTTAATAGTACCGTGTAGCACCATCTGTCGGGTTGGAAGATACCCGAATTTTGGGACGTCACACTATTGATGTATTTCAATTGAATGTATGTGTGAACAGTAGCACTGTGTAGCACCATCTATCGGGTTAGAAGATATCCGGATTTGGGGGCGTCACCGGTTGGTATCAAAGCTGTAGGTTATAAAACTTAAAGGGGGAGAAAACCTTAGGTCATAACCTTAAGAAGAGTTGAAGAAGCTAGTAGTAATTAAGCTACTGATGAGTTTTAAGTGGTGAATTGAGGAAATTCATTACAAGAAGAATTAAAAGATGAAGTTAACCTTAAAATGCATTAAATATGATATGTGTTTATAATATTCTAATGTTATGTACTAATCAAGATATTTTGTTTTATTGTAGATGTCATGAGATAATATGATGTATAGAGATATACATGTGGTTTGTGAAGAGTCTATGAACCAGATAGAGATTTTACCGACACCCGCAGCTGAGGTGCCAGTGGTGGTGGTGGTTGAGTATGAAGATTCTGAGAACTTAGGGTTTACATCCTTGTACGATGGAATGACTGAGGAGAAGGTGGAGGTGGAGGTAGTAACATTTAACACGGTAGCACCTATAGAGGATATGACTCTGGGGGAGTCAATGAAGGCATTGTTCATGACCGTGTTAGATAGGAATATCCAATTAGGTAAGGAGGTAAAAGAATTGAAGGAGGAGATCCATGACATCTTGGAGGACAACAAAGACATGGAGACGTTTTGGGAGGTGGAACATGATGAGAAAGTTTTGGAAAAGGACAAGGTCCATGAGCTGAAACATGAGGCCTTTGAGCTTAGAGAGGAGCTAAAGCCCAAGAAGCAGAAAATTGGTAAGATGTCCTATATTCATAGGAGTTCTCATGAGGTTTATCAGCGACAAGTTGCTGAGTATCCCGTAGAGACAGGGCAGACTCGGCATATGATCAGTCGAGATGTGGTGGCCAGTCTTGTCGATGCAGATTATGCAAATGCCATTAGGCAAATGTAATGTAGTTAGTAACTAGAGTAGGTTTAGATATGTAAATATTATGTATCTATGTAGTGACATAAACCCTTTTTTGTTAAATCAAAGGGGTAGTCTTTTGTAAATCCCAATTTTTGGAAAGTAATTGCGAGAAGGTAATGTAATTAGCCAAGGCTATGTAATGGTGAATGATGTAGTATTATACTACAAAGAAGAAAGTATATCGATATAAGCACTTTACTGAACATGTTTTGCAAATGAGTTGGGTTATTGTTAAAAATGAATAATGATTAATAAGAAGAAAGTAATAATGAAGTGTTATTCATTTTAACAGAAAAATGCCGCCAATAAGAAGACAACGAAATCGGGAAGCTAATCAACCAGAAATGGGACCAATTAACCCAATGCAGGAGTTTGTTAACTTATTGACAGTTGCCTTTAATAGAAATGGTGCAAATATACTTGTCAATCCTGCGGTAGTACGTGCTACTACGTTTAAGGATTTCAAGGGTGTAGGTCCGCTAGAGGTGAAAGGAACCACAGACCCTATAGAAGCCAAAACTTGGGTAAAAGAGATTGAAAAGGCATTTGTAATTGCAAATGTCGAAGAGGGACAGAAGACTTCTTTTTCCACCTACATGATAAAGGGAGAGGCCAACTTCTGGGGGGGGAGGCGAACCAGGTTAGGGCTGAAGTGGAGAATGTAACATGGACACGGTTCAAGGAGATATTCTTCGAGAACTATTTCCCCATGAGTATGTAGGGTAGGATGGAGATAAGATTCTTAGAACTGAAACAAGGGGATATGATTGTTCCCCAATATGCTACCAAGTTCAATGAACTAATAAGATTTGCTCCGCATCAGGTGGACACGGAGGTGAGATAGGCGAGGAGATTCGAGCAGGGCTTGAAACCCTGGCTCTATAACCGAATATCAGTGTTTCAAAGTAATTCCTTTAGAACCATTTTGGAGAAGGCAATAATCGCAGAGGGTGGTAGCGAGGCTTTAAGCCAATACCACAGAGAGAAGAAGAATAAGAGTAAGGTAGATGGGGGAGTGAAAACTAAGGGAGTCAGCGGGAGTGGCAACGGGCAGAAGAGGAAGGCTTTTAACTCTGGAAATCCGGAGTAAAACAAGGAGATCCTAAGAAGAGGATGGAGGCGTGTAAGAACTGTGGGAAGACTCATTTAGGAGTCTGTCTCAAGGGTAAAGCCGTGTGCTATAACTATGGACAAGAAGGGCACATTTCGCCTAACTGTCCAAGTCTAAAAAAGAATCATGAATGCTTCGTATGTGGATCACTAATCATATGGCGAAGAATTGCCCGAAGAAGGGGGTAGATGGTAATAAGGGCACTAATAGTGATAAGTTAGCTATTAGTGGTTCAGTTCAATCAAGTAGACCGATGGCCCGCAACCTTTAATATGACGGTCCAGGATGCAGTTGCATCAGGAGATGTAGTTGCAGGTATTATCCCAATCAACAATATAAATGCTTATGTGTTGTTTGATTCGGGTGCTACTTGTTCTTTTATAGCATGTGATTTTGCTAGATGCTTAGGATTATTCCCTGAAAGATTGTCTATACCTTTAAATATTAAGATAGCAAATGAAGACACAATTCATGTTAAACATATTCATAGGTGTTGTTGTGTAGAAATACAAGGTTATAAATTATCGGTAGATCTAATACCGATATATTTGGGAGAATTTGATATAATTCTCGGTATGGATTGGTTGTTTAACCATGGTACAATTATAGATTGTCAAAAGAATTGTATAAGCCTTAGAACGTTGAAACAACCTAAGGTAGTATTTTACGGTAGTAAGTCGCCGGGACGTTCATGTTGTCTTACCATGACACAAACTAGGAAATTGTTGAGGAAGGGATGTGTAGATTATTTGTGACATGTTGTTGATACCCAGAGTGTGGGAGCGACGATGGAATAAATACCTATAGTAAAAGAATTCGTGGATGTATTTCCAAGCAAATTACCAAGTCTTCCACCGGATAGGGAGATCGAATTCGTAATAGATATTGTGTCAGGAGCGGCACCAGTTTCAAGGGCACCGTATCATATGGCGCCATTAGAAATGAAGGAGTTGCTGATTCAACTACAAGAACTGTTAGATAGGAGGTACATTCAACTGAGTATTTCGCCATGGGGAGCACCGTTACTGTTTGTAAAGAAGAAGGATGGATCGTTGAGACTTTGTATCGACTACCGAGAGTTGAATAAGCTAACGATAAAGAATAAATACCGATTGCCCAGGATCAATGATCTTTTTGATCAATTAAAAGGGACAAAGTATTTTTCTAAGATAGATTTGCGAACGGGTATCATCAGCTAAAAGTTAGAAAGGAGGATGTACCTAAGACGTCATTTAGGACTCGTTACAGCCATTATGAGTTTTTGGTAATGTCGTTTGGGTTGACGAATGCACCAGCTGCATTTATAGATATGATGAACAGAGTGTTCAAACAATATTTGAACAAGTTCATTGTAGTGTTTATCGATGATATTCTAGTCTATTCTTCTAAGACGCCAGAAGATCACGTTGAACACCTAAGATTAGTATTGCAGACACTAAGGAAGGAGAAGTTATATGTGAAACTCACTAAGTGTAAATTTTGGCTAGAAAAAGTGCAGTTTTTGGGCACGTTATCGATCGAGATAGAATCTCAGTGGATCCAACAAAGGTGGAAGTAGGGCTTAATTGGGAACAACCGAAAACACCGACAGACGTACGGAGTTTCCTAGGGTTAGCGGGAAACTATCGAAGATTTATCTAAAAAATTTCTAAGATAACTACTCCGTTGACTAATTTGACAAGGAAGACAGTGAAGTACGTGTGGACTGAGAAGTATGAAAATAGTTTTTAAGGACTAAAGAAAAAGTTGAGTGAAGCACCTATAATATCTTTACCTGATGATACAGAGAATTTTGTAGTTTATAGCGATGCTTCACACAGAGGGCTAGGTTGCGTGCTCATGCAACATGGCAAGGTCATTGCGTATGCATCACGACAGTTAAAAGATTATAAGAAAGTTTATCCTACTCATGATCTAGAACTGACAGCAGTGGTATTTGCCTTAAAGATTTGGAGACATTACTTATATGGAGAAAAATGTGACATATATATAGATCATAAAAGTCTAAAATATATCTTCACACAAAAGACTTAACTATGAGACAAAGAAGATGGATGGAGTTGATAAAGAATTATGACTGCGATATCCTGTATCATCCAAGAAAAGCGAATGTGGTGGCCGACACCTTAAGTAGAAAGGGTCGGGAAAAGTTATTTATGATTATGGCTCAAACTGAGTTAATAACAGAGATGACTAGAATGGTTTTAGAGGTAAAATTATCGGTTAAATATGAGAAACTATTCACAGCGGAGACTCGATGTGAGGGCCCCGAATCCAGGTCCTAAATCACCTCGGATCCGGTTCGATCATTCTATACAACTATTACTATTTGCGAAAGATATAAACATAAATTGTTTATACAATTCATTACATACTATTCCCCAAGGTCGAGTAACCTTAACTTAATCACATTCATAACTTAACTAACACATTAAAATACAACACTATACAATTTAGCTGCACACATATCCTAATGCTGGAACTGTCTTTAACCTTTTCCTTGTATCCGACGCATTCGCCTTAATCTGTAATGTTTTATCATGATATAGCAAGGGTGAGCATAAGGATTGTCCAGCAAGTTTAAATTCAACAATATAACGATATATCATGATTGAAGAGTTTGAATAATAAGCTAGCTATAATTCAACAATATAATTGTGAACTAGCAGGAACAAGTTTATAACTGAACAAGTATATAACATGAACAAATATTTCTGAAACCAACTGGTAATGAAGGTGATCAGCCTTTCATACCTGACTTATACATGCAATATGTACAGAGTACAAATTATGCATGGCAATCAGCAATGATTAACCATAAGCATATCCGAATGAAACACTCTTAGTAGAGTTAAGTAAAACAAACTTGCCTGAACCGTGGATTACCGCAACACAATTTATAACGCTTTATCCGAAGACCTAATATTAGTAATATAGATCTCCAATATTAGAATAATATCATCACAATATAATACTATTATATATATAAACATAGAATAACCTAAACACATAACACATAACCCTATCAGTCTATAACACACATAAGACTCGGTATCAAGTCAAACTATTACAGTCTATCTTGATTCCGACAAAATTCTAACGTTCCGACGGTCTAGTCGGACTTTTATCGAGTCTAAGTTCAATTAAACTCTGCCTAAACACTTAACAATTATATCATATAATTTTATTTTCAGTCAAAATATTTTTCGTAAGCTCGTAATAATTTTTAAATAATTATTACTATTTATCGCAAATTTTTAATCATTAAAATCGTATTCATATAATATAAATACCACATAATTCTTTTATCATTAATATTTATTTATTATCAAATATTAATGAAATACATGTCATAAAATTATAATATATTTATAATATATCAAAGTATTTTTAATAACTTAAAATCATATTTATATGATTTTTAGACCGTTAAATTCATTATCCGGTAATTACTATTAATATTGAAATATTAATATTTTCATGACAAAATATCAAAAGTTATATTTTATAACTTAAAATATTTTTCTAACACTTAAATCATTTTCATATGATTTTAAAATCATAAATTCTATTTTTTTCTTAATTTATTTAATATATTTATTAAATAAACTAATTATCATTAATATTAATTTATTAATGAATTTCATCACAAAATATTAAAAGTCATCAAAAATAACTTAAAATATTTTATTATAACATAATATTATTTTTCATGATTTTTCATGAATTAAAACTATTTTTAAATCATTTATTTAATATTATAATTAAATAAATTAAATATCATTTATATTCCAAAAATATTAAATATTTATGAAATATACTTAAAATAATTAAAAACTATTTTTCGGACTTTAAAATAATTTTTCAGAATTTATTTTATATTTTTAATAATTAAAAACCATTTTTATCAATTTTTAAATAATTTTTGGAAAATAATAACAATAAACTGTCGCTAAAGGGCCTTATAGCGACAGACCCGTCGCTATAGGTGTTCTTGGGTTAAACCCAAAACTTCATGTCAGTCAACGAGGTGAATTGTTTGACTAGTGAGTGAGATAGGTTCGTGATGATTCTGGGCTGCTAATTTGTAATACGATTGTAGTATAAGTGTAGAACTACAACTAGAATCAAGTTTCATGACTAACACATAACATCACAGCAAGATCTAAGCTACCAAACATGTAAGACCCCGAATTTTATGAAATAAAAGTATTCAATTTTTCTTATAATTACTATTTATTAAATGGTTAAATTGATAAATGTTAAAGTTAAGGGTGATATATGAATTTTTTTTTCGAAATACACAAGTGGTTATAAAATATTCATTGTTGTCGGGGAATATTCGCGTGGTCGTGAAATATTCTTACTGTCGGAGAATATTCGTACGACGGCGCAGTCTTTTGTGGGCCCCATAACGGAAAGCGATTGGATGAAGAAAACGACAAGAGTAAGTTGTTTATAAATAACGGCATAGTTGTTACCGTTAACACTGTTGGAATACCCGGTGGTTAAAACACAGTAATACGCGTTGTTGCATAGTAACACGGTATTGCACCAATTATTGATTTTTACGTAAGAAGACATTACTCAATAATTGTTACAGTAATTACTGTTCAGTATTTTATTTTATTGATTCAATAATTGTTGTGTTGATATTTTATATTACTGTTGTTTTAATAATTGTCACTACACAGTATTTTCTATTATCGGAGCAATAATTCATATTATCTGAATAATATTATTAGATAATATTATTGGCAATGTCTAGAAAGTTCTGTCTAAGGAGAGGTTTGATCATCTAATTGCGCGCCAGTAAGGAAGAGATCCTTATTGGAAAGCCCCCTCTTTCCTAGGAACGGCCTGGTTGCCAGTACTGTGATTCTGTAATATTATTTGTGTATAATTAATTATTGATTTATATGATGAGAAAAATATTGATTTTATGTGGATATAGATGGAAAAAAATTTTAATGTGACAATTGTTAAAAATTAATATTTTATCTTTTTCTGATAAAATAATTCATTTAAATATATTATTTTAATAATATATTGATGGTGATATTT
The DNA here is from genome assembly GCA_016801055.1 of Panax notoginseng. NCBI lineage: Eukaryota > Viridiplantae > Streptophyta > Magnoliopsida > Apiales > Araliaceae > Panax > Panax notoginseng. The sequence goes on from CM029019.1 coordinate 111,216,456, forward strand.
TTACAATGAATGTGGGATATATGAGTATATGAGGAGAAAGAGTATTTTTGTTGGATTAAATATTTAACGCTTGTTTTGTGTGTTGGTGGACACAATTCTTGACCGAAAATTTATTATAGACTGTAAAATCGTCCGTTTGTGGATTTCGGTCAATTTCTGTTTGGAATTTAGAAAAACTTTCTTCTGCAAAGTTGTAGAGAATTGAATTTTCTATAAAAACCCGCGAGATTCGAATTTTCTAATCAAAGGGCTATTTATTATGAATTATTGAAGTTCCGAAATAATTGATTTTTGGGAGTTTAAGTTAATTATTTAGAGAAAAACATTTTTTTGTGAGATGGTGGGGCCCACTGGTTGTTAAAATGTGCTGAATTCAGATCTTCAAAGGTGGGCTTGAAAATTTATATATATATATATATATATATATATATATATATATATATATATATATATATTAATATTATATTAAATTTTCTGCTTTGGTGTTCTAAGCAATTTCCTATAAATAGGGTGCTTAGGTTAGAATTGAAAATCACACTAGAAACTGAAGTTTTCTCTTTATTTCTCTCTCTATATTATCGAGTGTATTCTTGTGAGTATTTTGATATCTTGAGTGTTGCTATACGGTGCAAGTTCGTTCAGCGTTATTCCAGTCAGGAGTACTGCTCTTTTGAGGTAAAAGATAGTAAAGGATGTTATTTCTTCTTAAATGATATTATTTTCTCTAATATCATTATGCCGAAGTATTGATCTGAATTTTTATCAAATTTGGAACTTTTCATGTCGGGATTACTATTCACGAGTTACTATTCACGAGTTACTATTCATGAGTTACTATTCACGAGTTATTATTCATGAGTTACTATTCACGAGTTATTATTCATGAGTTACTATTTACGAGTTACTATTCACGAGTTACTATTTACGAGTAACTATACATGAGTTACTATTCACGAGTTACTATTCACGGGTTACTATTCACGAGTTACTATTCATGACAAAATTGGTTTCTTTTTCTAACCAAATTATAGTTGATTTATAAATATTACTCTGGAGATTAAAACTATGTATTGATTATATTGATTTTATTATCATATATAACATTTTATAACCCTAATGATGATATTTCTCTTTGACTTGAGTGTAAAGATGGGTAAATTTTTGGTACGATCATGACTATGGGTTCTCTTTGGCCAGTAGTGCAAAGTTGAATTGTTGACTGGTATGATCATGACCATTGAATTTATAATTGAATATCTTTAGCTTAAGTGCAAATGTGAAATGATCAACGTGGTTATAATTATTGGTTATATAAATTCTGAAATGATTATATATTTCTTTGAGATAATAATATATTTGGCTTGTAGTGCAAATATGAGTTGTTGAGGATTATCTTTGGCCTGTAGTGCAAAGATGAGTTGTTGATGAATATCTTTGGCCCGTAGTGCAAAGATGAAATTTATTAGTATGATTATGAACAGGAACTGTGATTTGGTATAACCATGATATTTGATGTTTCAGGTAAAGACAGGTGATGAAAATTATCTTCGTCTTGGATGCGAAATTTAGAATCACAATTATGATTATGAATTATTCATATGATTGTGGAAAGGAACTGTTGATTGATGTTACAGGGATAAAACATTGTTGGTGGACTTTTAACATGGAGAAGATAATAGACTTTATGGTCTATTTGACTCTTCTAATGGATTGCTCGTTCCGCTGCAACTATGGTTGAAATTTTTATCATTTACCATATGTTCTAAATCTCTGATGTATTATTGATGAAGGCTATTGATAATTTAATTATCTTTAGTCAAGATATTCTTTACTGAGCTAGTTGTGCTCACCCTTTTGCTTCACAATTCCTTTCAGGTAATAAGAGTGTAGCTGGGTCGAGCGAGGGTAACGGGAAAATAGAACGGTGGTCTCTAGCTGTGGATGTTCTCCCGAAGCAGTATAGAAAAGTTCATTTAGTAGTTTTATTTGGTGACTCCAATAAGGTAAGGTGTACCCAACGCTGGAAGGGTGATTTGCCACTATCATACAAGATGTCTAACGACATACAACCTCGTGTCATCATAAGACAGGGATGTGCTCATCCACTTGCTGAGTATATATACGAGCACTACCTATATAATCTTGGCGTTTGTTTGAAGTATAATTCTCAATTAGAGACAGTGGAGATAATGATAAGTCAAGAGAAGACTCACCATTGGGAAGAATATGATTGTAACCTTCTTGTTTTTCTTTGGGGTCTATTAGGTCAACCAAGGATAATTCTGTGGCCATATGATATCTATCATAACCTAGAAGCATGGCCTCCCATGAACGAGGGTTTCCTTGAGCACTTTCTAAAGATTCTAATTTCTAAAACAGTTTTTGACTATACCTTTATGTAAGGTGTCATTGTGACATGCTATCCAAGGTTGGTGTCCAGAGTCACAGTTGGTATATTTTAGTATCAAAACTCACAACATATGTGTTGTTGTATTTTACACGACAATTGTTGTAATAAAGTTGTAGTTATTTTTTTGTACCATGTATTTGGCGACTCAAAATGGGTTGGATGGAATGGACCTATTTTGGGGGCGTTACATTTGGTATCAGAGCTTAGGGATATGATCTCTGGCGGAGATCGGGGAATAGGACTAGGAGGAGAGAGACGAGTAAATCCTTCGCTAGTGTGTCCTACCTAAGCTTATTTGTTGGTCAGTCATAATATCGAGATATTATGTGATATGTTAATTTGTTCAATTAACCTTTGTTTTGAAGCTGTATTCTAGAATGATATCTGAAATACAAGAGACGAGCAATGAAGAAATTATGATGACAGGAAAGATGGAATCTGAAATGAAAGCAAGGTATTCTCAACTCTTTGAAATACCAGGTACGTAAATTTCGAGGACGAAATTTCATAAGGAGGGGAGATTGTAAGACCACAAATTTTATGAAATAAAAGTATTCAATTTTTCTTATAATTACTATTTATTAAATGGTTAAATTGATAAATGTTAAAGTTAAGGGTGATATATGAATTTTTTTTCGAAATACACAAGTGGTTATAAAATATTCATTGTTGTCGGGGAATATTCGCTTGGTCGTGGAATATTCTTACTGTCGGAGAATATTCGTACGACGGCGCAGTCTTTTGTGGGCCCCATAACGGAAAACGATTGGATGAAGAAAACGACAAGAGTAAGTTGTTTATAAATAACGGCATAGTTGTTACCGTTAACACTGTTGGAATACCCGGTGGTTAAAACATAGTAATACGCGTTGTTGCAAAGTAGCACACGGTATTGCACCAATTATTGATTTTTACGTAAGAAGGCATTACTCAATAATTGTTACAGTAATTACTGTTCAGTATTTTATTTTATTGATTCAATAATTGTTGTGTTGATATTTTATATTACTGTTGTTTTAATAATTGTCACTACACAGTATTTTCTATTATCGGAGCAATAATTCATATTATCTTAATAATATTATTAGATAATATTATTGGTAATGTCTAGAAAGTTCTGTCTAAGGAGAGGTTTGATCATCTAATTGCGCACCAGTAAGGAAGAGATCCTTATTGGAAAGCACCCTCTTTCCTAGGAACGGCCTGGTTGCCAGTACTGTGATTCTGTAATATTATTTGTGTATAATTAATTATTAATTTATATGATGAGAAAAATATTGATTTTATGTGGATATAGATGGAAAAAAATTTTAATGTGACAATTGTTGAAAATTAATATTTTATCTTTTTCTGATAAAATAATTCATTTAAATATATTATTTTAATAATATATTGATGGTGATATTTTTACAATGAATGTAGGATATATGAGTATATGAGGAGGAAGAGTATTTTTGTTGGATTAAATGTTTAACACATGTTTTGTGTGTTGGGGGACACAATTCTTAACCGAAAATTTATTATAGACTGTAAAATCGCCCGTTTGTGGATTTCGGTCAATTTCTGTTTAGAATTTAGAAAAACTTTCTTCTGTAAAGTTGTAGAGAATTGAATTTTCTATAAAAACTCGCGGGATTCGAATTTTCTGATCAAAGGGCTATTTATTATGAATTATTGAAGTTCCGAAGTTCCGAAATAATTGATTTTTGGGAGTTTAAGTTAATTATTTAGAGAAAAACATTTTTTTGTGAGATGGTGGGGCCCACTGGTTGTTAAAATGTGCTGAATTCAGATCTTCAAAGGTGGGCTTGAAAATTTATATATATATATATATATATATATATATATATATATATATATATATATATATATATATTAATATTATATTAAATTTTCTGCTTTGGTGTTCTAAGCAATTTCCTATAAATAGGGTGCTTAGGTTAGAATTGAAAATCACACCAGAAACTGAAGTTTTCTCTTTATTTCTCTCTCTATATTATCGAGTGTATTCTTGTGAGTATTTTGATATCTTGAGTGTTGCTATACGGTGCAAGTTCGTTCAGCGTTATTCCAGTCAGGAGTACTGCTCTTTTGAGGTAAGGGATATTAAGGGATGTTATTTCTTCTTAAATGATATTATTTTCTCCAATATCATTATGCCGAAGTAGTGATCTGAATTTTTATCAAATTTGGAACTTTTCATGTCGGGATTACTATTCACGAGTTACTATTCATGAGTTACTACTCATGAGTTACTATTCACGTGTTATTATTTATGAGTTACTATTCACGAGTTACTATTCATGAGTTACCATTTACGAGTTACTATTCAGGAGTTACTATTTACGAGTAATTATACATGAGTTACTATTCACGAGTTACTATTCACGGGTTACTATTCACGAGTTACTATTCATGACAAAATTGGTTTCTTTTTCTAACCAAATTATAGTTGATTTATAAATATTACTCTGGAGATTAAAACTATGTATTGATTATATTGATTTTATTATCATATATAACATTTTATAACCCTAATGATGATATTTCTCTTTGACTTGAGTGTAAAGATGGGTAAATTTTTGGTACGATCATGACTATGGGTTCTCTTTGGCCAGTAGTGCAAAGTTGAATTGTTGACTGGTATGATCATGACCATTGAATTTATAATTGAATATCTTTAGCTTAATTGCAAATGTGAAATGATCAACGTGGTTATAATTATTGGTTATATAAATTCTGAAATGATTATATATTTCTTTGAGATAATAATATATTTGGCTTGTAGTGCAAATATGAGTTGTTGAGGAATATCTTTGGCCTGTAGTGCAAAGATGAGTTGTTGATGAATATCTTTGGCCCGTAGTGCAAAGATGAAATTTATTAGTATGATTATGAACAGGAACTGTGATTTGGTATAACCATGATATTTGATGTTTCAGGTAAAGACAGGTGATGAAAATTATCTTCGTCTTGGATGCGAAATTTAGAATCACAATTATGATTATGAATTATTCATATGATTGTGGAAAGGAACTGTTGATTGATGTTACAGGGATAAAACATTGTTGGTGGACTTTTAACATGGAGAAGATAATAGACTTTATGGTCTATTTGACTCTTCTAATGGATTGCTCGTTCCGCTGCAACTATGGTTGAAATTTTTATCATTTACCATATGTTCTAAATCTCTGATGTATTATTGATGAAGGCTATTGATAATTTAATTATCTTTAGTCAAGATATTCTTTACTGAGCTAGTTGTGCTCACCCTTTTGCTTCACAATTCCTTTCAGGTAATAAGAGTGTAGCTGGGTCGAGCGAGGGTAACGGGAAAATAGAACGGTGGTCTCTAGCTGTGGATGTTCTCCCGAAGCAGTATAGAAAAGTTCATTTAGTAGTTTTATTTGGTGACTCCAATAAGGTAAGGTGTACCCAACGCTGGAAGGGTGATTTGCCACTATCATACAAGATGTCTAACGACATACAACCTCGTGTCATCATAAGACAGGGATGTGCTCATCCACTTGCTGAGTATATATACGAGCACTACCAATATAATCTTGGCGTTTGTTTGAAGTATAATTCTCAATTAGAGACAGTGGAGATAATGATAAGTCAAGAGAAGACTCACCATTGGGAAGAATATGATAGTAACCTTCTTATTTTTCTTTGGGGTCTATTAGGTCAACCAAGGATAATTCTGTGGCCATATGATATCTATCATAACCTAGAAGCATGGCCTCCCATGAACGAGGGTTTCCTTGAGCACTTCCCAAAGATTCTAATTTTTAAAACAGTTTTTGACTATACCTTTATGTAAGGTGTCATTGTGACGTGCTATCCAAGGTTGGTGTCCAGAGTCACAGTTGGTATATTTTAGTATCAAAACTCACAACATATGTGTTGTTGTATTTTGCACGACAATTGTCGTAATAAAGTTGTAGTTATTTTTTTTTACCATGTATTTGGCGACTCAAAATGGGTTGGATGGAATGGACCTATTTTGGGGGCGTTACAAAACATCTTGTCAGACGTGTTCTTGAGCCCAGAATCTCCAGCAGTGATAAGGGTCGATTTTTGAGCCTTTAAATCTCTGCTTTCCAGACTTGGTTAATGTGTTATAAAGGTTCAATAATGTAGTCGAGATGTCCGTTAACAACTTGATATCATCATATCAGTCTAACAACAATATTACACGAAGGTTTAGGCCGGTCAAACTACTTGTCAGGAACTCGGCTGAAGAAGATCTGGGTTACCCAGAATCTTCATCCAGCGTGATGGTCAACTCTTGTTTGACCGGACATTTCTATGATTCTGTTACTGATTTGGGCTATCTAAAGGTTTGAGTATGTACTCCTCATGTCAGGCTACAAGGTAAGAACAACAACATAGCTAAAACATTAAACCACAACAAGATTAGAAGGCTAGAATTTCTTGTCAGACCTAGCTGGAAAAATCTGGGTTTTCCAGAAACTGTTTTCCATGGTTGGTCAACCCTGTTTGACCAACAATATCTTGCGATCTAAACATGATATGGATGTTATTTCACTTCCAGCCTACTCTCCTTATGACAGAGAACACATTTAAAACATAAAACACACAAATCAGTTAACACGTAAAGATCTAGACGGCCTGACATTCGACTGTCGGGTCACTTTTTGAACTATTTCCAGATTTTTCAAACTTTAGATTCGAGCATTTGGATGTTATGGATCCATGATCCAACAACCCAGATCTCTAATTGACACCTTATAACACATATTTAACCAACCACTAACATTAAACATCATAAGATCAAAGGATTTCCAAAAATTAGGATTTATACCTTTCTAACACGTGTTCTTGAATCTGATCTTTGATACTGATCTAGGAAAGTTAAGAACTGAAATTGGATTATCATTTCTCACTCTCTCACTCTAAATTTTCGAAGAACTAGAGAGAGAAGGTCTTGGCTAACTTTAGAAAGTAAAGCAAGTAACTTTACTTATAATAATTTTTTTTTTAAGTTTTGACAAATGATTCAATGAAATAGGTTGATATGGCTGCTGGTATGATAGATAAATGGCACAAGAAAATCTTAGAGTTGGTCACCAACCAAGATTATAGCAAGATTTATACTCCAACCTATTAAAGAATGCAATAAGGGCACAATGGTCATTTTTTATTTAATTTTAATTCTAGAATGACCATTTTGGACAATTGACCAAACCCTTAGGGTTTGGGGTTTGGGAAAATTAGGGTTTGCAATTTAATTTCAAAATTTTCCAATTTAGGTTATCAAAAATAGAGAATTAATATTTCTAAATTATAATTAAAATTTTCTAATTATATTCAAATTTCATAATCACAAATTAAATCTTGCTAATTAGGATTAATAATACCTAATTAAAATTGCTAATTACGCGATTAGGGTCAAAATGGTCATTAGGATTTATAAACCACTAATTAGGGTTTCTAATAGAAAAATTAATTTTTTCTTAAAATAGAAATTAGATTTTCGTAATTAGATTAGAGCTTTCTAATTACCATAACTTAAAAATTAGGATTAAGGTTTCCTAATTAACATTAGATTACTAAATTAACACTTAAGTTTTTCCCGAATTATAAATTAGGGTTTCAAATCCGTAATTAGAGTTTTCAAAATGTGTCATTAGGGTTTGCTAATTAATTAAGCGTTACCCTAATTAATATTATAATTAATAACACTTATGCAATATAATAATCATTTAAATTCTCATATTAGGGTTTCATACACCGAATTAGGGTTTGGATTCCCGAAACTGAAATTAGGGTTTCCAGAACCAGTTTTAAGGTTTCTTATTAAATACTAGGGTTTTCTAACCGAACGTTGACGTTCTTAATATATATTTTGGGTTTGTTACAGATATCAATATATGGTCAACCCTTAACCACATACTGTACACATATACACAGAACATAATCACGTTTTCCTTAATCCTGAATAATTCACCTAAATCCTTCACATAATTTTGAAATCCTCAAAATTCCATCTTAAAAATATCAAACGCATACACTTATTTTTCTGTCTAGGTTCTAATTTTGAACCTTAAATCAACAAATAAAAATTTTAAAAAAATTCAAAATTCTAAGGTTGTCACATTCACCCCTTCTTCTAAAAAATTTCGTCCCCGAAATTTACCTTGCACCCTACACCATACACCATTCACCATACACAGCATCACATGCTATGTAATACACCACTCACAAGAGTAAAAATTTTCAAATTGTGCTGAGGGGTCATATAGACCATGAACTACTGAGGTTTATAGGTATTACTACCTGCTACCTATTTCAATTAAGAAAAAGGTACTCTACCCCGTACAAAGGTTAACAGTATGTTTACAATCACAAAGAAGGTAAACTACTGATGCGGGTACTTTAGATGATCAATCCATTGTACCTTAGTAATCGAAACGACTATATGCGTTCTTAGATTGAAATATTTTATCCAATTAGTATGTCTCCATTTTCAGGGTTGTTCACCTCAGACTTATCATAGGATTCCGCACCAAAACAATTTGGTTCGGGAAATTTCTTTCAATGAACACTTAGAGTTTTCATAAACTTTAGTCTAGCTGAATCGAATAGCATAGACCCATATCATTAATTCAATTCAATCGAATTATTTAGGTGTAGCCAAACCCCGTTGGCAAATTAAACTTTTGAAAACATTTTCGAGAATGACGTCATGATGCCGTACTGTATTAACAGTCCGTTTGAGGATGCCGTCATTATATGACTTTGTCATAACACATCATACAATAGTGGAACAACGATTTTAGATCAAATTCACACTAAGTATTCCTGTATTTACAACTCCATCAAATTTTTATCATCTCTGCACCAGGTTACATGGTACATGAGTGATAAATAAAAGTTATTTTGATATTTCAAATCATTTGCGTCTAGCTGGAATAAGTAGCATAGACTATACTTTAAACCGTTTCAAAAATGATTACGAGTCAACATATTTTATTTTAAAGGCACATAGTGCGTATTTAGCTTGATGTCAAAATTTCAAAGTCTAGCATAGCTAGGAGTTTTGGAAAACTTATTTCTCCACTAATAATCATTTTCTTAACAATCTATCTGTTCCTATTATCCTCAATATTCTGTTTACACACAACTATACCCAGTTCGTCACACCACACTTATGAGTTCATTTACTTGCCACAATCATATGAGTTTAAGAACTTGTCCTAGTCTGACCTTTGGCGTCCGTTCGCTGAGGGATTCATAAACATTTCATATAACTATGAGTCAAGAATGTCACATAAGTATGAGTTTTAAGAACTCGTACTTAACCTTATATCCTCTACCTATGACCTATCTATCTGTTAAACACACGAGAAAGGAATCACCCGCTTAACATGCATATAGCAACTAGCGTGACACAAATATTTCAATGATTATCAGTATCAGAAACTAAGTGGTCGTCAAACCAAACTCGGCCACTAATCAATATAGGAAGCTAAGCGCACAATTCTTCGCCCATACAAAGAATTGGTCAACCTAACCACTATATCGATCAGGAAGCTAAGTGATTCTAAAACCAAGTACAAATTCCCCGCCCATACAAAGAATCATACAACTTAGCTGCTGACACGAGTCCTCAATTGAAATCCCCACCTAATCTTAACACCCTTCTCAATACGAATTTCATTTAATCCGTATTCATAATCCATAACTCTTTCATGAGTTTTCATAGTACTATTTCATAGTACAACTTACACACAACATCTTGCTGTAAACTGTTCAATCATTTGATTGATTCTTCTCCCTGCTATCACCTTATCAGATCACGGGGTGATCGCATCGTATATATTACGATTCATTTCTATGTTTTGATCGTTTTGTTTTACGATCTTCTATCACTGTACTTTGAGTCTTTTAGACTCTATCTATTCACCACTTACTGTTCAACTTTATTATCAGAGTTAGGGAACTCTGTATCTTATAACTCGCCGAGATTCATCTTTGAATCTTACCGACCAACTAACTCTATGTGAGTTAGATCTTATCCTAATCACTGCGGTTATTGGTCTCAAGTATTCTTACCTAAGCTTCATAACCAACAGCTCTGATACCAACTGTGAGGGTCCCGAATCCAGGTCCTAAATCACCTCGGATCCGGTTCGATCATTCTATACAACTATTACTATTTGCGGAAGATATAAACATAAATTGTTTATACAATTCATTACATACTATTCCCCAAGGTCGAGTAACCTTAACTTAATCACATTCATAACTTAACTAACACATTAAAATACAACACTATACAATTTAGCTGCACACATATCCTAACGCTGGAACTGTCTTTAACCTTTTCCTTGTATCCGACGCATTCACCTTAATCTGCAATGTTTTATCATGATATAGCAAGGGTGAGCATAAGGATTGCCCAGCAAGTTTAAATTCAACAATATAACGATATATCATGATTGAAGAGTTTAAATAATAAGCTGGCTATAATTCAACAATATAATTGTGAACTAGCATGAACAAGTTTATGACTGAACAAGTATATTACATGAACAAATATTTCTGAAACCAACTGGTAATGAAGGTGATCAGCCTTTCATACCTGACTCATACATGCAATATGTACAGAGTACAAATTATACATGGCAATCAGCAATGATTAACCATAAGCATATCCGAATGAAACACTCTTAGTAGAGTTAAGTAAAACAAACTTGCCTGAACCGTGGATTACCGCAACACAATTTATAACGCTTTATCCGAAGACCTAATATTAGTAATATAGATCTCCAATATTAGAATAATATCATCACAATATAATACTATTATATATATAAACATAGAATAACCTAAACACATAACACATAACCCTATCAATTTATAACACACATAAGACTCGGTATCAAGTCAAACTATTACAGTCTATCTTGATTCCGACAAAATTCTAACGTCCCGACGGTCTAGTCGGACTTTTATCGAGTCTAAGTTCAATTAAACTCTGCCTAAACACTTAACAATTATCTCAGATAATTTTATTTTCAGTCAAAATATTTTTCGTAAGCTCGTAATAATTTTTAAATAATTATTACTATTTATCGCAAATTTTTAATCATTAAAATCGTATTTATATAATATAAATACCACATAATTCTTTTATCATTAATATTTATTTATTATCAAATATTAATGAAATACATGTCATAAAATTATAATATATTTATAATATATCAAAGTATTTTTAATACCTTAAAATCATATTTATATGATTTTTAGACCGTTAAATTCATTATCCGGTAATTACTATTAATATTGAAATATTAATATTTTCATGACAAAATATCAAAAGTTATATTTTATAACTTAAAATATTTTTCTAACACTTAAATCATTTTCATATGATTTTAAAATCATAAATTCTATTTTTTTCTTAATTTATTTAATATATTTATTAAATAAACTAATTATCATTAATATTAATTTATTAATGAATTTCATCACAAAATATTAAAAGTCATCAAAAATAACTTAAAATATTTTATTATAACATAATATTATTTTTCATGATTTTTCATGAATTAAAACTATTTTTAAATCATTTATTTAATATTATAATTAAATAAATTAAATATCATTTATATTCCAAAAATATTAAATATTTATGAAATATACTTAAAATAATTAAAAACTATTTTTCGGACTTTAAAATAATTTTTCAGAATTTATTTTATATTTTTAATAATTAAAAACCATTTTTATCAATTTTTAAATAATTTTTAGAAAATAATAATAATAAACTGTCACTAAAGGGCCCTATAGCGACAGACCCGTCGCTATAGGTGTTCTTGGTGTTCTTGGGTTAAACCCAGAACTTCATGTCAGTCAACGAGGTGCCTTGTTTGACCAGTGAGTGAGATAGGTTCGTGATGATTCTGGGCTGCTAATTTGTAATACGATTGTAGTATAAGTGTAGAACTACAACTAGAATCAAGTTTCATGACTAACACATAACATCACAGCAAGATCTAAGCTACCAAACATCTTGTCAGACGTGTTCTTGAGCCCAGAATCTCCAGCAGTGATGAGGGTCGATTTTTGAGCCTTTAAATCTCTGCTTTCCAGACTTGGTTAATGTGTTATAAAGGTTCAATAATGTAGTCGAGATGTCCGTTAACAACTTGATATCATCATATCAGTCTAACAACAATATTACACGAAGGTTTAGGCCGGTCAAACTACTTGTCAGGAACTCGGCTAAAGAATATCTGGGTTACCCAGAATCTTCATCCAGCGTGATGGTCAACTCTTGTTTGACCGGACATTTCTATGATTCTGTTACTGATCTGGGCTATCTAAAGGTTTGAGTATGTACTCCTCATGTCAGGCTACAAGGTAAGTACAACAACATAGCTAAAACATTAAACCACAACAAGATCAGAAGGCTAGAATTTCTTGTCAGACCTAGCTGGAAAAATCTGGGTTTTCCAGAAACTGTTTTCCATGGTTGGTCAACCCTGTTTGACCAACAATATCTTGCGATCTAAACATGATATGGATGTTATTTCACTTCCAGCCTACTCTCCTTATGACAGAGAACACATTTAAAACATAAAACACACAAATCAGTTAACACGTAAAGATCTAGACGGCCTGACATTCGACTGTCGGGTCACTTTTTGAACTATTTCCAGATTTTTCAAACTTTAGATTCGAGCATCTGGATGTTATGGATCCATGATCCAACAACCCAGATCTCTAATTGACACCATATAACACATATTTAACCAACCACTAACATTAAACATCATAAGATCAAAGGATTTCCAAAAATTAGGATTTATACCTTTCTAACACGTGTTCTTGAATCTGATCTTTGATACTGATCTAGGAAAGTTATGAACTGAAATTGGATTATCATTTCTCACTCTCTCACTCTAAATTTTCAAAGAACTAGAGAGAGAAGGTCTTGGCTAACTTTAGAAAGTAAAGTAAGTAACTTTACTTATAATAATTTTTTTTTTAAGTTTTGACAAATGATTCAATGAAATAGGTTGATATGGCTGCTGGTATGATAGATAAATGGCACAAGAAAATCTTAGAGTTGGTCACCAACCAAGATTATAGCAAGATTTATACTCCAACCTATTAAAGAATGCAATAAGGGCACAATGGTCATTTTTCATTTAATTTTAATTCTAGAATGACCATTTTGGACAATTGACCAAACCCTTAGGGTTTAGGGTTTGGGAAAATTAGGGTTTGCAATTTAATTTCAAAATTTTCCAATTTAGGTTATCAAAAATAGAGAATTAATATTTGAAAATTATAATTAGAATTTTCTAATTATATTCAAATTTCATAATCACAAATTAAATCTTGCTAATTAGGATTAATAATACCTAATTAAAATTGCGAATTACGCAATTAGGGTCAAAATGGTCATTAGGATTTATAAACCACTAATTAGGGTTTCTAATAGAAAAATTAATTTTTTCTTAAAATAGAAATTAGATTTTCGTAATTAGATTAGAGCTTTCTAATTACCATAACTTAAAAATTAGGATTAAGGTTTCCTAATTAACATTAGATTACTAAATTAACACTTAAGTTTTTCCCGAATTATAAATTAGGGTTTCAAATCCGTAATTAGAGTTTTCAAAATGTGTCATTAGGGTTTGATAATTAATTAAGCGTTACCCTAATTAATATTATAATTAATAACACTTATGCAATATAATAATCATTTAAATTCTCATATTAGGGTTTCATACACCGAATTAGGGTTTGGATTCCCGAAACTGAAATTAGGGTTTCTAGAACCAGTTTTAAGGTTTCTTATTAAATACTAGGGTTTTCTAACCGAATGTTGACGTTCTTAATATATATTTAGGGTTTGTTACAGATATCAATATCTGGTCAACCCTTAACCACATACTGTACACATATACACATAACATAATCACGTTTTCCTTAATCCTGAATAATTCACCTAAATCCTTCACAGAATTTTGAAATCCTCAAAATTCCATCTTAAAAATATCAAACGCATACACTTATTTTTCTGTCTAGGTTCTAATTTTGAACCTTAAATCAATAAATAAAAATTTTAAAAAAATTCAAAATTCTCAGGTTGTCACACTCGACCTACCATTGTAGAGAGAGTCAAGGAGGTACAACTAAGAAATGATGAGTGTGATCAGATGAAGAAACGGCTAGCATATGGAAAAGAAATAAAATATATTATTGATAATGAGGAGTTATTAAGTTTTGAAAGAAGAATTTGTGTTCCGAGTGAAACAGAATTGAAGGAGGAAATATTACAAGAGGCTCATAGTTCAAGGTACTCGATTCATCCTAGTAGTACTAAGATGTATCAAGACCTTCGACAGAATTTCTGGTGGCCGAACATGAAGAGAGAGATAGCAGAATATGTAAGTAGGTTCTTAACTTGTCAAAAAGTTAAGGCCGAACATAAACGTCCAAGTGGCTTGTTACAATCATTGGAAATTTTGAAATGGAAGTGAGAACACATCACGATAGATTTTGTGGTGGGACTTCCAACAATACAGAAAGGGTATGACGTAATTTGGGTAATAGTGGATCGTTTAACAAAGTCTGCTCACTTTTTGCCAATAAGAGTAAAATTTAATTTAGATCAGTTAGCTAAACTCTATGTTAAGAAAATTGTTTTAAGACATGGGGTACCAGTTTCGATAGTGTCAGATCGTGATCCACGATTCACATCAAATTTCTGGGGAAGTTTACAAGAACAGATGGGGACGCAGTTGAAGTTAAGTACAACTTATCACCCATAAATAGATGGGCAGAGCGAAAGAACAATTCAGACGTTAGAAGATATGCTAAGATCTTGCATCATGGATTTCAAGGGTAGTTGGGATGATCATCTACCGCTAGTAGAGTTTGCTTATAACAACAGTTGTCATGCAAGCATAGGCATGTCGCCTTACGAAGCGTTATATGGAAGAAAGTGTAGAACACCACTGTGTTGGGATGAGGTAAGAGAATGCCGAATGCTAGGACCTGAAATGGTACAGTAATAGTTTAGTTGATACAAATGCGACTGGTAGCAGCTCAAGACAGACAAAAAAAAGTATGCAGATCCTCATCGAATGAAAAGAGAGTTTGAAGTCGGCTAGTATGTGTTTCTAAAGGTATCTCTCTGGAAAGGAAAGATACGCTTTGGAAAGAAGGGAAAATTAAGTCCAAGGTTTATAGGACCTTTTGAAATATTAAAAAGGGTAGGAGAGGTAGCTTATGTGGTATCATTACCTCCAGAGTTAGAACATATACATAATGTGTTTCATGTATCCGTATTGCGACCTTATAAGCCAGATTATAATCACGTAATAGAGTATAAGCCTATTCATGTTGAAAAAGTCTTGACGTACGAAGAAATGCCTATTCAAATCATTGATAGAAAAGAGCATGTTCTCAGGAATAAAGTTATACCTTCGGTGAAGGTAGTATAGAGAAACCACGATGCTGAAGAAGCAATGTCGGAACTCGAAGAAAAGATGAATAAGAATTAACCTCAGTTGTTTGACTAACTTATATATGGCGAGATTCTGGGGACAGAATCCTTATAAGGGGGGAAGAATGTAACAACCGAGACAATCAGATTATAATGTAAATTAATTTTATTTGAGTACATATTGAATAAAATTATATTATATGTTATTTATAACGAGTAAGCGAGATGAAGGTTATTTTATAACCTAAAAAAGAGGTATGATAGTAGTATTCTGGCTAAGTGCTAGAAATAAGGTGTTTGAATTTTCAAGATGAAAATAAAATCTTTCCGAGAAATTCTTGAAAAACACTATTCATCCATTTATGCTCGGAAATTATTTTTGAATTTTTGGGAAATACGTAAAGATAGAATGTTAAGGAAGGATGGATTATCTAATAGTAATTTAGTTATGGCAAACACAGTTTTTCGGTTGCGTACTCAAATTCGAGAATGTTAGGAAAAGTGAATATTTGAATTATTAAGAGTCGTATAATAAGAAAGTTATTATACGAGGGGATAAATACAAGTATTATACAAGGTATGGTACAAGTATATACGAAAGATAATATTAAAAACTTGTTGATCAGATTACCGATCACTAAACACGCGCAAGTATACGTTGTCTAACAAGTAATACAGTGATAAGGAAAGTGTCGTACCCACGAGGAACTATCACTAATATTTACTAAATACCGAATTTGTATCGCTTAAATCTTATTCAAACAGCGGAAATATAGATGTGTAACTAATCTAGTTATATCTAATTGTTAAAGTAAATAAATGGATAATGAATGGTATCGAAGGTGCTACAAGCTAAGGTCATAACTTCACCCCACACTGGCATTTTGTCAAACACCTGGTGTGCTATGCTTCATTAAACTTCCTACCGTTCTCTCTTTAGTTTTAGTGGTCACGACAGTTTGTCGACTGAGAACACACAAGTGCTCATACACCTCTTCTCAGGTATGTACAAACAAATCCTCTCTAGATCCACCCGAAAGGGAATAAAACAAAAAGGAACGTCCAAGCTAGGTATTAATCCTACACATATCTATGCGAATTAACCATAAAAAGGATTTAAAGCATAAGTTCTCAAAAAGGTCACATATGGTGCACAGATATATGTTTATTTTATACACAAATTATGCAGTTGAATCAAATAGACAATTCATAATCACATGCCAATATGTTTAGGTGTAAATCTATAATCCCTCTTTCAACTTCATATAGATTACCAAAATCATTACTAATTTCTTAGCAAGAATCATTAAGCATGAATATATTGAACCAACCCATATGATGCCAACTGATAATTAGGTTTTATACCTACTTATCCGGTATCTGTTACTTGAATTAGTTGCTCAAACTCATCTTTCTTAGTTAATTTTCATGTATTTTGTGTTCATTTTGTAGATTATACGCTTGGGTATGAAAACGCAAAAAAAAGGTGACTATTGGCATGAAAAAGTAAGGGAAAGCAATTCGGACATCTTTTGGACCAAAATACGCAAGCAAAGGCAAGAAGGGTAGATTGAATGACTTTTAACACCAAGTTATATGCATGTTCTTGGCTTGGAACCTAGATTTTATTGTAGATCTACTTCTTAGCTTTTCGGAACATCTTGAACTGTCCCAATCGAAGTTCGGATGCGAGAGTTATGGCCTTTTTATCAACAATGATCAAAGCTAAGAGTTGTCATGCTTGCCATTTACATAGCATCTATTTCAAGCCCAATTTCCACCTTGATCCAATCCAAATCTGTCAATTCCCAAAGAATGAAAGTTGTAGAGTTCGTCGATATCTTCGATTTGATAGGTTGCGAGTCTCATAACTCTTCCCGAATCAAAAGTTATGGCCGTTTTACCAGAGGATATTGTAGCTAAAAATTTCCAGGAAGGACCCCCGCCGGGGCAGGCTATTTAAGCCTATTACCCCCCGCCGGGTGTTGCCTCCTTTTTAGTCTTAACAAAAGGACTCTAAATCATGCAAGTATACATGGGTCAACAAGTAGTACAGAGTAAGAACAGTATCGATCCACAGAGAAAGGTTTTAGAATTTAACTATCATACACCAATTGTATCACTAATTTTTATATGCTTAAACGAATAATTCACAATTATGCTTAACCTATATTCAATTACTGAATAAAACACAAGACTAAATTAATGAAATCAAATTTGGAGAGAATGGGATTCTAACTTCATTTCATATTTCATCTAAACATTGCCATCATGCACAACATACATTTATCAAGGAAAGTTAGCTAAGAGCATAAATATAGACATAATAATTTTTCAATGAATTATGACCTGTTTACATAACATCCACATTACAATAGAAATCATGTAATCGACAATAATGCTAAAGTCACTATATTCCTATGTGAAATTGCAGCAATATTGAATTAAAGTACAAGCTCTTATCTTACTACACACGGTGAAACATTATATTTCTATTTGGTTCACGAAATAAGAAGCTAAACATTTCAGCCTCATAAACGCATGCTATCATGATTACAACCATGCTCACATGTCATTTTTCAATTCCATATAAGCATATAAGATGAATGATGATCAAACATTCATGCAATCTAATCAATCATGACAGAAATCCCAATGATAAACAAGCGATCAAGCAATCAGGCAATTTGTTATAGATTACATATCAAAATCCTTTAGAATCTCATAATGGAGTTTAGTTCATTTTTAAACCTAAAGCCATTATGGGATTATAATAACACATTGAGACTAAATATCACAAGAGCGAGAGAAGATAGAATTGATCAAACCCAATTATAGAATTCATTTCAGAATGCTATCCAAATCTCCAATAATTTTCGGCAAAATAAAATGAATCCTTATATAATAACTGAATTCAAGAGAAGATGTAGAAAATCTTGAGTTTATGTTCAAATCCTCTCTAGGATTAGTTCTATGCTTGGAACCCTAATTACTTGATGAAAAACTGATAAAAACGTACTACATGCTCGTCTGGTACCAACCAGAATAGTTTTTAATGAGACCACATTCAAATTTCAAATTTAAAATCAAAAGTCAAATAACTGCTGCATATAACGCGCGTGATCGCCATACAAAGTGGGGGCGAGCGCGCGATTTAGCAGCGTGGGCGCGCGATGTGTATTTTCAGTCTCTGCTTGTCGCGCGGGAGCGCGAGAACTGCTTTGTTAAGCAGCGCAGCCGCGCTACTTCTGTTTGCTGCATACTGCTATCTGCTGTTGTGGCTTGTTGTTGGTTCTTCACCAATGCTCAGTTCCTTATCAACACACCTTCCATTTGCCACTCCTTTTGTAGATCCATACCACAGTTCCAACGCCAAATCATGCCATTTCCTGCATTTCCATAGTAGAGGGATTCTAATTACAAGTAATGCAAAATTAACACAAAATGCACTTAAAACACACTAAAATGTACTTGAGATGAGCATAATTCTTGTGAATTGATATCTAATAAGTTGGTATAAAACCTACTTATCAAATACCCCCAAACTTGAACTATTGCTTGCCCTCAAGTAATGCATACTACATAAAACACTGAAAATGCAACTACATGCTATGCAACTAGATTACGATGCAAATGATTCCCACATTTTTCCAGCCAGAATAGAATTCCAATCCAATATGCCTCAGCGAATTATCCAGATTCAAGAATAAAACTTCAAACTAATCTATAGACATAATATCATACACTCAAGTAATCCATACATGCTATAAAGATGTTGTGTGTGTGTGTGTGTTGTGTTCACCAAAACTTGACTAAAGCAAAGAATACACATGCTAAACTGCTCAAAATAGAAAATTACAGTCTAAATCAAGATTTATGTATACTAACGCATCAAATACTATTCTAACATATCAATACAAACTAAGGTTCAACAATGGGTTTAACTGCTTTATTTTTACTCACGAGGGCGATTTTTGTTCTTTCCCGCGGTGTTTATTGCTATTTTTTTTAAATCACATGGCTGTGCAATGCCTCATTCCATTAGGCTAACAGTGTTACCCCTTAGCGAGCTTTCAACCAACGACTCCCAGACCATAAAAGACCTTAGGGCGCTAGGTGTAACGGTAATCCCCTCGGGCGTACTTGCTCAAGTAACAAAGGCCCCGAAACAAGACTAACCATGATAGTTTTATTATTTTTAATTTTTTTATATAGCATACCCATGTGTTCCCAAAGTTTGATTATCAATGTTTTTCATAGTCTAAGTCCATTTTCCACACAATTCTATTTTTAAAACCACATTTCCTACCAAGCAATAAAACACGTAACTTTTATGCCTATAAGCATTTGTGAACACGTTAGTGCCAACCGAAAGCTTCTAAACAACACTATGGATTACATCATGTAAAACGTTATATCTAAGCTTATGTTATCCATTAAACTCAACAATCCTTCAATATTCAAATTCATCATTGGCTAGACATAAATTCTACATAGCTAGAAATACGGGACATGCAACTAAACATATAATGCAACCAACATACTAACTCATATCATCATGACTAAAAATAAAAACATAAAATGCAAACTAAACATGTAAAAAAATGCAAAATTAAAGTTTCAACTAACATGCAAACACTACATGCAACTACCTACTACCCAATACCCCCAAACTTTAAATATTCAGTGTCCCAATGAATGAAGGTATAGGGTTAAAAGAACTCCCCTACTGATCAGCTGCACCACCCTCTTCAGGTGGTAAATCCAGTGGAGGAAATGGCACGGCTGTCCCAAATTGTGGCCACTCGAGTGTAGTACCCTGTTGCGCAAATGCCTCCGCTAGCGACCTTGTCAACCCCGTAGCAAACGCTGCAAAGTTATCATACATAGCATCGACCTTCCATTCCAACCTTCGGAGATGACGGTCATCATGGACAGCAGTGGCTTGAGTGGCTTGTGTTGACGTTCCTGCTTCAGTTTCCTGTGTAGACTATGGTGGAGGCACACCGAGGATGCAGATTAAAGGATGAAACCTTTTTCCCTCGGGTGTGGCTCACCTCCTTCCCAATCCTCTAATTTGGCAATCGTCGCATGAGTTATATCTTGACTAGGTATTTGCATATGTTCATCATCCCACTGGACTCCTTGCTGTGCACACAGACTCGCAATAACGGACGCATGTGGGATACTTCCCGTAGTGCTCCCCCTCATGTAACGTAACATGTTCTGATTAATGAGATAGCTCACATCGATGTATTTGCCTGTGACTATTCCCTATAATATGACAGCCCTCTCAGTTCTGATTTCATGCTGATGCGTTGAAGGTACAAGCTTCGCACATATGAACAAATTCCAAGCCTTTGCATAGCGATTTAGGGCTGAGGCTGGGAAAGTGTGAGGCTGATTCGTTCCTACTCTACAAGTCCATTGCGTTCCTGGAATGCACAAGTTAGTGATGACTTTATCCAAATTCGTCTCAAAACGGGCAGACTCGACCCAATTATCATTCCCAGTCGGTGGAGTGTCGAGTATTCTAAAAATTGCCTTGATTGATTGAGGGGTATAATCAACTTGAACTCCTCGAACCATTGATAAACCACTCATAGTATCTTCGGTATTAGCATAAAATTCTTGAACACTACCAATGGGCGCAAGCATAGGGGTTGCAGTAAATCCTCCCCATCCTCTTTCCCGAATCATATTCCATAGGTGTCCATCCTGCTTCCCAGGCTTGAAGCCTCGTTCCTTCACAAACGTCTTTGTCACTATTCTATAGTACTCTGTTTGTGCCTCCAGACTGAGAAATTTCGTATGCTCCACAATATCCTTGTCGTGACTGTTGGAAGAAGAAGATGATGGAGCGACAGATCGTGCACGCTTAGGACCCATTTGAAATTGATGAAGAAGAAGAAAGCTTGCTTGATATAATCGTGTGTGATATAATTGCTTCACAGAGAACCCCCAAACTTATTTTGCACAAACCCACTGAAGCCCTAGTTGTATCGGTGTAGATGTTGAACGTGGGTAGGAGAACTGATGCAATAATCAAGCAGTGGAGATGAGACGTTACACCTTTAATTTGGAACGGTTTTGGAAAGGAAGAGTCATGCATATTCTGGAGAGAATGATATGCTCTCTGTTATTTCAAATAATGACAGATATGGTGCAAGACACGTTTTTAAATCTAAAAATTTTTCTAAGTCCGGTATCACGCACGACCGAGCGGTCTTTGAATAGGGAAATGGCGCGGGCGCGCGATCACTCTTTCTGTACAGGTGCTGGCATGCGGTTTCTTAAGGTTTTCAAGGCGCGACCGCGTGAACCTGTATTCTGCACTGCCATCTTGCATATCAAAGCAGTACTGAATCCACTCTAATACACCTGTTCAATCAGCAACTATCCTTATTAGATATCATGCCTCCAAAATCAAAACATGAATTGATGATTATGCATACATGACTATCCTAATGCAATACTTTCTCTGCTACTCCTACGTCTCATCATACGCTGAGTCAGCTCTCATACTACTAAATTAACATAAAGTATACTATGAATACTAACAAGAACATGAAACTAAATGCTTTAAACAGAAATAAACAAGAGTTAAGGATAGAACTAATGGGTTGCCTCCCATCAAGCACTAAGTTATAGTCAATTAGCTTGATTGTCTCTGACTTCTCATGTTGAAGAAAGAATTGAGCTTACTTTTTGTCTGTCAACCTAGCCACCAAAATAATGCTTCAGCCGCTGTCCATTCACTTTAAATGGCTTATCCGAGAACTTATCGAACACTTCTACCGCACCATGTGGGAAAACTATCTTCACTATGAATGGCCCTGACCACCTTGATTTGAGCTTCCCAGGAAAAAGTTTAAGTCTAGAATTGAAAAGAAAAACTCTTTGTCCCGGCTCAAATACTCTCTCTATGATCTTGCGATCATGCCATTTCTTCACCTTTTCCTTATATAGCTTTAAATTTTTATATGCTTGTAATCAGAATTCATCCAACTCATTGAGTTGAAATAGGCATTTTTCTCCTGCAGCCTTCAAATCAAAATTTAGCTTTCGAATTGCCAAATATGCCTTATGCTCAAGCTCCATAGGAAGGTGACATGCTTTTCCATAAACTAACTGAAAAGGTGACATGCCCAACAGAGTTTTATAAGCAGTCCTATATGCCCAAACAACATCATCCAGCTTTAAGGACCAATCCTTTCTTGTGGGATTCACAACTTTTTCCAGAATTCTCTTGACTTCACTATTTAAAACCTTTGCTTGGCCATTCGTTTATGGATGATAAGTTGTAACAATGCGATGATTCACCCCATACTTAGCCAACAGAGCTGTGAACTGCCTATTACAAAAATGATTGCCTTCATCACTAATGATAGCCCTTAGAGTTCAAAACCTCATGAAGATACTTCTTTGTAAAAACCTTACGACCACTTTGGCATCATTTGTTGGAAGAGCTGCCACTTCCACCCACTTTGACACATAATCCACTGCTAGCAAGATGTATAAATTTCAACATGAAGAAACGAAAGGACCCATAAAATCTATCCCCCACACATCAAAAATTTCCAATTCGAGGATTATGTTCAATGGCATTTCATTCCTTTTTGAAATGTTCCCGACTCTTTGACATCTGTCACATCTCTGGACGAAATTGTAAGCATCCTTGAAAATTGTCGGCTAGTAGAATCATGCTTGTAGCACTCTAGCCGCTGTTCGCTTTCCACTATATTGACCACCATATAAAGAAGCATGACAATCCTGTAAAATCCCCTCAGTCTCACTATATGGGATACATCTCCTTATCATCTGATCAGCACATTGCTTGAACAAATATGGTTCATCCCATATAAACCATTTAACATCATGCAAGAATTTCTTCTTTTGATGACCAACCAAGTCAGAAGGTACCATCTGACTCACCAAGTAGTTCACGTAGTCTGCAAACCATGGCACTTCCCCTTTCAACACAAACAACTGCTCATCTGGAAAGTATTCATTAATTATAACCTTGTTATCTAACTCCCTTCCCGAATTCTCTAGTCGAGATAAGTGGTCCGCCACTTGGTTCTCAGTTCCCTTTCTATCCTTGATCTCCAAATCATATTCTTGTAATAATAGTATCCATCTGATCAACCGAGGCTTTGCATCCTTCTTTGCAACTAAATGTCAAATTGTCGCGTGATACGTGTACACTATCACCCTTGTACCAATCAGATACGATCTAAATTTGTTAAAAGCATACACAACTGCCAGTAATTCCTTTTCTGTGCTGGTGTAGTTCAACTGTGCATCAGTAAGGGTTTTGCTCGCATAGTATATCACATGAAAAATCTTTTCCTTCCTCTGACCTAAAACATCCCCCACAGCATAATCACTGGCATCACACATCAATTCGAATGGTAGGTCCCAATCTGGTACTATGATTACTGGTGCTGAAGTTAACCTCCTCTTCAAATGCTCAAATGCCGACACGTAATCCTTGTCAAACTTGAACTATGCATCCTTCTCCAATAGACTGCAAAGTGGTTTAGTTATCTTAGAGAAGTCTTTTATGAATTTGCGATAAAAGCCTGCATGTCCAAGAAGACTTCTAACACCTTTTACTGAAGTTGGTGGCGGTAAATTCTTAATAGTCTTTAATTTAGCTCTGTCCACCTTAAGTCCTCTCTTCGACACCTTATGTCCCAGAATGATTCCTTCTTGTACCATAAAATGGCACTTTTCCCTATTCAATACCAAGTTTCTTTCAACACATCTTTTCAACACCAATACCAAATTATCAAGACATAAATCAAAAGAATCCCTAAATACTGAGAAATCATCCATGAATACCTCTACATTCTGTTCCACTATATCCAAAAGAATAGGCATTATACATCTCTAAAAGGTGGCTGGAGCATTACACAACCCAAAAGACATCCTTTTGAAAGCAAAAGTACTGTATGGACATGTAAAGGTTGTCTTTTCTTGGTCCTTTGGAGCTATCACTATCTGATTATAGCCTGAATATCCGTCTAGAAGGCAATAAAACTCATGACCCGCTAGTCTGTCCAACATCTGATCAATAAATAGCAGTGGGAAGTGATCTTTCCTTGTAGCTATGTTAAGCCTGCGGTAGTCCATGCAGACTGTCCACCCCGTCATTGTTTTTGTTGAAATCAACTCATTATTCTCATTATAAACCACGGTCATACCACCCTTCTTCAGAACACACTGTACCGGGCTCACCCATGAACTATCAGAAATCAGATAAATTATGCCTGCATCCAGCTATTTCAGTACTTCTTTCTTGACCACTTCCTTCATGATCGGATTAAGTCTTCTTTTTTGCTCCACCGAGGGCTTGCTATCAACTTCCAACAGGATCTTATGCATACAAAAAGAAGGGCTGATCCCTTTTATATATGCTATAATCCATCCAATAGCTGACTTGAACTCTCTAAGAACTCGTAGCAGTTTTTCTTCCTGAAAAGATGCTAGTGCAAAAGAAATAATCACAGGTAATTTTGAATTTTCATTTAAAAATGCATACCTTAAATGATCAGGAAGTGGTTTCAATTCAAGTTCTAGAGGTGTTTCAAAAGATGGTTTCAATTTCACTGCCGATTCTCCAGCTTTCTTCAATGGCTCAACAGGAGTCTTGAATTTTCTGAATTATGGAGTAGTATCAAGAAAGTGCACAAGTTCTTCAATCTCCTCATCATCTAATTCTAAATTTCCAGCAATAGCACTTCTCAATGGTTCATGATCCACCCAGCTTTCTACTTCATCATTTAGCACTTTG
Source organism: Panax notoginseng (assembly GCA_016801055.1). Taxonomy (NCBI): domain Eukaryota; kingdom Viridiplantae; phylum Streptophyta; class Magnoliopsida; order Apiales; family Araliaceae; genus Panax; species Panax notoginseng. Next base: position 111,242,163 of record CM029019.1, read on the forward strand.
TCCACCAAATCAACTTTGAAACATTCGTCTTCATCTGTCGGGAATTTCATTGTCTTGAATACGTTGAAGGTAACTTCCTGATCATGAACACGCATTGTGAGTTCCCCTTTCTGAACGTCTATCAAGGTCCTTCATGTGGCTAAGAATGGTCTTCCAAGTATGATTGGTATACTTCTATCTTATTCATAATCTAGAATGATGAAATCTGCCGAAAAGATGACTTTATCCACTTTTACCAAAACATCTTCAACAATTCCCCGTGGATAAGTGATCGACCTGTCAGCTAACTGTAACGAAATATTTATCGGCTTGGAGCCGGTAATCCCAACTGATTAAATACTGACAAGGGCATCAAATTGATACTAGCACTAAGATTACACAAACATTTACTAAAGTTCATCTTTCCAATTGTGCATGGTATTGTGAAACTGCCCTGATCCTTCAGCTTTGGAGGTAATTTACGTTGAACCACTACACTGCATTATTCTGTCAAGGCCACTGTCTCAAAATCTTCTAATCTCTTCTTCCTTGACAATATACCCTTCATGAACTTTGCATAACTAGGCATTTGTTCCAATGCCTCAGCGAAGGGTATGTTAATCTTTAGCTTTTTAAAGACCTCCAAGAACTTGCTAAACTGCTTATCTTCCCTCTGCTTATGCAATCTCTGTGGATAAGGAACCGGAGGATGAACTAGTGGTATTTTATTCACGAGCTTCTCAACTGAACCTGCTTTATCTTTCTCTTCTTGCTGTTGTCCAGAATCTTCATCATTTAATTTCTTAGTAGATAGATTTTCTGCCTGTCGCGGCCGCGCGTCCTCCCCTTATAAACATGGCATGGTCGCGCCATGCTGATTTCCTGCAACCTGTTTCCCATACCTGAGTGTGATCGCCTGATATTGCTCATTCCCTTCTCTTCTTAGATTTGCCTCTGTGGTACTTGGCAATGAACCCTAGGGTCTGTTGTTAAGCATGCTCGCCATCTGACCCATTTGAGTTTCCAAATTTTTAATAGCCACTGCTTGGCTTTTAATCATCACCTCTGTATTCGCCATGTACTTCATCATCATCTCCTTCAGTTCTGATTTCTTTTCTTGCTGAGGTGCAGATGGACTATGATGTTGTTACTGAGAAAATCCAGGTGGATAAGGTGGTCTTGGTGCAAACTGTTGCTGAGCTGACTATGACTGAAATTGGTTATTTGGTTGAAACTGACTCTATTGATTTGCTTGATTATTTGACCAACTTAAGTTTGGATGGTTGCGGTTGTTGGAGTTGTACGTGTTCTGAAATTGTCCTTGATCCTTTCTATAGTTGCTCATATATTGTACAGACTCTGAACTGATAGCACATTGGTCCGTTGCATGTGACCCTGCACATATCTCACACACAAATGCAACTGTCTTCGCCTTGGTGCCTGTCAATGAGTCAATCTTCTTTGACATGGATGCCATCTGTGCTGACAATTGAGTGATAGCATCCACCTCTAACAAACCTGCAACTTTGGCCTGTGGCATCCTGGCTGTAGGATTTTAGAAATCATTAGCTGCCATTGTTTCAATGAGGTTATAGGCCTCATCATAGCTCTTCGCCTATAAAGCTCCTCCTGCAGCTGCATCTACAATCGGCCTTGACTGCCATCCCAATCCATTATAAAAATGTATTGATAACCATCCAATCTGGCATGCCATGGTGTGGACATTTCCTTAGCATCTCCTTGTATCTCTCACAGGCTTCATATACTGATTCACCATGTTGCTGCTCAAACTGGGAAATTGTTGTCCTCATCTTTGCAGTCTTAGCCATTGGAAAGAATTTGGCTAAGAATTTATGTGCTAGGTCCTCCCATGTGGTTATAGATCCCAAAGGTAAAGAGTGAAGCCAACTTCTAGCTTTATCCCTCAATGAAAATGGAAACAATCTAAGTCTGATTGCATCCTCTATCACCCCGTTATATCTGAAAGTGTCGCATATTTCAATAAAGCTCAACAGGTGCTCATTAGGATCGTTTGTAGTAGCACCCCCAAACTGTACTGAATTCTGCACCATTTGGATAGTGCCCGGCTTTATCTCAAAGGTATTAGCTGCTATTGCTGGTCTAACTATACTTGACTGCAATCCATTAATATTCGGCATCAAATAATCTCTTAAAGTCCTGTGCTCATCCCTTTGCTCTTCTCTTTGTTCTGTGGCTGCCATATTAGATGTTGTGGTCTCTAACTCTGCTTGTATATTTCTACGTTCTTTTAATTTCCAACCCCTACCATTGATGTTATCCTGTAAAGGTGTTAACTCAGGATTAGAGGATCGAGTGCGCATATACTATATGCAAGTACCTGAAACAAAAACAAAAACTAAAATAGAAATGAGATAAGATTAGATTTGTTTAAGTCATACAAATTTAGCTTAAAACTGATGATAATAATACAATTAAACGCCTTTTCCCGGCAACAGCACCAAAAACTTGTTGCGGGCACGCGACTCCAGCGCGGGCACGCGACTCCAGCGCGGGCGCGCGATGTGTGTTTTCAGTCTCTGACTGCCTGTCGCGCGGGCACGCGAGAACTGCTTTGTCAAGCAGCGCGGCTGCACTACTTCTGTCTGCTGCATACTGCTATTTGCTGCTGTGGCTTGTTGTTGGTTCTTCACCAATGCTCAGTTCCTTATCAACACACCTTCCATTTGCCACGCCTTTGGTAGATCCATACCACAGTACCTGTAAAGCCCCCCAAATCCGGGTACTTGAAATCCAAACTCGGTGCTTCACGATACCATTTCTATGAGCAAAATAATACTAATAATAATAACAATAATATAAAGATCAATTTAATTTACATATTCATCAGAGTCTGAATCCCAAGTACGTAACCTTTAAACATTCATTACAACCCATAATAGATAATATATATCATACTTGTCTTTAAAAAGTTAACTATTACATAACATAGCATTCCGTTCCTTCAGCAACCTTTCCCTTTCCCTTGTTCTTAGCAGAGCTCTCTGGTTGTTCACACTTAGCTGAAAACATTTAAATTAAGCAAGGATGAGCATTTGAGTGCCCAGCAAGTAATAGCAATTATATATATAAGCTAAAAGAATTTAAATGTTTTCTTTATACTACCCTTCTATAACAAATCGATAGTTGTGAAGTAATCTAACCCGATAATAATAACATAACAACCCTCTTTCAAATTTTTGAAACAACATAAATAGGGTTAAGGTGACATACTATGAACATTATTTTCATTTTCGAAAAGGTTAAACAGAACTTCATCTGTAAACCGTCATAACTTACGGGCACGGGGATGATCAGCCCTTTGTACCCTATATTGATCAACACTACATGCAAGAACGAGGATATCGTTCACTCTATCTGCTTTGGGCGCATAAAAGTTTTCCCGTGTAGAGATGTTCATACTTGTCTGGGTTCCAAATCAAAGGTTTTATCTTGTTTAACAATAATCTATAATCCAGCATGTATATATACGGGTAATTGGCAAAGGTGTATCAACATGTGAATAAATACAATGATTATCCAAGTGGGGACACTTGTATAACCATTTATAAAAATTAACGAACAAAATATATATATTTGAATTACCATATACTAACATGTTGATAATCAATGAGCGTATATAATATAGGGCTAGTAATCTGTACAGTATTAATATAATTTAGAAACATGCTTACTCATATCCATTGCATAAAGAAAATGCAAAGATAAGATACTTGCTTGATGCGCTGCTTACAATTTGTAACTTAGTTTTATCTTTTATATAACCACCTATCAGTAATAAGATCATTTTACTGATTAGAATATCATATTATAACACATAACAATGCTTATTGCAGTCAGCACATACAATAATAAAATTTTAAAAAAAAGTTTAATAACCATTGATCACAAATAAACATTTATCAAGTCAAACTATCTAAGTTCAAATCAATTTCTGAAATGTGTCGGTGTACCGACAGCTTTATCGGGTAATTATCGAGTCTAAGACTCTATTCTGCAACTCAATATCAGTCATATTATTTTTAAATGACTTAATATAATTTTAAAACATTTATTATAATTTATCATGAATTTTCAAACATCGGAATCATTATTAAATGATTTAAATATCAAACAATTCTATTATCATTAACATTTAATTACTATTAAACTATTAATGAAACCATTGCCAAAATATTAAAGTTATTTATAATAACTCAGAATACTTTTTAAAGTATTAATATTATCTTTAAATGATTTTTAAAAATAATTAAAATCATTTTTAAATAATTATCATTAATATTTAAATATTAATGTACTATTTATCAAAATATTAAAAGTCATTAATTATAACTTAAAATATTTTTAATTCATTTATATCATTTTTAAATGATTTTTAAATTAATAAAATCATTTTTAAACTATTTATTTATTATAATTATTAAATAAATTTAATATCATTTAATATTAAATTAATATCATTAATATAAAATTATTAATGAAATTATTCTTTAAATATTAAAAGTTATATTTTATAACTTAAAATATTTTTAAACACTTTATTTTCATTTAAAATAATTTTTTTCTATTAAAATTATTTTTAAACTAAATTATTTAATATAATTAGTAAACAATTTTAATATCATTAATAATAATTAATTAATGAAATTTACCTTTAAATATTGAAAGTTATATTTTATAACTTAAAATATTTTTAAATACCTTATTATTATTTAAAATGATTTTTAATATAATAAAATCATTTTTAATTAATTTATTTAATTCATTTAGTAAATAACTTAAATATCATTATTATTAATTTATTAATGAATTTCATTACAAATTATTAAAAGTCATTAAAAATAACTTAAAATATTTTCTTATATCATAATATAATTTTAAATGATTTTTCAAGTATTAAAATTATTTTTAACTAATTTATTTAATAATATAATTAAATAAATCAAATACCAATAATATTTCAAAAATATTAAATATTTATGAAATATACTTAAAATAATTAAAAACTAATTTTCAGAATTTAAAATAATTTTTAATAATTTATTTTATATTTTTAATAATTAAAAACTAATTTTCTATAATTATTTAATAAAAATATAGTTTTTATAAATAAACTGTCACTAAAGACCACCTATAGCGACAGAACCGTCGCTATAGGTGTTCTTCGTGTTCTTCATGAAAACCCAGAACACCATGTCAGATTTCGAGTGACTTAGTTTGACCAAGAACACTGATCAAATAAATGTGTTTGTAGGCAATCTACTGACTGGAGGTTGTAGTACAAGTGCAACACTATAAGATCCAACAACAACCAAAGTCATAACATGCATAACATAGAAGATATAAGAGCCTAAAGTAGCTGTCAGAGGCTGTTCTTCATTTCTGGGTTGCCCAGAAATGAAGAATAGTTCGAGTATGCATCTTTGAGCTTCCACAACTTGTGATCTAAGTGTTGTTTTTGTGATCTAAAAGTTACAGCTTGTAGACAACATGTAACTTAAGAGATCTATCACAAAACATTACCATAACATCAACAGAATTATTATTTCCAATCTGGTCAAACCTTGCCAAAAATAATCCTCTTTCAGTTTCTGGAAATTCCCAGAAAAGCTAAGTCAGTGCGAGTGGCCTACTTTGACCACTTGCTACAATCTACCTGATGATTATCTACACGATCATGGATCTATAGTTAGAGAAACAGGCTACACATGAATTACAACAACATCAACAGAACTTGCAAAACCTGACAGATCTAGTCACACAAACATATTGTCAAACCGATCTAGACATCAAATGACCCTGATTCATTTTGCAGATTAAAGACCACATTACAAGCTACACATAACAACTTAAAAACAACAAAAATCATAATCGACCAAAGATATGTGGCCACTGACATTTGTTGTCAGACCACAGTTTAACTTTTTTCTAGATTTTGCAAAAACTCAAATCCAAGCCTCTAGATGTTATGGATTCAACATCTAGCAACCCAGATCATCATTAGACACTATAACCAACATGTTTTAACAAAAATTTCAAACATCAAACAACAGAAAATTGGACAGAAATCAAGCTAGTGTTTTATACCTTCTATGATCAATCTTTGATTCTAGGCTTCTGATTTGGTTATGGTGTTCGTGGGGCTTGATTATGTGACTGATAAACTATATAATTTCGTGGGTTTTAGTGAGAGAGAGGATTGGTTGGGTGTTTGAGCAAAATGGCCTAATAAATGACATTTTCTCTCTCTCAATCCTTATATACAAATGTTAGATGCATGTATGGCTGATACTTGAGGCTAATTGCTGGCAAAAATTAAGTCACAATGTCAACCAAGTGGTTCACCAACTCCAACAACTCTAACACTTGGCAAAATTCAATAATGCAATAGGGGTATTTTGGTCATTTCACTCACAAATTTAATGTCATTCTTGTAATCTTGCAAACCCTTAGGTTTGACCCTTAGGGTTTAACCCTAAGGTTTAGCACAAATTATTTATAGGATTTCCAATTTAGGGTTTGCTCAAAAAAATAAAAGTAAATAAATTTTAGTTTCTAAAATTTTGAAATTAGGGTTTTCTAATTATGATTAATTTTCTAATTACACTATACATGAACATTAGTGTTTTAGTGTCCACCAATTAGTATTAAGCATACAATTAACAAATTAGGGTTACCAAATTATAATTAGGGTTTTCAATTACTAAATTAGGGTTCTAGTTTAGTAATGAGGGTTTAACAATTTAGGGTTTCAATAATTAACAATTATAATTCTAATACTTGTTAATTAATCATATTAACACAATCATCAGCCACTCTTGAACTCTAATTTGAGTTTCAAATTAGGGTTTCTAGATTTCAGAAATTAAGATTTTATAATTAGGGTTTTCTAAATATTAATTAGGGTTTCTAGACTTTAATTAGGGTTTACCTAATTAATCATTTAATACACAATATAAATCATATACACAGTTATATAGCAGTCTTAAACTCACAATTGATTTTCAAATTAGGATTTTTCATAGTAAAACTAGGGTTTTGAAATTATATACCATAATTGACCAATCATCCTCAATACATACATACAGTATATATTTATAACACTAAAAAATCAAAATATAATATTATTATATTATTATTCTCATTCCTTGATTAAAAAATTCAAAATTAGGGTTTGGATTCCATATCTGATTTATTCTTCCATATTTAACCTTAATAATTAAGGTAAAATAATTAACTTAATTAATCTTACATAAATTCATATAATAAAATAATTATTATAGTTATTCTAAAAATCACTCCATATATTATTTAAATAATATATAACTATATTTTCATGGAGAATAATTAATAAAAATATTTCTGCCATAAAATTAATTATTATAAGAATATACCATATAATAATCAATAATTCTAAAATAAAATTATTTGTAAATATTCATGTAAATATATTTTTATTTATCACATAATTACATATACACATTATCTTGTACAAATCATCATCCTTAAAATATATAATAAAAAAATTTATACGCAAAATTTCTGATTTAATTATATAGAAAATATCGGGTTGTTACAGTACCAATGCCAAATCATGCCATTTCCTGTATTTCCATACCAGAGGGATTCTAATTACAAGTAATGCAAAATTAACACAAAATGCACTTAAAACACACTAAAATGTACTTGAGATGAGCATAATTCTCGTGAATTGATATCCAATAAGTAGGTATAAAACCTACTTAAAAACTTGTTGCCTCCTTTTTAGTCTTAACAAAAGGACTCTAACTCATGCAAGCATACATGGGTCAACAAGTAGTACAGAGTAATAATAGTATCGATCCACGGAGAAAGGTTTTAAAATTAAACTATCATACACCAATTGTATCACTAATTTTTATATGCTTAAACGAATAATTCACAATTGTGCTTAACCTATATTCAATTACTGAATAAAACACAAGACTAAATTAATGAAATCAAATTTGGAAAGAATGGGATTCTAACTTCATTTCATATTTCATCTAAACATTGCCATCATGCACAATCATACATTTATTAAGGAATGTTAGCTAAGAGCATAAATGTAGACATAATCATTTTTCAATGAATTATGACATGTTGACATAACATCCACATTACGATAGAAATCATGTAATCGACAATAATGCCAAAGTCACTATATTCCTATGTGAAATTGCAGCAATATTGAATTAAAGTACAAGCTCTTATCTTACTACACACGGTGAAACAGTATATTTCTATCTGGTTCACGAAATAAGAAGCTAAACATTTCAGCCTCATAAACGCATGTTATCATGATTACAACCATGCTCACATGTCATTTTTCAATTCCATATAAGCACATAAGATGAATGATGATCAAACATTCGTGCAATCCAATCAATCATGACAGAAATCCCAATGATAAACAACCGATCAAAAATAAGACCACATTCGAATTTCAAATTCAAAAATAAAAGCCAAATAACTGCTGCATATAACGCGCGCGGCCGCACGTGATCACCATACAAAATGGTAGCGGGCGCGCGATGTATGTTTTCAGCCTCTTCCTGCCTGTTGCGCAGGCGCGCGAGAACTGCTTTGTCAAGCAGCGCGACCGCGCTGCTTCTGTCTGCTGCATACTGCTATCTGCTGCAGTGACTTGTTGTTGGTTCTTCACCAATGCTCAGTTCCTTATCAACACACCTTCCATTTGTCATGCCTTTGGTAGATCCATACCACAGTACCAACGCCAAATCATGCCATTTCCTACATTTCCATACCAAAGGGATTCTAATTACAAGTAATGCAAAATTAACACAAACTGCACTTAAAACAGACTAAAATGTACTTGAGATGAGCATAATTCTCGTGAATTGATATCTAATAAGTAGGTATAAAACCTACTTATCACAGGGGCGGGGGTACGAACTGAAAATCAGTGGCAAAGCCAGCCGGGGCGGGCTTTTTGTGAAGGAACCCCCCGTCGGGGCGGGGGTACCGGCCAGAACACGTTTTTTTATGTGTTTTGGGTTTGCTCCTAAGTTAAAAATTAGACTTGTAATCTATAAATACATGATGGGAGGCATAAAAGAGAGAGGATTCCATTAGATTAGATTAGAGTAGATTAGACCAAAACCCTGGTTCTTATTAGATTTGGAGATTGAAGCAACTTGGAGACCATTGAAGATTCAAAGTAAGAACAATGAGAGAGCATCAAATCTTTAGACAATAGATTTTATCTTCTCATCTTCTTCTATCTTTGTCTTTTATTGTTCATTCAATTGTGGATTCTTAATTTTAATTCAATAATCATGAACTAATTCTTTGTTTGAGATTACAATAGATCTTATTGTGTAGTTTATTTTAATATACTTCGCTATCAATTATTATGTTCTATCGTAAGGATTGTCTATTGTGATTTGGACTTAATTGTTTAATTGCCTAGCTAATAATTATCGTGATAATCTATATGAACTCGAGAGATGAAGTATAGATTTAGATCTGATCATGATAGCATGTGTTTGTGATTTCTGCATAGATGGAATTCATGATTCGTGTTTTGGATAGAGATATACATTTACGCCATATGTAATCTTATAGAGAACTTGTGCTTTAAATTCTTTTTAATTGTAATTCACATAGAGATATAGTGGATTAGTTAATTAGGGTGTCTTGTGTGACGCCCCCAAAATTAGGTATACATCACCCATCTTGGGTCGTCAGATACATTGTACAGAATACAAATATAACTTACTAATACAACTGGCATGTACAATACGACAAAACATAACTGTGAGTTTGAATACAATTATTGTCTACTAGAGACTATACAAACTCAAAAGGAGTCCTCAATACAATTATTGTCACACTATTTAACAGAATAGTGAGGACTACTAATACTATCATCTGGTCCATCACTCCGTTCCCCGAGTCATCCCAGCTCTATTCTCATTTCCTGAAGAGAACAGTGAAAGAAAGGGTGAGCTCAACTAGCCCAGTAAGAAATATTTTGACTAAGATAATGCAGAACAAATTATCATTAGCCTTCAACAGTGTTAAACTGATAAAATATAACGAACATCAAGTATAACTGTAGCGGAACAATCAATCCATTAAAAGAGTCAAGTAGAGAATAAAATCTACTATCTTCTATGATTTAAAAGGTTTTTCAACACTGTTATCGCTGGGACTCAGCTTAATAAAATAATCCACATCATCGAATCACCCCTGCACTACGGCCAAGGATATTCTTTAGTATCACGACCATAATTATCCATGCACTACGGGCCAAGAATATTTATGTACTCATGAATGGTCATGATCATGCCAACAACTGTCCATCAATGCACTACGGGTCAATGAGGACTTTTACCACATCATTTGTAACATTACGGTCATGATTATACCGAATAATCCCTGGTCATAATCATACCAAGTCCATCTATGCACTACAGGCCACAAATGACTTTCAACATTTTATAAACATGAGGATGATGACAATGATATAAGAATTCAATAAAATAAGTTCAAGAATTAATTTATCGAAGAATTAACAACGTCCAAATTGTCAACATGATACTGCTTTGTGGAGTAAAATTCAAGAATGCTTAGAATAATATTTTCATGAAAAGATACTGGATGAAACGCAATTATCAAGGATATTCCACTAATTTCATGGAGTATAGAAGTTAAAACTTAACCATCTGAGTATAATAAAGAATGGAATAACAAAAGAAATCACCCGGCATGCGATAAACCGCACAGACAGATTATTCTAACAGAATAATAAATAATAGAACCAGGTCCGGCGTAAACGCACAGACAGGATATTCCGACAGAATAATAAATAATGGAACCAGGTCCGGTGTAAAACACACAGACAAGATGTTCCAACAGAATAATAACAAGACGGAACTAGGTCCAGTGTAAAACACACACAGGATGTTCCAACAGAATAATAATAAAAATGGAACCAGGTCCGGTGTAAAACACACAGACAGGATGTTCCAACAGAATAATAGAAGAATGTCACCAAGTATAGGGTAGACCGCGTATACAGGTTATTCCAACAGAATAATAAGAAATGGAATAACAAAAGTTCTCTTCATGAATAAGAAAGAATAACACCCCTTACTGTTTTAAAGAAGAACTGAAATAAGGAAGTAGTTAAGTAGGAGAATACGTTTCTTCTCTCTCTCTATAGTTTCTCTCTATAATTTCTCTCTCTAGAGTTCAGTGAATTCGTAAGAAATAATGAAGGAATGAGCTGTTATTTATAGAAGAATGGACTGCATAGTAACTAATCCATGAACGGTCCAGATTGATTTACTTTAATCTGACGGTCCATATTTAAAGAAAAATATTTTAAATAAAATATAATATATTCTATTTATAGAATAACTTTAATAAAGTATTCTATTTTATATAAAAAGATATTTCTATTTTATAACGTTAATAATACAAATAAAACAAAACTTCATTATCGCTAAAAAATTCATATTATTAACTGACAATAATTGAATCAAACTGAGTGACTTCTCACATAAGCATTAATAATCAATACCGTGTGCTACTATGCAACCACACGTATTACTGTACTTTTACTACCGAGTAGTTCAACAGTATCAATGGTAAAACTTTCGCCGTTATTTTTAATAAAATATTTTTGTTGTTTTCTCAATCCGACAATAATTCTGTTGTGGGGTCCACCAATGATTGTGTCGTTGTACGAATATTTTCTGTTAAAACGAATATTTCCCGACCAATCGAATATTATATAACAACTTGCGTACTTTGTAAAATTTATAAATATTATCCACAACTATAATATTATATCAAATTAACTCCATAATATTCAAAAATGATAATTATAGAAAATTTATCTTTATTTATAAAAATTGGGGTCTTACATCCTCCCCTTCTTATGAAATTTCGCCCTCGAAATTAGGGTATGTACCTGGTATGTCGAAGAGGTAAGGATACCTTGATTTCATTTCAGATTCTAACTCCTAAGTCATTTCCTCAACATCGTGGTTTCTCCACAAAACTTTGACTTGAGGTATAACCTTGGAGCGTAGAATATGTTCCTTCTTATCCAAGATTTGAACAGGAACTTCTGCATACGTCAAATCTTCCGCTATTTTATCCGGTTCTAACTCAATAATGTGGTTCGAGTCTTCCACATATTTACGTAACATGGATATGTGAAAAACATTATGAACACGAGACATACTTGGCGGTAAAGCGAGTCTATAAGCCACAGTTCCTACTCGATCGAGGATTAAAAATGGACCGATGAATCGAGGATTGAGCTTTCCTCTCTTTCCAAATCTCGTAACTCCTTTCCATGGAGCAACACGTAAGAACACATGATCTCCTATATCAAATTCCACATCCTTTCGATGAAGATCAGCATAACTCTTTTGTCGATCTTGTGAGGTTTTTATACGTTGTCGGATCGTTTGAATCTTTTCTGTAGTTATACGTACCAACTCCGGTCCCAACAACGTTGCTTCACCCACCTCATCCCAGCATACTGGAGAACGACATTTTCTTCCATACAACGCTTCGAATGGAGCCATGCCAATACTTGCTTGTTAACTGTTGTTGTAGAAAAACTCCACCAATGGTAAGAACTTGTCCCAACTTTCCTTGAAATCAAGGACACAGAGTCTTAATAGATCTTTAAGAATTTGAATAGTCCTCTCTGATTGTCCGTCCGTCTGAGGATGATATGCCGAACTAAATCGTAAATGTGTGCCCATAGCTTTTTGTAAACTAACCCAAAATCGTGAAGTGAATCTTGGGTCTCGATCAGAAACTATGGATACTGGCATACCATGCAGTCTTACAATCTCGTTTATGTACATACGAGCAAGACGTTCAAGTGTATAAGTTTCTCGTATCGGTAAGAAATGAGCAGACTTGGTCAATCTATAAACAATGACCCAAATCGCATCTATACCTTGAGAAACCTTAGGAAGACCGGTAACGAAATCCATGATAATGTGCTCCCACTTCCATTCTAGAATTTCTAGTGGTTACAATGGACCTTTTGGTACTTGATGCTCCACTTTAACTCGTTGACAAGTTAGACACCTCGAGATAAACAGCGTTATCTCTCTCTTCATATTGCTCCACCAAAATGTATGACGAAGATCATGATACATTTTGGTACTTCCAGGATGGATTGCAAACGGTGTGTTGTGCGCCTCCATCATGATTTCATACTTTAAATCAGGGTTGTTAGGAACAAAAAGTCTGGAGTTGACTCAAAGTATTCCTTCTTCATCGATTCTTTCTTCCGGCATAGCACCTTCTTGCACTTTCTTCCTCATACGCATCAGCTCCACGTCTGTAGCTTGAGCAGCTTTAACTTTATCGATTAAAGTTGGTTCTACCCGTATATTCGCCATCATCACATGGGTCCCTGGAGTCTTTAACTCTATCTCCATCCTTTGCAAGTCACACAAAATGGGCCTTTGTGTTAACAATATCGCACTCGTACTTGCATATGATCTTCTACTCAATGGGTCAGCTACCACGTTCGCGTTTCCAGGATGGTATTGAATGGTATGATCATAATCTTTCAACAGTTCAAGCCAACGTCGTTGTCACATGTTGAGTTCCTTTTGAGTGAAGAAATATTTGAGGCTTTTATGATCCGTAAAGATCTCCACCTTCTCCCCATACAAGTAATGCCTCCAAATTTTAAGTGCAAAGACAACAGCTGCCAACTCTAGATCATGAGTAGGATAATTCCTCTCATATTCCTTGAGTTGTCTTGATGCATAGGCTATGACTTTTCCATGTTGCATGAGAACGCATCCCAACCCTTTGCTCGAAGCATCACTGTAGATGACAAATCCCTCCGAGCCAGATGGTATTGTTAGAACAGGTGCTGAAATGAGTCTCCTCTTGAGTTCTTAAAAACTCTTCTCACATTCTTCACTCCAACCGAACTTTGTATCTTTTCGAGTCAGCTAAGTTAATGGAGTAGCGATTCGAGAAAATCCTTCCACGAATCCCCGATAATAACTAGCTAAACCAAGAAAGCTACGTACTTCGGACACTGATTTAGGTTGCTCCTAGCTTTGAATAGCTTCAATCTTTGTCAGGTCAACAGATATTCCACGACTTGATACTACGTGCCCAAGGAATGCTACCTCCTCCAGCCAGAACTCGCATTTCTTTAACTTGGCATAAAGCTTGTATTCACGAAGCTTTTAGAGTACCAGCCTCAAGTGTTGCTCATGACCTTCACGGCTTTTGGAATAAATAAGGATGTCATCAATAAAGACGACCACAAAGTGATCCAAATATTCCTTGAATACCCGGTTCATCATATCCATGAAGGCAGCAGGAGCATTAGTCAATCCAAAGGACATGACTAGGAATTCATAATGCCCGTACCGAGTTCTGAAAGCCGTCTTTGGAATATCCTCAGTTCTAACCTTCAGCTGATGATATCCAGAACGAAGATCGATCTTTGAAAAGAATTGTGCTCCTTGCAATTGGTCAAACAGGTCATCAATACGTGGCAATGGGTACCTGTTTTTGATGGTGACATGATTCAACTCCCGATAATCAATACAAAGTCGCATACTTCCATCTTTCTTCTTCACGAATAGAACAGGAGCACCCCAAGGAGAAGTACTAGGACGAATAAAGCCAATGTCTAACAATTTCTGCAGTTGGATCTTTAACTCCTGAAGTTCAATAGAAGCCATTCGATATGGGGCTTTGGAAATGGGTTTTGTACCGGGTTCAAGGTCGATACAAAATTTAATTTCACGCTCTGGGGGTAGGCCAGGAAGTTCTTCAGGGAATACATCAGGGAAATTATTAATAATAGAAATATCATTCAAAACTGATGTATTTTTGTTTAGATCCGTGACATGAGCTAAGAAAGCTTGACATCCATTTTTCAATAAACGAATAGCTTTATGGTTTGAGATGACAGTGATTGATTTTAATGGTTTGGTTGCTTGAATTCGCATAATAGGTCGATTAGGAATATGAAAGCTAACAACCTTACAAAAACAATCAATTTTTGCATGATGAGTAGTTAACCAATCAATCCCTAGAATCACGTCAAATGCAAGTATTTTTAATGAAATAAGATCGACAGGTAATGTGTGGGTACCAACTTGAACCAAACAAGACTTATAAACCGTGGATGTAATGAAGGTTTCTCCCAATGGAGTTTCAAGAGATAAGTCAAAGTCTAATTTCTCCGGAGTCAAATTTAATCGATGAGCGCAAGTAGGAGAAATAAAAGAATGGGTAGAACCGGTATCAAATAAAGTATAGACTTCGTTAGAGTTTATGATAAGCTTACCCGTGATGACCTCATTCGGTTTCCTTGCTTTCTGGGAGGTCACAACAAACGCTCTCCCTTGCACTACCGGTTTTAACTTTTTTGGGACGGCCTTTGGTGTCTCCATCCTGGCTGAACTTGTTTTTGGTAAATGACAAAATCGAGCTAAATGACCTTCTCTTCCACAATTATAACATGCTTTAAACGGCATCGTGCAGTTTGGACTGATGTGCCCCTCCCCTCCGCATTTGAAACATATGATAGGTGGTCGTTCTCCTTCCTTAACAACGGGTGCTGGTGCTGACGTCTTTCCATCATTGTTGAATCTCCTCTTCTTGAAATGACCATTCTTATTGTTTTGGCCCTGATTACCACCGAAGTGGTTACCATTTCTGGCATGTTAATTCCCTCCACGCTTGTTGTCACCGCTTCGATGACTGCTCTCACTGGTATTATCATTTTGCCGACTATGGTTGCGTTGACTCATTATCGCGCTCCACTAACTGAGCCCTATTCACAACATCTGAATATAAACACAGTTTATGAGAAATAAGATGTTAACGTATCTCAGGTTTCAAACCTCGCAAAAACATTCGCGTCATTCGCCCTTCATTATCCACCAAGTGGGACGCAAATCGGGAAAACTCAGCAAATTTAGCCTTATACTCGACACGGTCATATTATTCTGCTCTAATTTGATGAACTCCACCTCCTTCATGTGACGAACACTTTCGGGAAAGTATTTGTCATTGAACAGCTCTTGGAACTTCTCCCAAGACATCGTCAGTGCGGCAGGTTGAGTACGCTTAATCGATTCCCACCAGTAATCTGCCTCTCCTCGCAACATAAAGGCGGCAAAGGGAACCTTTTGCTCCTCAGAGCATCCCAAGACATCAAATATCTTGGTGATCTACTTTATCCATGTTTCTGCTATAAGTAGTTTTGGCTCTCCCTTAAACTCTGGTGGTCCCAGCTCCTTGAACTGTTTAGCGGTGACCGTCCGAGAGTTTTCAGTGTTTCTACCTACATCAAGAGCCGCTCTCGCCTACTTTTGCATTAACTGCATAAAGCTTCTGAACATTCCATCATTCATCATCTGGTCAGTGTTGTTGTTTACATGAGGATTGTCACCTTCCTGATGCACATTATCCTGATTATTGATATGTGGTGAATCAACAGTCGCCTGTGCTCCAGTGCTATTCTCAACATTCTCAAATGCCATTTTCAGATACTGCCACAAAACAAAAGTTAATTGATATGTCATATATTATCATTATATTCTGACCGACCAATTAAATACCATGCAAATAAACTTAGGTAGGGCATACTAGTGAAGGAATTCCCCGTCTCTCCCCTCCTAGTTTTATTCTCATATCTTAGCCAGGGATCATATCCCTAAGCTTTGATACCAACTGTGACGCCCCCAAAATTAGGTATACATCACCCATCTTGGGTCGACAGATACATGGTACAGAATACAAATACAACTTCCTAATACAACTGTCGTGTACAATACGACAAAACATAACTGTGAGTTTGAATACAAATATTGTCTACTAGAGACTATACAAACTCAAAAGGAGTCCTCAATACAATTATTGTCACACTATTTAACAGAATAGTGAGGACTACTAATACTATCATCTGGTCCATCACTCCATTCCTCGACTCATCCCAGCTATATTCTCATTTCCTGAAGAGAACAGTGAAAGAAAGGGTGAGCTCAACTAGCCCAATAAGAATTATTTTGACTAATATAATGCAGAATAAATTATCATTAGCCTTTAACAGTGTTAAACTGATAAAATATAACGAACATCAAGTTTAACTGCAGCAGAACAAGCAATCCATTAAAAGAGTCAAGTAGAGAATAAAATCTACTATCTTCTATGATTTAAAAGGTTTTCAACACTGTTATCGCTGGGACTCAGCTTAATAAAATAATCCACATCATCGAATCACCCCTGCACTACGGCCAAGGATATTCTTTAGTATCACAACCACAATTATCCATGCACTACGGGCCAAGAATATTTGTGTACTCATTAATGGTCATGATCATGCCAACAACTATCCATCAATGAACTACGGGCCAATGAAGACTTTTACCACATCATTTGTAATATTACGGTCATGATTATACCGAATAATCCCTGGTCATAATCATACCAAGTCCATCTATGCACTACAGGCCACATATGACTTTCAACATTTTATAAACATGAGGATGATGACAATGATATAAGAATTCAATAAAAACAAGTTCAAGAATTAATTTATCGAAGAATTAACAACGTCCAAATTGTCAACATGATACTGCTTTGTGAAGTAAAATTCAAGAATGCTTAGAATAATATTTTTATAAAAAGATACTAGATGAAACGCAATTATCAAGGATATTACACTAATTTCATGGAGTATAGAAGTTAAAACTTAACCAACTGAGTATAATAAAGAATGGAATAATAAAAGAAATCACCCGGCATGCGATAGACCGCACAGACAGGTTATTCTAACAGAATAATAAATAATGGAACCAGGTCCGACGTAAACGCACAGACAGGATATTCCGACAGAATAATAAATAATGGAACCAGGTCCAGCGTAAATGCACAGACAGGATATTCTGACAGAATAATAAATAATAGAACCAGGTCCGGTGTAAAACACACAGACAGGATGTTCCAACAGAATAATAACAAGATGGAACTAGGTCCAGTGTAAAACACACAGACAGGAAGTTCCAACAGAATAATAATAAAAACAGAATTAGGTCCGGTGTAAAATACCCAGACAAGATGTTCTAACAGAATAATAGAAGAATGTCACCAAGTATAGGGTAGACCACGTATACATGTTATTCCAACAGAATAATAAGAAATGGAATAACAAAAGTTCTCTTCGTGAATAAGAAAGAATAACACCCCTTACCGTTTTAAGGAAGAACTGAAATAAGGAAGTAGTTAAGTAGCAGAATACTTTTCTTCTCTCTCTCTATAGTTTCTCTCTAGAGTTCAGTGAATTCGTAAGAAATAATGAAGGAATGAGCTGCTATTTATAGAAGAATGGACTGTATAGTAACTAATCCATGAACGGCCCAGATTGATTTACTTTAATCTGACGGTCCATATTTAAAGAAAAATCTTTTAAATAAAATATAATATATTCTATTTATAGAATAACTTTAATAAAGTATTCTGTTTTATATAAAAAGATATTTCTGTTTTATAACGTTAATAATACGAATAAAACAAAACTTCATTATCGCTAAAAAAATTCATATTATTAACTGACAATAATTGAATCAAACTGAGTGACTTCTCACATAAGCATTAATAATCAATACCGTGTGCTACTATGCAACCACACGTATTACTGTACTTTTACTACCGAGTAGTTCAACAGTATCAATGGTAAAACTTCCGCCGTTATTTTTAATAAAATATTTTTGTTATTTTCTCAATCCGACAATAATTCTGTTGTGGGGTCCACCAATAATTGTGTCGTTGTACGAATATTTTCTGTTAAAACGAATATTTCCCGACCAATCGAATATTATATAACAACTTGCATACTTTGTAAAATTTATAAATATTATCCACAACTATAATATTATATCAAATTAACTCCAAAATATTCAAAAATGATAATTATAGAAAATTCATCTTTATTTATAAAAGTTGGGGTCTTTCATCTTGCTTAATTCTATCATCTGTAGATTTAAGTGAGTATGTGTATTATGCATCGAGAGGTGATTTTATCTGCTTTAGTGTTCTTGATTAACAATTCAGGATAGAAAATAATTGATGAGAAGTGTGTTAACTTAAATGAAGCAATAAGTGAAGTTGTGATCTTAAATCTCCGTAATATGATTTTTAATTAGAATTAGTGTAATTAAATAATTTAATTTATATAATTTGAAATTAATTCGTTTAAATAAGATTGAGTTGGTTACGAGTTAGTACTTGGTGATTTTTATTAAACAATTCCTCGTGGGAATGATATTCTACTTTCATTTTATTACTTGTTGACCATGTATACTTGCGTGTTGTGCGTAACTAGATTTTACCCAACACCAACCAACGAGATGAGATAGTCAATTCAAATTAACAAAGGGTTCCATTATAACCTTAGAGCCAATAATTAGTTCATAGCTCTTGAACTAAACATTGGTAGCAATATAAACAACATTTATGGATTACAAAATCAAAGGAAACAAATAGATAAGAATAAACTCTGTCAAAGCTCTTGAGTCTCCAAGAATTCCATTCTATTCAAGCTTTCCAATCCATGTTGCTAATTGCTCTTGAGCTCCAAGAAATCCCAAGAATCTCCCTAATCTAGCTAAACTATATTTACAAGCATAATCTACTAGGAAAATGGAGAAGAAATTACAAGAGAGGGAGACTATATCCTAGAGGGGGATATATATATATATATATATATATATATATATATATATATATATATATATATATGATGTCTCATAAGAAGGCTAGCCCTTACACATATATACTAGTCTCCTCTTGAAGCTAGGTCAAATCCAGCTATTCACTGTCTGGGAACCGGAGGTGGCGCTGCAGCGCGGAGAGTAAGGCTTGGAACGGTGATGCAGCACCACGCCAGCACAAAAAGACCAGAGCTCGCGTTGCACTGCCAGTTTAATAAAGGAACTAGGGCGCAGCAGTGTCATGCTAACGTCAGTGTTGACCTAGTTGAGGCGCTGCAACGCCAGTGTAGTGAAACTAACAGTTTTGCCCCTATAAGTTGGAAAAGACCTAATAAGCCGTGTAACATATAAGTTAAGCAAAATAATATCAAAATAATATAAAAGGTATATATAATCTACGAAGATCAAACAACTTTTTAAGCAATAAAAGATCCAATTCACGGGTATGAATCTCATTCATCAAATACCCCCAAACTTAAGTCTTTGCTTGTCCTCAAGTAAACTATCTAACATAAAAATAACAATAGTAAAACAACACGCGAATGAAGTATAAAACTATATACTAGCATCATGGCTTCTAAGCTCAATCATAGCTACTCCCAGAGAACAGGACAAACATAGATATGAATAAGGGTTCAATCAATTTCAAGCATAAGACTGTATTCGATCCATTTTATGTGTGTGTGTGAAGACCAACCATCCTAACTAATCATAGCTCAAATAAAGTTTACACAGCCGATTCTGAATACCAATATGCTTACTCTGCAACTCAAACAATCAACAAGCATTAAGAACAAGACGCAAATGCAAGAAAGGATCAAAAGGCTCTAGCATGAAGATAGTAAAATCTGACTCGGATAGTGCTTAATTACCTTAGGCTATTCAGAGCTACCTATTAATGAGCTTTTGATCAATGACTCCCAAGCCAGATGACTTTAGGGCACTAGGTGTAGAACACCCCTATGAATCTAATAACTCAAGCAGCAAAGGCCACGTAATCAACTTAAACTAAATTAGACTTTACGAAATCTGAAGATTATTAGGTGAGCGCATTTTATGCTCCATCTCAACTTAAGTCTGCGTTTATCGGTGAGTGCGTTTCACGCTCCATCTCGACCCACCGCAAGACTTTCGATTTTTTTTTCTTTATTTTTTTATATGAAAACATGCCAGAATCCAAGATCTGAAACTGTATAAGTGTCTAAGTCTTTTATTACCTTGTAGTCATGAAAATTTAAAAGAGTGAACATATTCTCAAAGCAATAAACACGCAAACTAAATTCAAAATATAACTAGTTAAAACAGTTGGTCGGTGTTTGCTAAGAAGGACAGATCAATAACAGTCTCAACTTATCGATTGAACATACCCCTAGCTCACACATGCTTGACACGACTCTAAGAGATAGACATAATCACTTGGCGCTTGTCATTAGCCAAAATCAAAAATTAATAATTTATATAAAACCCTTGCATAATAACAGCTCAAAATAGGGTAATAAAGCCATTAACATGGCACAAGCATACAAATCTGTATAAGTCCCAAAAGATGGCTATATACCAAACATACATGCTGATAATCATCCAAGCATTCATAAATAATAACAAAAACTATTTATGGCATCCATCCATAATAATACCAAAACATAATAAACCAAAGGCTAATAAAGCCCAAAATGATGTCAAAAACGCAGTTCATACATGACTGCACTATAATACTGATAAAATATAAGCAAAATACTAAGATGGCAATCTATTATGGTAGTAGACAGAGTAAAATAGATAACCCATAATACCCCCAAACATCATATGAGCAATGCCCTCATTGCTAAGCATATATAAATCGATACAAGAGGGCTTCCCTGACGTCTGGTCACTCGGCATTAGCATCATCCTCGTCAGCTTCTGCGGGCGGTGATGGTGGAAGTTATGGTGAGAAAATAGGAGGATCCGAGAACTGGAAAGGCGTGAAACCAGCAACCTCGCCACTATAGGCTATGTAGATGCTCTGCATAATGTTGACCAATTCAGCTTTATACTGCATCGCTATGTCCTGCCTCTAGGCAACTGCTGCTATGTGCATCTGCTGCCTCTGAGCAATTGTGCTTTGGTTCTGATGTAGTAGGGTGAGGGATGCCATAATCTCTGCCAATAGTCCTTGTGAAGATGAGCCTGACTCTAGTGGATGCGATTGGTCGGCCTCTGACGTTGGAGGTGGCTCAGTGGGTGGCCCATACCCCTCACCTCTGACATGTGTTGCCGCCCCGTCCCATGCACTGAAGCGTGAGGTGACTTGATGGTCGATGACTGACATGGGCGACAAATGTAATAACCCGATATTTTTTTATATAAATAGATAAGAAATTTTGCATATAAATTTTTTTTTACAATGAGAATAATTGTCAAGTATTGTGATGTTAAATGCGAATATATTTATTACTTGAAAAATTAGAAATAATTTTAGAATTATTAATTACTACAAATTATATTCTTATGGTAATTAATTTCTGTAAGCAGATATGTTTTTATTATTTATTTTCCCTGAAAATATAATTTATATATTATTTAAATAATATATTAAGTGACAATTAGAATTATAATAATAAATATGTTATTATGTGAGTTTGTTCAGAATATTTAAGTTAATTATTTTAACTTGATTATTGATGTTGTGTACGAAGGATAAGTCAGATATGGAATCCAAACCCTAAACTTGGATTTTTATCCAGGAATGAGAATAATAATTTAATATTAATTATATTTTAATTTTCAGTGCTTAAATATATACCGTATATCTGTAGACTGTTAATGTTGGTCAATTGTGATAAATTGGGTCATAACCTAATATTGTGTTGTGAAACCCTAATTGCTAAACTCAATTATGAGTTAAGACTGAGTAGTAATTGTGTTATATAAATTCTTCTGCGTATTAGAATTTTTGTAATTAGAAGAAACCCTAATTATTGTTTTATGTTGATAATTAGGAAAAACCCTAATTGCAAATTTTAGAAACCATAATTATTATTTTGTGAATTATAAAGATAATTAGGAAACCCTAATTAATTTGGGAACCCTACTAATATTTAGGAACCCTAATTTAAAAACACTAATTTCTATTAAAAACCCTAATTTAATTAGTATGTTTTAAATTAAAATTGTATTACACTTTAAATTTTAAATTGTCCAAACCCTATAAATTATTTGGGAAATTATAAGATTTTCAATCTAGTGAATAAACCCTAGATTTAATCACCTTGTACAAGAATGCCCTTGAGATTTTAAGTGAAATTACCAAAATATCCTTTTTGTCTCTTTAGTGTATTATTAGTGAATTATTGTGCATTATTGCTATGAAAGCATGGCAAACATCCTACCCTACCAATTTAGCATCCAAGACTCAATTATATTCAGATTCAATCAACCATTTTGAGCATTCAATGCATCTAATTTGGTTTATATATAGATTGGAGAGAGAATTAAGGGATTTTGTACACTAAAAATTGTCCAACTCTCATCCTTGAGCTTCTCTCTCTAAAGCCTACGAATTATTGTAGTATTTCAGTCCCAAAATAAAGCCCTACTACCAATCATAACAAATCATAAGCCAAAAATCAAGAATCAAAGCTTAGAAAAGGTATAAACTCTAGCTTGATTTTTTTTTAATTTTTGGTGTTAGATGTTATGTTTAAATGTTAGAACATGTTGATTATAGTGTCTAAGGATGATCTGGGTTGCTAGATGTTGGATCCATAACATTTAGAAGCTCGGATTTGAAGATTTTCAAAATCTAGAAATTTCATTTTCTGTGATTTTTTAGCAAATGTCAAGCCTTATATCTCTGTGATCTTTAATGTGTTTTGTATTCTAAAAGTTGATATGTGTAGCTTGTTATGTGGTCTTTAATCTCCAAAACGAATTAGGTCCATATCTATTTTGGATCAAAAGTTATTTAAGGTCAAAGTGGGTTGACCGGCATTGACCGGCTGTTTTTCAAACCCAGAAAATATTCCAAGTGTCCAGAAAATATTTTTTGGCAAATGTCAGAGCTTATAAATCTATGCTCGATCATGATTTTTGTTGTTTAAAAGTTGTTATGTGTAGTTCGATATGTTGTCTTTAATATGCAAAAAGAATCAAGTTCATAGCTTTTGTAGATCGGGAGTTATTCATGGTCAAACCCGTTGACCGAAAACGCTGAAGAACACAAACCCAGAATTTTTTTGAGCAGATTCCGTGTTGAAGTTTGACCAGCTAGATCTTGCTCATGTTATGATGTTAATGTGTTATGATGCTTTGTAGTTGTAGTCCTACATGTTGTCGACACACTCCAATTGATATATCACACAAACAATACACAGATTGGAAGTTATAAGGATCCAAAGTAGGCACCTCGACTGTTCTTCAGTCGAAGAACAGCCTTGTCAGACTTTTTGATGGCTAATAATTCTTAGATCTGATATTTTTTAGTCATGATGTTTGTTGGTAATTGTAGTATTACATGAGAACTACAAGATTCAAGTGCTAGATTGCCCAGAAACGTAATGGATTGAGAATTATAATCAGTCAAACTAGGCACCTTGATAACTGCCTTGTCAGTGTTCTTGAGGCTCAAGAACACCTAAGGCAACAAATAAGCGTCGCTAAAGCCTTTAGCGACGGTTTTGATTTATTTTAAAATTTTTAATTTCTGAAAATTCTGAAAATGATTTAAAAATTAGAAAAATTAGATTTTAATTATTAAAAATACTTAATAAATTCTGAAAAATTATTTTAAAGTCTGAAAAATAGTTTTTAACTATTTTGAGTATATTTCAAAAATATTTAGTATTTTTGGAATATAAAAAGGTATTTATTTATTTAATTATAATATTGAATAAATTATTTTAATTCATGAAAAATCATGAAAAATTATATTATTGTGTTATAAAATATTTTAAGTTATTTTTGATGAATTTTAATATTTTGTGATGAAATTTCATTAATTAATTAATATTAATGATGTTTAAGTTATTTAATAAATGTATGAAATAATTATGGAAAATAGAATTAATGATTTTAAAAATCATTTATAGTATCATAAAAATATTTTGAGTTATAAAATATGACTTTGGATATTTTGTCATGAAAAATATTATTAATTTAATATTAATGATATTAATCTAATATTGATGATATTTAGTTTATTTAATAATTATATTAAATAAATAGTTTAAAAATGGTTTTATTTATTTAAAAATCATTTAAAAAAGATATAAATGAATTAAAAATATTTTAAGTTAAAATAAATGACTTTTAATATTTGGATAAATAGTGCATTAATATTTTAATATTAATGGTAATTATTTAAAAATGATTTTAAATGTTTTAAAAATCATTTAAGAGTAATATAAATGTTTTAAAAGCATTTTGAGTTATTATACATAACTTTAATATTTTGGCAACAGTTTCATTAATAATTTAATATTGATTAAATGTTAATGATAATAGAATTATTTGATGTTTAAATCATTTAAATATGATTCCGATGTTTGAAAATTCATGATAAATTATAATAAATGCTTTAAAATTATATTAAGTCATTTAAAAATAATATGACTGATACTTACGGATATTGAAATACAGTATAGAGTCTTAGACTCAATAATTATCCAATAAAGCTGTCGGTACACCGACATGTTTCAGAAATTCATCTAAACTTAGATATTTTGATTGTATTAATGATTAATTAAGATTCAATGACGGTTAGATATGTGTGATAATGTGATTAGGTTATGTGCTGACTGCGAAATGCAGTACTATGTGTTATAGTATATTATTCTAATCGAACGAATGATCTTATTACTGATAGGTCGTTGTATAAAAGATTAATCTAAGTTGCGTTATTGTAAGCAGCAGCTCAGGCAAGTATCCTACCTTTGCATTTCCTTTATGCAATGGACATGAGTAAGAAGTTTTAGAATTAAATTATTATTATGCTATATTATCAACTCTACTGCGACATATTCTATATCTGCTCATTGTTTATCAACATGTTAGTATATGGTAATTCAGATATATATTATGTTCGTCAATTTCTATAAAATGGTTATATAAGTGTCCCCACTTGGATAATCATTGTATTTAATCACATGTTGATATACCTTTGTCAATTATCCTTATATATATAGGTTGAATTATAGATTATTGTTGAACAAGATAAAACCTTTGCTTTAGAACCCAGACAAGTATGAACATCCCTTACATAGGGAAAACTTTTATGCGCCCAAGGCGGAGAGAGTTCTTAAAATGTAGTATTGATCAATGCAGGGCACAACGGGCTGATCACCCCCGGGTCCGTAAGTTATGACGGTTTGCAGATGAATTTCTGTTTAACCTTTTTGAAAAAGAAAATAATGTTCATGATATGTCACTTAACCCTACTTATAGTCAATACGTAGTTTCAAAAATGTGAAAGAGAGCTGTTATGTTATTATTATTCTTGGTACAGCTTACTTCAGAACTGTTGATTCGTTGTAGAAGTGTCTTTCAAAGAAAACATTTAATTCTTTCAGCTAATATATATTATTGTTATTACTTGCTGGGCACTCAAATGCTCATTCTTGCTTAATTTAAATATTTTCAGTAAAGTTTGAAGAACTAGAAAGCTCGTGCAAAAACAAAGGAAAAGGAAAGCTAACTGAATAAGATTTGTGGTAGTTGCTGTAATAGTTTATATTATTAAGACAATGATATATATATAAATAATATCATGTATTGTATGGAATGTACTTTAAGGTCTCGTACCTGGGGAGATAAACTCTGATAATTATGTAAATTAAGTTGTTATTCATATTATTGTTATTATTATTCGTAGAATTCCGCTCATAGAAATGGTATCGTGAAGCACCGAGTTCGGGTTTCAAGTACTCAGATTTGGGGGCGTCACAGGTTGGTATCAGAGCTTTAGGGTTAGAAACCTTAGGTGGGATCGACCTTAGGCTATAACCTTAGGACAGGGGGAAACGTTAAAAATACAAATAACTCATATAGAGTTTTAAAAGGAGATGAATTGAATAAATTCATTATTGAACAAAATAAAAGATAACTCTTATAAAACTATTATTTGCTGTGTGTATATACTATATGCTAATCAGGATAATTTATGTGTGTAGATGTCTGGTGGAAAAGGATTGTTATGGGCTTATAACTTAAAGAAGAATCAGATCCATACACCCGAGCTAATATCGAAGCCAATAGCTGAAATAAAGGCTCACAATGAAACCAACTCGGACGAGGTGGTTATTGTGGGAAATATAGTACCAGATCCAGAAATGGTGGAACTGACAGATAGTGATACGGACACTAAAGTTAAAGCTGATCAAGCATCAACGGAGGCGCAGGATTTGAGGAACAAGGTTTCTTCTTTGAAAAAGTTGTGGGAAATAGAAAAGCTGTTGAATATTCAACTGCGTCAGGCGTTAATAGAAACAATGGAAGAGCAGGATAAGCTTAAAATCCAAATTGATCAGATAGGAGCCTCAAGCAATATATCGCGTGCAGCTCCGAGAGATAAGGGAAAAAGAAAGATAGAAGACCATGATTTAGAAAAACCTAATAAGAAGAAAGGGAAAAAGATATGTTACAATTGCAGACATGAGGGACATAGCTCTCATCATTGTCCCGACTTTAATCTAGGCGTACGTTTTGTTTGTGGGATGGAAGGTCATCGATCAAAAGATAATTCGAGAGAGAGGCTTAGTAAATAGGTAGTATAGCTTCTGTTGTGTAGGTATGTTTAAGGTAATATGTGTGATAAGTATGTTTGTGTAATAAAATATTTTCAACTTTTGTGTTGGTCAATGTTGTAAATCCTGACTTTTGTAGTCACAAAGGGATAGCTGGTGTGTAAAGTAGTATGTGCTATGCTATGTAAAATATTCGATGAATGAATATGAATCTATGTTTGAGAAATGAAACAAGTTTAATATATTAATCTTATGCAATAAGGTTTAGAATGTAAGTTAATAAAGTATAATTTATAGTTTTACTTAACCAGATAATGCCGCCAAGACGTCAAACTCGAAACCAAAGGGTAGAAGAATCTCTCAACAACACTGAGGAACAACAACAAGAATCGATGCAAAACTTTGCAAACATGGTAGCTCAGGCTATGCAGCAGGGAATACCAGCCGCAGAAAACCAGCCAGATAATCGCTTAGCAAAATTTAAAGACTTCAAAGCAGTAGGACCACCAAAATTCAAAGGATCAGCTGACCCTATAGAAGCCCAGACATGGGTTAATGAAATAGAAAAGGCATTCATAATTGCTAGGGTAGATGAGGGGCAAAAGACTGCTTTTGCCACTTATATGATGAAAGGGGAAGCCAACTTTTGGTGGGAGGCAATTAAAACTAGGGCAGGAGAAGGAGTAGTTACTTAGGATAGGTTTAAGACTTTATTTTTTGAAAACTATCTCTCAGCTAGTATGCAAGTTAGGATAGAGGTGAAATTTCTGGAGTTAAAGTAGGAGAACATAACTGTTGCGGAGTATGTCGCAAAGTTTAATGAGTTGGCTAGGTTTTCTCCACATCAAGTTGATACGGAGGCTAGAAAGACAAGGAGGTTTGAGCTAGGCTTAAAACCCTGGCTCTACAATAAGGTGGCAGTATTGCAAATCAATACTTTTGCAGCACTCATGGAGAAGGCTATCATAGCTGAGGAGGGGAGTGAGGCCATGAGCCTCTACAACAAGGAGAAGAAGAATAGAAGCAAGGCAGAAGGATCTTTGAAGGTGGAAGGAACTAGTGGAAATAGGGGTGAGAAAAGAAAGGGAAATTTTTCTGGGAATGTTCAGGTGAAATAGGAAGGTGTGAAGAAGCAGGTAGTGCAGTGTAAGAATTGCGGGAAGAATCACTTTGGTGAGTGCCTGAAGGGTAAGTTTGTATGTTACAAGTGCGGGCAGGAGGGTCATATCTCTCCCAACTGCCCCAACCCAATGATGAACAGTGGGTGTTTTATATGTGGATCGACTGAACATAAGGTGAAGGATTGTCCAAAGAGGAGAATGGAGGCAGGAAATGTAACCACGGGGAAAGACAGTGGGACTTTAGCAATCACAGGACCGACCTCAACCAATAACCCAACAAAAGTAACTCCGAGGGTCTTCAACATGACGATCCAGGATATTGTGGCAGCTGGAAATGGAACTCTAGGTGTTATTCGAATAACTTATATATCTTATATGATTTTCTTATATTTATAAAGAAATTTTGAATGAAGAATTTGAGTCCTTTTAGAAATCAAACTTCTGTTTAATCAGATAGACAAGCGTTATGCTGAATAGTAAAAGATCAGTTCGATCAATTATGATCGAGGTCTACTTGCAATGATTATATATGCTATGTACCCTTATATATATGAGTTTTAAAACGGTGATTCCGGGGACGGAATCCTTATAAGGGAGGGTGAATGTAATAACTCGATATTTTTTTATATAAATAGATAAGAAATTTTGCATATAAATTTTTTTTACAATGAGAATAAGTGTCAAGTATTGTGATGTTAAATGCGAATATATTTATTACTTGAAAAATTAGAAATAATTTTAGAATTATTAATTACTACAAATTATATTCTTATGGTAATTAATTTCTGTAAGCAGATATGTTTTTATTATTTATTTTCCCTAAAAATATAATTTAATATATTATTTAAATAATATATTAAGTGACAATTAGAATTATAATAATAAATATGTTATTATATGAATTTGTTCAGAATATTTAAGTTAATTATTTTAACTTGATTATTGATGGTATGTACGAAGGATAAGTCAGATATGAAATCCAAACTCTAAACTTGGATTTTTATCCAGGAATGAGAATAATAATGTAATATTAATTATATTTTAATTTTCAGTGCTTAAATATATACCGTATATCTGTAGACTGTTAATGTTGGTCAATTGTGGTAAATTGGGTCATAACCTAATATTGTGTTGTGAAACCTTAATTGTTAAACTCAATTATGAGTTAAGACTGAGTAGTAATTGTGTTATATGAATTCTTCTGCGTATTAGAATTTCTGTAATTAGAAGAAACCCTAATTATTGTTTTATGCTGATAATTAGGAAAAACCCTAATTGCAAATTTTAGAAACACTAATTATTATTTTGTGAATTATAAAGATAATTAGGAAACCCTAATTAATTTGGGAACCCTACTAATATTTAGGAACCCTAATTTAAAAACACTAATTTCTATTAAAAACCCTAATTTAATTAGTATGTTTTAAATTAAAATTGTATTACACTTTAAATTTTAAATTGTCCAAACCCTATAAATTATTTGGGAAATTGTAAGATTTTCAATCTAGTGAATAAACCCTAGATTTAATCACCTTGTACAAGAATGCCCTTAAAATTTTAAGTGAAATTACCAAAATGCCCTTTTTGTCTCTTTAGTGTATTATTAGTGAATTATTGTGCATTATTGCTATCAAAGAATGGCAAACATCCTACCCTACCAATTTAGCATCCAAGACTCAATTATATTCAGATTCAATCAACCATTTTGAGCATTCAATGCATCTAATTTGGTTTATATATAGATTGGAGAGAGAATTAAGGCATTTTGTACACTAAAAATTGCCCAACTCTCATCCTTGAGCTTCTCTCTCTAAAGCCTACGAATTATTGTAGTATTTCAGTCCCAAAACAAAGCCCCACTACGAATCATAACAAATCATAAACAAAAAATCAAGAATCAAAGCTTAGAAAAGGTATAAACTCTAGCTTGATTTTTTTTTAATTTTTGGTGTTAGATGTTATGTTTAAATGTTAGAACATGTTGATTATAGTGTCTAAGGATGATCTGGGTTGCTAGATGTTGGATCCATAACATTTAGAAGCTTGAATTTGAAGATTTTCAAAATCTAGAAATTTCATTTTCTGTGATTTTTTGGCAAATGGCAAGCCTTATATCTCTGTGATCTTTAATGTGTTTTGTATTCTAAAAGTTGATATGTGTAGCTTGTTATGTGGTCTTTAATCTCCAAAATGAATTAGGTCCATATCTATTTTGGATCAAAAGTTATTTAAGGTCAAAGTGGGTTGACCGACATTGACCGGCTGTTTTTTAAACCTAGAAAATATTCTAAGTGTCCAGAAAATATTTTTTTGGCAAATGTCAGAGCTTATAAATCTTTGCTCGATCATGATTTTTGTTGTTTAAAAGTTGTTATGTGTAGTTGGATATGTCGTCTTTAATATGCAAAAAGAATCAAGTTCATAGCTTTTGTAGATCGGGAGTTATTCATGGTCAAAACCCGTTGACCGAAAACGCTGAAGAACACAAACCCAGAATTTTTTTGAGCAGATTCCGTGTTGAAGTTTGACCAGCTAGATCTTGCTTATGTTATGATGTTAATGTGTTATGATGCTTTGTAGTTGTATTCCTACATGTTGTCTACACACTCCAATTGATATATCACACAAACAATACACAGATTGGAAGTTATAAGGATCCAAAGTAGGCACCTCGACTGTTCTTCAGTCGAAGAACAGCCTTGTCAGACTTTTTGATGGCTAATATTTCTTAGATCTGATATTTTTTAGTCATGATGTTTGTTGGTAATTGTAGTATTACATGAGAACTACAAGATTCAAGTGCTAGATTGCCCAGAAACGTAATGGATGGAGAATTATAATCGGTCAAACTAGGCACCTTGATAACTGTCTTGTCAGTGTTCTTGAGGCTCAAGAACACCTAGGGCAACAGATAAGCGTCGCTAAAGCCTTTAGCGACGGTTTTGATTTATTTTAAAATTTTCAATTTCTGAAAATTCTGAAAATGATTTAAAAATTAGAAAAATTAGATTTTAATTATTAAAAATACTTAATAAATTCTGAAAAATTATTTTAAAGTCTGAAAAATAGTTTTTAACTATTTTGAGTATATTTCAAAAATATTTAGTATTTTTGGAATATAAAAAGGTATTTATTTATTTAATTATAATATTGAATAAATTATTTTAATTCATGAAAAATCATGAAAAATTATATTATTGTGTTATAAAATATTTTAAGTTATTTTTGATGAATTTTAATATTTTGTGATGAAATTTCATTAATTAATTAATATTAATGATGTTTAAGTTATTTAATAAATGTATGAAATAATTATGAAAAATAGAATTAATGATTTTAAAAATCATTTATAGTATCATAAAAATATTTTGAGTTATAAAATATGACTTTGGATATTTTGTCATGAAAAATATTATTAATTTAATATTAATGATATTAATCTAATATTGATGATATTTAGTTTATTTAATAATTATATTAAATAAATAGTTTAAAAATGATTTTATTTATTTAAAAATCTTTTAAAAAAGATATAAATGAATTAAAAATATTTTAATTTATAATAAATAACTTTTAATATTTGGATAAATAGTGCATTAATATTTTAATATTAATGGTAATTATTTAAAAATGATTTTAAATGTTTTAAAAATCATTTAAGAGTAATATAAATGTTTTAAAAGCATTTTGAGTTATTATACATAACTTTAATATTTTGGCAACAGTTTCATTAATAATTTAATATTGATTAAATGTTAATGATAATAGAATTATTTGATGTTTAAATCATTTAAATATGATTCCGATGTTTGAAAATTCATGATAAATTATAATAAATGTTTTAAAATTATATTAAGTCATTTAAAAATAATATGACTGATACTTACGGATATTGAAATACAATATAGAGTCTTAGACTCAATAATTATCCAATAAAGCTGTCGGTACACCGACATGTTTCAGAAATTCATCTAGACTTAGATATTTTGACTTTATTAATGATTAATTATGATTCAATGACTGTTGGATATGTGTGATAATGTGAGTAGGTTATGTGCTGACTGCGAAATGCAGTACTATGTGTTATAGTATATTATTCTAATCGAACGAATGATCTTATTACTGATAGGTCGCTGTATAAAAGATTAATCTAAGTTGCGTTATTGTAAGCAGCAGCTCAGGCAAGTATCCTACCTTTGCATTTCCTTTATGCAATGGACATAAGTAAGAAGTTTCAGAATTAAATTATTATTATGCTATATTATCAACTCTACTGCGACATATTCTATATCTGCTCATTGTTTATCAACATGTTAGTATATGGTAATTCAGATATATATTATGTTCGTCAATTTCTATAAAATGGTTATATAAGTGTCCCCACTTGGATAATCATTGTATTTAATCACATGTTGATATACCTTTGTCAATTATCCTTATATATATAGGTTGAATTATAGATTATTGTTGAACAAGATAAAACCTTTGCTTTAGAACCCAGACAAGTATGAACATCCCTTACATAGGGAAAACTTTTATGCGCCCAAGGCGGAGAGAGTTCTTAAAATGTAGTATTGATCAATGCAGGGCACAATGGGCTGATCACCCCCGGGTCCGTAAGTTATGACGGTTTGCAGATGAATTTCTGTTTAACCTTTTTGAAAAAGAAAATAATGTTCATGATATGTCACTTAACCCTACTTATAGTCAATACGTAGTTTCAAAAATGTGAAAGAGAGTTGTTATGTTATTATTATTCTTGGTACAGCTTACTTCAGAACTGTTGATTCGTTGTAGAAGTGTCTTTCAAAGAAAACATTTAATTCTTTCAGCTAATATATATTATTGTTATTACTTGCTGGGCACTCAAATGCTCATTCTTGCTTAATTTAAATATTTTCAGTTAAGTTTGAAGAACCAGAAAGCTGGTGCAGAAACAAAGGAAAAGAAAAGCTAACTGAATAAGATTTGTGGTAGTTGCTGTAATAGTTTATATTATTAAGACAATGATATATATATATAAATAATATCATGTATTGTATGGAATGTACTTTAAGGTCTCGTACCTGGGGAGATAAACTCTGATAATTATGTAAATTAAGTTGTTATTCATATTATTGCTATTATTATTCGTAGAATTCCGCTCATAGAAATGGTATCGTGAAGCACCGAGTTCGGGTTTCAAGTACTCGGATTTGGGGGCGTCACAACAAAGCTATCTCTTCTAGTCCCCAAAGAATACCTGCCCGCTTTCACAATTGGGTGATCAAGGATGGATGTGGAAGTCCCCAAGAAGTGGTACTCTTGATCGCCTTTAAGATGGACTCCTGAATGTGAACTCTGATATCCACGTCCAGACCCGTGATAATGGTGAATAATAGGATTGCTCGATCCTTAGACGTCGCTAAGGTGACGAGTAGGTATCATGTTGGCATATATGAAACTGTACCACGCCTTCCCATAGCAACTGAGTGCATGATACGGGAAACTGGTCTTCTCACCCGTTATGTTATTGGTTTTCCATGTTATCTCAGGCTTGCAGAGCCTCCTAACAATATCGTCCAAGTCATAGCTACGAAGCCCCCGCTCAAAATAGTCCTTGCCATCATAGCTAGGTGTCGCGAAAAGTGAATTGATGGCTTGACTGTCATACGCCACTGATCGACCCCTGACTTGAACAACAGCAGGACTATTAACACTGCCATTTGCATAGAACTCGAGGACCGCAGATACGATAGCCGACTCAGGTGGTTTTGTGAAGTGCACCCACTTACATCCAAGGATCATGGCCGCCAGCTCGTCATCCTTTGTTTGATCAGGTTGCAAACCCTGTTCAGGAACCAAGATTCGTTTGGCAAAGGAGTGCTTGTACAGTTTCCATGCTTCTTCGCTAATGAATTTGGCATTGTCCTAACTCTGTGGTGTTGCGGAAGAGGAGCCGCCGACGCTAAGTCCTTGCCTCTTTGTAGCCATTTCAAAATTTAGTAATTGGTTTAAACAGATGGAAGAAGACGCAATCCAATGAACACTCCACACTCAGTCTACCACGGTAATGTCAAGCTATGCAAAAATAGCCCCTAAAGTAATGGTTATAGAATCCCCAATGAAATCTGCTAAATTTTCAGCGCAAAGAACCTAATTCTTCTCTCAAGCAGATTATCAAGCATCTGGCGCACGCTCTGTACACCCAACTAGACAGCCCTTTGCTTGTTTGCTATCTATCCAGATTTTCGTCAGTGGAAATCGCCTCAAATCAACAAAGAAATGTGCAAACCCAAAAAATTGAATCAAAAACTGTTTATGATTAAATGAAATCCCCAAATACCTTAGTAGAGAATACTAGTAGTGGCAGTCCTCTAGACAGACCCTAGTTCTGAAATTAATTGGAGCCCAATTCGTTTGTTGGTGAGCTTGGAGCAGAAATCAGATGATGTAGTGAAGGAGGGGTTGTGCTGGGTAGATGGGGGGCATTTGATGAGAAGAGGGGATGTAACTGACGAGAGGTTGGTTGCCATAAGGAAAAAGCAACTGAAACAACATACTTAATCAACTAGGATGCGTTATCGACGCTGCGGCGTGAGTTTTCCTTCGTTGAGAGGCGCTGCAGCGCCGAGCTATAATACTGGAATTTTAAGTGGCGCTGCAGCGCGTAAATTCAGTAGGTTGGGCTCTTTTATGGCGCTAAAACGCGATTTGTGCTTTGCTTCTTGGCGCTGCAGCGCGAGATGTTAAATATGGATAATGAACCCGGCGCTGCGACGCGACCTTTAGTGCAACTACTGGCGCTGCAGCGCCAGCCTTATATCTGATTTTTTCTATAAAAGCCAAACCATGTATAAGCCATCATACTAATCAACACATATACATGTAGCAACCCACATGATAACTAGTTTAACTCTAATTACTATATATACAATAGCAACATACAAGATAAACATGCTGCCTGCATACTCTAGCCACAAAAACATGCATAAAAGATAAGATACTTAAGTAATAATCATACTAGCAGCTATGTTAACAACTAAAGAGAAAAGACATAATGTAAACTAGACATAAGTAAAGAAAAACAGAGAAATTGATACTGAGATGGGGTTGCCTCCCCACCAAGCACTTGTTTTAAAGTCGTCGACTTAACTATACCATTGTCGTTCAATCCGACTCATATGCAAAAACGACCATTTCATGCCGCTTATTTGTCAACTCCTTTAACTTTATGGCAGACATGGATGATTGGTCATCCCCCTTTTCTTCACTCATCGGCACAAAGAATCTTTCACCACTAGAATTATCCATTAATTCGCCTTTTTCATCAATCTGAAATCATTCTTTGTGCACTAGTGGGCCCTCTAGGGTTTCCACAACCGTGAGCGTGGTTTTCAACTTTTCATTAGTCTTGACAATACAACCACTCTTGATCCTCGCTTCTTGTTCTTTAGACTCCACAGGTTGGTCAATTGGCACTTTGACATCTCCCTCAACAACTTTGTGAGACTCATCGCCTTCTCCTTGCGTATCCATTGTGAAATGCTCTACTTCTTCATCGTTGAGATTAATTATGACCGGTAGATTGCCTAGCGATAGATTTGTGATGGCATTGACGAGTTATCCCAATTGACTTTCGAGGCTCTACAATAAGGCATCTTGGTTTGCCATTCGAACCTCATTTCTCTCTATAAAGTTGGAGAGGAGCTCTTCAAGCCTTTTCTCTTCTTCTCGTGTTGAGTATACAGAAAAGCTCTCATTGGGTTGAGATGTCACCTTATATTACGGCGAAGACTGATATTCAAATTGATCCGGATAGGAATAATTCGGATCATGATACTGCTCTTGACTATAGCCCCAAAAGTTTGGATAACCCTAACAGTTTGTATGATAGTAAATCGATTAAATGTCAGCTCGTTCCTGACAGTAGGCAGACTGAGTGGACTGACACTCAAGATTGTCAAGAAACCTCAAGAAATTTGAAATATGATCTTGCAATCACTCAAGTCCTTCTTCCGATCTTGGTAATGTCGTCCTCTCAAAAGGCCATTAATCGTCCATAACCTATAAACTTAAAAACAAAAAGGAAGATCAAACAAATAAAAGAAATATATATATATATATATATATACGTTCAAATTAAGACTAAATTGATTAAAATCAATATTGGACAATATTAGAATAATAGTTCCCCGGCAACGGTGCCAAAAACTTGTTGGTCGGATTACCGATCACTAAACACGCGCAAGTATACGCGGTCTAACAAGTAATACAGTGATAAGCAAAGTGTCGTACCCACGAGAAACTATTACTAATATTTACCAAATACCGACTTTATATCGCTTAAATCTTATTTGAATAGCGGAAATACAGATGTGTAACTAATCTTGTTGTATCTAATTATCAAAAGAAGTAAATGGATAATGAATGGTATCGAAGGTGCTACAAGCTAAGGTCATAACTTCACCACACACTGGCATTTTGTCAAACACCTGGTGTGCTATGCTTCATCAAACTGCATACCCTTCTCTCTTTGGTTTTAGTGGTCACGATAATTTGTCGACCGAGAACACACAAGTGCTCATACACCTCTTCCGAGGTATATACAAACATATCCT
The DNA here is from genome assembly GCA_016801055.1 of Panax notoginseng. Taxonomy (NCBI): domain Eukaryota; kingdom Viridiplantae; phylum Streptophyta; class Magnoliopsida; order Apiales; family Araliaceae; genus Panax; species Panax notoginseng. Next base: position 111,279,398 of record CM029019.1, read on the forward strand.
CTCTAGATTCACCCGAAAGGGAATAGAACAGAAAGGAACGTCTAAGCTAGGTATTAATCCTACACATGTCTATGCGAATTAACCATAACAATGATTTAAAGCATAAGTTCTCAATAAGGTCACACATGGTGCACAGATATATGTCTATTCTATACACAAATTATGCAGTCCAATCAAGTAGACAATTCATAATCACATGTCAATATATTTAGGTGTAAATCTACAATCTCTCTTTCAACTTCATACAGATTACCAAAATCATCACTAATTTCTTAGCAAGAATCATTAAGCATAAATATATTGAACTAAACCATATGATGCCAACCAATCAGATAAGATAGTCAATTCAAATTAACAAAGGGTTCCATTATAACCTTAGAGTCAAAAATTAGTTCATAGCTCTTGAACTAAACATTAGCAGCAATATAAACAACATTTATGGATTACAAAATCAAAGGAAACAAATGGATAAGAATAAAATTTGTCAAAGCTCTTGAGTCTCCAAGAATTCCATTCCATTCAAGCTTTCTAATCCATGTTGCTAATTGCTCTTGAGCTCCAAGAAATCCCAACCATCTCCCTAATCTAGCTAAACTATATTTATAAGCATAATCTACTAGAAAAATGGAGAAAAAATTACAAGAGAGAGAGAGAGACTATGTCCCAGAGGGGGATATATATTCGATGTCTCATAAGAAGGCTAGCCCTTACACATATATACCAGTCTCCTCTTGAAGTTAGGTCAAATCCAGCTATTCACTGTCTGGGAACCGGATGTGGCTCTACAACTCGGAGAGTAAGGCTTGGAATGGCGCTGCAGCACCATGTCAGCACAAAAAGACCGGAGCTCACGTTGCAACGCCAGTTTAAAAAAGGAACCGGGGCGCTGCAGCGCCATGCTGACATCACCGTTGTGACGCCCCAAAATTAGCTATACGTCACCCATCTTGGGTTGCCACTTACATGGTACATAAATCCAATACAACTTACTAATACAACTATCGTGTATAATACGACAAAACATAAACTGTGAGTTTGAATACAAATATTGTCTACTAGAGATTATACAAACTCAAAAGGAGTCCTCATTACATTTATTGTCACACTATTTAACAGAATAGTGAGGACTACTAATACTATCTTCTGGACCATCACTCATTTCCCTGACTCGTCCCAGCTATATTCTCATTTCCTGAAGAGAACATTGAAAGAAAGGGTGAGCTCAACTAGCCCAGTAAGAAATATTATGACTAAGATAATGCAAAAGAAATTATCAATAGTCTTCAACAATGTTAAACTGATAAAATACAATAGATATCAAGTTTAACTGCAGCGGAATAAGCAATCCTTAGAAGAGTCAAGTAGAGAATAAAATCTACTATCTTCTATGATTTAAAAATGTTTTCATCAATTTTTATCGCTGAGACTTAGCTTAATAAATAAACCACATCTTCTAATCATCCCTGTACTACGAACCAAAGATATTCATTAAATCATCCACGGTCATGACTATACCGAATAATCCCTGGTCATAATTATAACAAAAACTGTCTATCAATGCATTACGGGCCACTGAGGACTTTTACCACATCACAGTTCATGATTATACCGAATGAATCCCGGTCATAATCATACTAAGTCCATCTATGCACGTAAGCCAAAGATGACTTTCAACATAATATAAACATGAGGGTGATGACAATGTTATAGGAATTCAATTAAACAAGTTCAAGAATTAATTTATCCAGGAACTAATAATATCCAAATTGTCAACATGATACTTCTTTGTAAAGTAAAAGTCAAGAATGCTCAAAAGAATATTTCCATGAAAAGATACTGGATGAAGCGCAAATATCAAGGATATTCCACTAATTTCATGGAGTATAGAAGTCAAAACTTTAACTAACTATGTATAATAAAGAATGGAATAACAACAGAAATCACCATGCATGCGGTACTTCGCATAGACAGGTTATTCCAACAGAATAATAATAACGGAACCAGGTCTGGTGAAAATCACACCGACAGGATGTTCCAACAGAATAATAAAGAATAGAATAACAACAGAAATCACCATGCATGCGGTACTTCGCATAGACAGGTTATTCCAACAGAATAATAAAAACAGAATAATAAAGACGGAACCAGGTCCGGCGTAGAACGCACAGACAGGATATTCCAACAGAATAGTAAAGACGGAACCAGGTCCGGCGTAGAACGCACAGACAGGATATTCCAACAGAATAGTAAAGACGGAACCAAGTTCGGCGTAGAACGCACAGACAGGATGTTCCAATAAAATAATAAATAATGGAACCAGGTCCGGCGTAGAACGCACAGACAGGATGTTCCAGCAGAATAATAAGGAATGGAATAATAGAAGAATTTCACCAAGTATGCGGTACTTCGCATAAACAGGTTATTCCAACATAATAACAAAGAATGGAACAACAGAAGTTCTCTTCATGAAGATGAAAGAAAGAAATAATATTCCCTACCTTTGAAAGAAACTGGATATAGGAGTAGTGAGGGAGCAGACTTCTCTTCTTCTATAGATTTTCTCTCTATAGCTTCTCTCTATAATTTCTCTCTATAATAATGGCTCTAAAGCTTTAGTGAATTGGTGAGAAATGAAGGAAGGATGAGCTTCTATTTATAGGAAAACATAGTTTCGATAATTGCACGTTTTGGGGCTCGAAAATTACAGTATAATACCTTCCTCTTTTTCTTTATTTTTTATTTAGTCCTGCAAGTATTATCAATCTTGCACCAACTCTCCTAATAGTAAATCATGTGAATCAATAGTACTCGTGAATAGTAACTCGTGAATAGTAACTCGTGAATAGTAACTCGTGAATAGTAACTCGTGAATAGTACTCCAACACGAAAAGTGCTCTGAATACCCGAGTGAGCAATACTAGAGTGAATAGTAATTTGGGTGAATAGTAACCCGTGAATAGTAACTCGTGAATAGTAACTCATGAATAGTAACTCATGAATAGTAACTCGTGAATAGTACTCCGACACAAAAAGTGTCCCGAATACCCGATTGAACAATTCTGAGTGACTTCTCACATAAGCATCAATAATCAATACCGCGTGCTACTATGCAACCACGCGTATTACTGTACTTTTAACACCGGGTGTTTCAACAGTATCAACGGTAAAACTTCTGCCGTTATTTTCATAAAGTATTTCTGCCGTTTTCTAACTACAACAGTTCTTCTGTTGTGGGTCCGCCAATGATTGTATCGTCGTACGAATATTTCCCGATAAAAAGAATATTCCCCGACCAATCGAATATTATATAACAACTTGCATACTTTGCAAAATTTTCAAATACTACCCCCAACTATAACATTATCTCAAATCCACACCTTAATATTCAAAAAAATATTTTGAAAAATTTAAATCTTTATTTAAAAAAATCTGGGGTCTCACAATCTCCCCTTCTTATAGAATTTCGCCCTCAAAATTTACGTACGTACCTGATATGATAAAGAGGTGAGAATACCTTGAATACCTTTATCGTTGAAAGCATTAAATTCATCTTTGCAATTCGGTCAAAGATATTCATTAACAATTCATCTTTGCATTACAGGCCAAAGATATACAACTGTAAAACCAATAATGCTGAGACTCAGCTTAATAGTATCACGACCACGAATTATCCATGCACTACGGGCCAAGGATATTCGTGTTTTCAATTACGGTCATGATTATACCGAATAATCCCTGGTCATAATCATACCAAGTCCATCTAAGCTCTACGGCCAAAGATGACTATTACCACATCCATGAATTAATATTTCATTGCTGAGGCTCAGCTCAATAATTAATCTACATCGTCGAATCATCCCTGCACTACAGGCCAAGGATATTCTTTAGTATCACGACCACGAATTATCCATGCACTACGTGCCAAAGATAATCGTGTTTTCAATTACAGTCATGATTATACCGAACAATCCCTGGTCATAATCATACCAAGTCCATCTATGCACTACGGCCAAAGATGACTTTTACCGCATCCATGAATTAAAATTTCATTGCTGAGACTCAGCTCAATAATTAATCCACATCGTCGAATCATCCCTGCACTACAGGCCAAGGATATTCTTTAGTATCACGACCACGAATTATCCATGCACTACGTGCCAAAGATAATCGTGTTTTCAATTACGGTCATGATTATACCGAACAATTCCTGGTCATAATCATACCAAGTCCATCTATGCACGTAAGCCACAGATGACTTTCAACACAATATAAGCATGAGGATAATGATATAAAGAATCAATCAAATGAGATAAAGGATAAATATTAAATATTTATAATATAATTTATCCAGGGTTCAAGAATATCCCAATGCTATCAATCACTTAATAATCTTATAATCTAATATCATTAATCTTATAACAATATTTTAATCACTTCTTAAACTTATAAACAATTTATTTCAATTGTTTACGCTTTACCATATAATGCATTTAATCATTCAAAAATGCCATACTCATAAGATATCATCACCAATGATCAAATCCCTCATCAAAAAAATATGCATATGCTCTATATAGGATTTCCAAGCCATAAAATTCTATTTTCCAACTTTGTTACTTCACATAACATATCTAACTCATATATTCGTAACTAAACATTTTTTATGAAAATACCAAATCAGTCCCAAAAATATTTCTTTTCTGAGATTTAGCATAATATAGTCTCATAATGAACATACATTTTTCTCGGAATTTTTAAAATTCATTTACTATTTTTAAAAAAATAATTTCCAATTAATTCCTTAAGAAATTTGCTACCTCAAGTTTAACTCCAAAAATTCCCAAATCTTGGAAGGACCTTACACATGTTAATGTGAGCCTCCAGTTTAAATTTCATGGTCATCGGAGTTGTAGAACTCCGGTTATAGCGTTTTTCGTCCGAAAAACCTAAATATTGAAATGGTCATAACTTGCTCATTTTAACTCGGAATGAGCTCATTTTTGGACACGATGTTCTTTATACCATATACTTTTATGTCCCAAAAGGCCTAAATTTTTCTCACTAATTAAGTGGCCGAAACAGCCCTTACAAAAATGTGGCAGCAGCTTTTTTGGACATTTTGAAGTTTTGACTCCTTTGCTAAAATCAGTCCGCACGAAAATATACAACACATTATTCCGTGATTCCACTTGGATTAGTTAGGTAACTCATAGATCTAACTCTAGGACTTGACCACACTCTAAAATTCAAAATATAATAGGAGATATGGTCAATTGAATTTCATGTTACGTTTTTACCAAAATCTGATTTTTCAACCCTTTGTGATTTCTAAGAAACTTTCATGTTTTCACATAATAACCAACATAACTCATCATAACACTTACTAATACCACATATACCCATGATTTTCATTATTCCAACGCTTTTATTATAACTCTCATTATAATCAACGTAACCAGATCCTTTTAGTTGATGAAATATTTGAGGGTTTTATAAATGGGTTTTGTACTGGGGTCAATACAAAATTCGATTTCATGCTCTAGGGGTAGTTTAATAAGTTTTCAAGAATACGTCAGAAAATTTATTAACAATAAAAATATCACTCAAAACTGTGGCTTTCATCCAAGACTTGGATAGCACATGAAATGAAGGTTTCTTCTAACGAAGTTTCAATCGATAAGTCAAAGTCTAATCTCTCTGGAGTCAATTTTAAATGTTGAGCGCAAGCAAGAGAGATAAAAGAATGGGTAGAACCGGCATCTAATAAGGTATAGACTCCGCAAAAATTTATAATACTAACCCGTGATAACTTCGTTCGATTCCTCGTCAGGGTAATTCAAAACTCGATGATGGATTCACCCAATTGCTATCGAAAAAGAGAAATACATATCATCTATTTTAGCTTTCTTGGATCGGACTTATTTTTCCACAATATCAACGCGTCGTACGGCTCTTACCCATGCATCTTTCATTCTCACTCGTTCAGTTATTTCTTCTTTCAGTTGCTCCTTGATATTTGAATTCTCAGATTCCATCTTTAATATCGTATACTCTACCAAAGAGTGCTTCTGTTCAACCATCGCACATTGGGTAATACAATTTTGAATTATTGCATCCATTTGTTCTACGACCGCCTGCCGTTCTTCAGCATGCTCTTCTAACTCATGAATACGATTTTACAATTCTACATTTTGATCAATAAATTCTTCTAATAAATCATCCTCAGGTTCCTCTTCTTCTTCACTCTCAGTTGCTACCTTTGCGACTAGCTTGAGTACAACTTTTAATTCCTCAATCACCACATGGATATCTCTAATCACATTATCTTGGTTGCTGATTAGAGGTGTCTCCACGGTCTCATGTGCTCCATTGCTATTCTCAACATTTTCAGATGCCATTTTCAAACACTGTCACAAAATAAGGTTTAATTAACGTATCACATATTATCTCTATACTCTGACCGACCAATTAGATACCAAATAAACTTAGGTAGGTCATACCAGCGAAGGAATTCCTCGTCTCTACCCTCCTAGTTCTATTCTCACATCTTAGCCAGGGATCATATCCCTAAGCTCTGATACCAACTGTGACGCCCCAAAATTAGGTATACGTCACCCATCTTGGGTCGCCACTTACATGGTACATAAATCCAATACAACTTACTAATACAACTATCGTGTATAATACGACAAAACATAAACTGTGAGTTTGAATACAAATATTGTCTACTAGAGATTATACAAACTCAAAAGGAGTCCTCATTACATTTATTGTCACACTATTTAACAGAATAGTGAGGACTACTAATACTATCTTCTGGACCATCACTCATTTCCCTGACTCGTCCCAGCTATATTCTCATTTCCTGAAGAGAACATTGAAAGAAAGGGTGAGCTCAACTAGCCCAGTAAGAAATATTATGACTAAGATAATGCAAAATAAATTATCAATAGTTTTCAACAATGTTAAACTGATAAAATACAATAGATATCAAGTTTAACTGCAGCGGATTAAGCAATCCTTAGAAGAGTCAAGTAGAGAATAAAATCTACTATCTTCTATGATTTAAAAATGTTTTCATCAATTTTTATCGCTGAGACTCAGCTTAATAAATAAACCACATCTTCTAATCATCCCTGTACTACGAACCACAGATATTCATTAAATCATCCACGGTCATGACTATACCGAATAATCCCTGGTCATAATTATAACAAAAACTGTCTATCAATGCATTACGGGCCACTGAGGACTTTTACCACATCACAGTTCATGATTATACCGAATGAATCCCGGTCATAATCATACTAAGTCCATCTATGCACGTAAGCCAAAGATGACTTTCAACATAATATAAACATGAGGGTGATGACAATGTTATAGGAATTCAATTAAACAAGTTCAAGAATTAATTTATCCAGGAACTAATAATATCCAAATTGTCAACATGATACTTCTTTGTAAAGTAAAAGTCAAGAATGCTCAAAAGAATATTTCCATGAAAAGATACTGGATGAAGCGCAAATATCAAGGATATTCCACTAATTTCATGGAGTATAGAAGTCAAAACTTTAACCAACTGTGTATAATAAAGAATGAAATAACAACAGAAATCACCATGCATGCGGTACTTCGCATAGACAGGTTATTCCAACAAAATAATAATAACGAAACCAGGTCAGGTGAAAATCACACCGACAGGATGTTCCAACAGAATAATAAAGAATAGAATAACAACAGAAATCACCATGCATGCGGTACTTCGCATACACAGGTTATTCCAACAGAATAATAAAAACAGAATAATAAAGACGGAACCAGGTCCGGCGTAGAACGCACAGACAGGATATTCCAACAGAATAGTAAAGACGGAACCAGGTTCGACGTAGAATGCACAGACAGGATGTTCCAACAAAATAATAAATAATGGAACCAGGTCCGACGTAGAACGCACAGACAGGATGTTCCAACAGAATAATAAGGAATGGAATAATAGAAGAATTTCACCAAGTATGCGGTACTTCGCATAAACAGGTTATTCCAACATAATAACAAAGAATGGAACAACAGAAGTTCTCTTCATGAAGATGAAAGAAAGAAATAATATTCCCTACCTTTGAAAGAAACTGGATATAGGAGTAGTGAGGGAGCAGACTTCTCTTCTTCTATAGATTTTCTCTCTATAGCTTCTCTCTATAATTTCTCTCTATAATAATGGCTCTAAAGCTTTAGTGAATTGGTGAGAAATGAAGGAAGGATGAGCTTCTATTTATAGGAAAATATAGTTTCGATAATTACACGTTTTGGGGCTCGAAAATTACAGTATAATACCTTCCTCTTTTTCTTTATTTTTTATTTAGTCCTGCAAGTATTATCAATCTTGCACCAACTCTCCTAATAGTAAATCATGTGAATCAATAGTACCCATGAATAGTAACTCGTGAATAGTAACTCGTGAATAGTAACTCATGAATAGTAACTCGTGAATAGTACTCCGACACAAAAAGTGCTCTGAATACCCGAGTGAGCAATACTAGAGTGAATAGTAATTTGGGTGAATAGTAACCCGTGAATAGTAACCCGTGAATAGTAACTCATGAATAGTAAGTCATGAATAGTAACTCGTGAATAGTACTCCGACACAAAAAGTGTCCCGAATACCCGATTGAACAATACTGAGTGACTTCTCACATAAGCATCAATAATCAAAACCGTGTGCTACTATGCAACCACGCGTATTACTGTACTTTTAACACCGGGTGTTTCAACAATATCAACGGTAAAACTTCTGCCGTTATTTTCATAAAGTATTTCTGTCATTTTCTAACTACGACAGTTCTTCTGTTGTGGGTCCACCAATGATTGTGTCGTCGTACGAATATTTCTCGACAAAAAGAATATTCCCCGACCAATCGAATATTATATAACAACTTGCATACTTTGCAAAATTTTCAAATACTACCCCCAACTATAACATTATCTCAAATCCACACCTTAATATTCAAAAAAATATTTTGAAAAATTTAAATCTTTATTTAAAAAAATCTGGGGTCTCACAACCGTTGACCTAGTTAAGGCGTTGCAGTGCCAGGTTTAAGCCTGGCATAGGAGCTGTAGTGCCAGTGTAGTAAAACTAATAGTTTTGTCCCTATAAGCTGGAAAAGACCTAATAAGCCCTGCAATATATAGGTTAAGCAAAATAATACCAAAATAATATAAAAGCTATATATAATCTACGAAGAACAAGCAACTTTTTAAGCAATAAAGGATCCAATTCGCGAGTATAAATCTCATTCATCAATGGGGAAAACCATGTGGGCTCCCCATGATGAGTCATGGTCGGCCACTTGGTGGCCAAGTAAAGGAAGAAACTTAGTTGACAAGTTTGGAATAGTAAGTAGGTTGGGTGACCTTTTGACCATTTTGCCCTCACTTTGCCAATTCTATAAATAGAGAGCTTGGATTATTATTTGTTGGTTTCTCAATTCACTAACACTTAGAGCATTATATTGATAGAGAAGTGAGAGCTACTACAACTAATCAAAGAAGAAGAAGAAAGCTAGAACCTCAAAAAGTAAGGAAACTTTAACCTTTAATCTTCATCTCTTCAATTGTAATCTTGATAGAGAAGTGATTATTGGTGGAGCATATATCTTAAGAAGTAACAAGGATAGCTATTAGTGGACTTTAAACATTAATAACCATGTTACAAGTGGAATTATAATCAAAGAAGTTAGAACTAATGAAGAAAAAATGAATATTTAACACATGTTGTAGATGGACAAGTTTAAAACTATCATATATAGGATTAGATGCCATATGTTTGGTTAGGATGATAGATGTTTGAATAATGGAATGAATCCATTTTGAACGGAGTAAAAATCCCAAGTAACGAAGTTATGGCAAAATTTACGACATTATACGATAATCGTCAAAATCGTAAAATTTTCGGAATGATTGTCAAAAGTCGCCGTTTAACTTGGAAACCTTAGTTTTCAATGGCGTATCGTAGAACCTTTCATTTAAGAGTTGTGGACTTAAGAATGGTTGAATTCTGACTTAAAACGAAGAAACAAGCTATGAACGTTCACGAACGTTTAAGCAAACGCGTAATAGAAAATTAAATAGTAAATTTAGTGTTAACGGATTTGGAAACTTATTCCATCCTAATGAAATCAAAGTATGCAAAATATGTGAGATAACGGCTTTTGAATGAGCCAATTCTGACTTATAACGAGTAAGTTACGAGCTCGGAAAGGATTTGAAATGAAAAACTTAAAAAAAATTCAAAGGCTCAGGGTTGGCGCCGCAGCGCCTCCCAAACCTATGAAAGTGGCGTTGCAGCACCGGAATGGGGGACAAGACACTAAAGAGTCGTACTGCAACGCAGCTTATAACAAAGGACACGGCGCCGCAGCACCAGTCCTAGACCAATGGCATAGAAGAATAAAAATGAATACAAAAAGAAAGAAAAGTTGATTGAGGGTGAATTATGATCTTAATTAAACTTAAAGTAACATCTTAAAGGATGATTAAAATCTTAAATTTAACAATTAAAGATTAATGAAAGGTTACAAAAATGTAAACACAAAGTAAGTTAATATTACGGTAAACCGTACGCACTTTGAATGGATGTTTGAGATTGCTTGAAGGGTAATTACTTAAACATGGAATATGTAAGGTTAATTATAACGATAAAATGTTATAAAGTTATAATGAACGTTAACTAACCTAGTGAATGTTAGTAAGCTAAGCAAATGCATAGTTAGACCGAGAAGAAGGAGAAGATAGGTTAATAACAATACTTGTTGATTGTTTATGGCCTAACAGTATATGCTATGTAACTATGTATGTAGAATCTATAACGACTCAAAAGGGAAGTGAATTAACAGTAGAAGACTCTAAAGGCAAGTGTTCTAAACCCTTGTCAATATTTATTTTGGACAAGCTTTATGATTCATGTATCCTACGCATGAATTGATGTTCAAAGAAGTCGAAGTCGTTCCCTTCGGCTAGACTAAACTTAAAGTATTTTCTGAATTTTAATTACAATCTATCAAAATATTATTGATATTGCTATCTTGTGCCAACTATTTTAGTATGGATTCAAAGAAAGACTGAGTATGAACAAACAAATGCTTGAAAGTCCTACCTCGCTTAGTTTTTCAACTTAGCGTTAAATTTCCGTTCGTCCGTAACTTACTCATCCGAACCCAGAATGAGTTCATTCTTGAACCAATGGTTTACGTTTATCGTGTTCTTTCATATTCCTATGAAATCTTACTTATTCATTAGCATAATCTAATGTCTTTTACAAAAAATTTCCATAACTTCGTTATGCGGTATTTTAAACCCGTTCTTCATGAACGTTTCTTCAATTCTACTTCTCCTAACCAAACATATATCAACAAACATATATATATATATATATATATAATGGTTTTAAACTTGTCCATTAATAACAATCTCTAATTAGATAGTTTTAAATTTGTCCACCAATAATGTGTTCTTCGTGTTCTTCGTTCGTTCTTCATTTTTAATCGATATTTTGATTACGATTTCACTTTTTCATGCATATTAACGTTATAAGTTCGTTAATTCATCCTTATATCATCGAAGAGTTCATATAACTCATCCGAATCGTCCATTAACATATTCCTATGATTCGACTATAGGAATATCGTTTCTAACAATCTTATACTTCCAATTTCGTTAAGCTATACGATTTCATATTGAAACGTAAAGAAAAATGGATTAAGGCTAGCTTTTGAATTACCTTTCATCTTTAATCTTCTTTCGTATGGACAAAGCTTGCAAGATTGCTAGCTTTTCCTCTTCCTCTCCCATTCAAAATTCCTCACACCCTCTCTTTTCTCTAAATGTTGGTGAATTTTTTGATTAACCAATAAATGAGCTTAAGCTTCTTTTTTATAAGCTTTTCAAGGCTAGGGGTGTTTTGGTATTTTGGCTAAACTGCCTTACTATTCACGTCGCCTTACTATTCACAAAGCTTCTCGTGGAAGCTTTGTTGTTCCGTCTCTCGGAATTCGTCCGAAAGTTTGAAAAACTGCATTTTTCAGAATCTAAGTATTTTTTGATATTCCGTCTTTCTTCTATAGATTAATTTTTACGCGTTCTTCGAAATTTTGAAAAATCAAAAATCACTTTTTGATGAATAGTGTTTTTCGTCACGTTTTCCCACCACGTAGTTAAATGAATGAAAAGTACATAATAGTTTTTTTTTATCGTTTTTATTTTGTCCGATTTCTGCATGTTTTTCGAGAAAAACTTTTATCGACTAACATAACTTTTCACGGCATATTACCATCAAATTTTCAAACAGAATGTCATTCTGCCTTCCCGATCTCTCATAAAGGCCTAGGTTATTCAAACCCTAAACCTTTATGTTTCGTCAGGTGAATAATGTCTATTTCGTCTTTTTCTCGAAAATACTTTTTTACCCGGAAACTTTTTATTTTCTTCTTGAAAATTCTCACTCGTTCATTCTAGCTCGTAACCAGAATAATCTCTCTTTCCAATCATCCCACGTTATAGAACGATTAATAAACATATAACACAAAATATAATTAATAAAAATCTATTTTATTAATTAATAATTCTTTAAACGTAATTTTCAGGACAATTCGATTTTCCGGGTTGTCACATTCTTCCCCCTTATAAAAATTTCGTCCTCAAAATTTCTAAAATCACCCATACCCGGATGTTTTATTCTTACAACCTTTGTCAAAGTTTTTAATCTTACTTCCTTTATAACAGGTTTAATCTTCTTTCTTAGCTCATAAACATCTTTTTTCCCAATGATCATCTGTTAACATAATCGTCATTAGTTAAACACCATGTCTAACTATACTTCCAATCTTTCGGGACATCACATTCACCCTTTCTTCACAGAATTTCGTCCTCAAAATTTTAGTATATTATTCTCTCAACTCCTCTTCAAGGAAGTTCTCATCATTCAAACATTCTAGAGTCTTTACAATTTATCACGAATTATGAAGTAGAATAAATAACGAGAAATATAAAGATTCATTTAAAACAATTAATACTTTGCTAAAGGGTCATATGGACTATGTACTCTTACAAGGTTCAACGGCATTTCACCATAAACCATTCTGTCATAGCCGATTTACAATCACCAAGAAAGTAAACTACCTCTTTCATACGTAGGTGATCAACTTATCATATAACCCCAAATCCCGGGGTTTGTTCACCTAAGACTTAATATCAGATTCCGCACCAAAATAATTTAGTTTGGCACAACTTCTCGAAGAAAGCTTGATTTCCTTTTAAACATTACATATCATTCCTCTAGTCAAATCAAATAGCATAGACCATATCAATAAATTGGACATCGGTCAAACCATTCATCTAGCCACTTGAAAAGGGCATCGACTCATCTTTAAATAGTTCATAATACTTCAAAATGTTTTATGATGTCATGATACCGTACTGTTTCGCAGTACGTTGAGGACTTTGTCATTCTACATCATACCATAGCGGGTTGATAATCCAAAGATCACATCCAACACTAGGTTCAATTGTATTAATAACTCCATCTTTTTACCATCTCTGCATCAAATGCACTGATGATATAAAATTTATTTTGATATTTCAAATCAATTTCTGTCTAGCCGAAATAATTAGCATAGACATACAAAGAATAGTTCTTTTAAAATCTATTGATTCACAAAAATTTGATCCAATATTTTTTTTCAAAGACATACACATCAGCACGATGTCAATAATTTTGAAATCTAGCATAGCTAGAAGACTTGGAAGTTCCATTTTCTTCTTCTTCTTTCATTATCATACTTGCGACAATTCTAACTTCCTCTAGCACCTTCAATGCTACTTATACTGAAAATAACTTATTTTCAGTCTAAACATTCCTATACCTTAGTATAATTCATCAACTATCCATACACTCAGGGCTTTTAAACTTAACATATAACTATGATTCACAAACTTTTTATAAGTATGAGTTTCAAGAACCCGCACTTATCTTAATACTTTCTAACTATCCAATATACACATGAGAAAAGATTCACATTCTCGCCATATATATATTGATAGCGCGAAATTACTATTCTAATGATTATCACTGTAATAGACTAAGTAATCATAAACATCTGCCCATACAAAGGTTCGTACAACTCAGCTACCACATGAGTCCTCAATTGAAATCTTACAACTTCTACCTTCTCTTACTTAATACGAATTTTTTTTAATTCATATTCCATCCTCTACATCTCCATCTGAGTTCTTCTCCTCGTACTATTCATAGTACCATTCCATCATAACCTTTAGCTATAATTCATCCATCGTTTAATAGAAAATTCATTATTACGATTCAATTTGATCACGTGGTGATCTTCTTCCTTAATCGTTTCACAGAATGATTTTTTTTATTCTTCTCTCTCAGATTATAGCCTAAGGTACTCATACCTAAGGTTTTTATCCTATCAGCTTTGATGCTAACTAGTAACGCCCCGAAATCAGGTCTATTTCCAAACCCAGATTTCGTACGTCACTAGTACTTCTCATTCCAAACATACATCATTATATAACTAAATATAACAACATACATCTTCAAATCCCAGATTCTATTACCTTAAGATCTCATTCATTATAAATAATGATAATTACAATATTATTTATATCTTACAAGTGTGACTTTCATCCGCCACAAAAGATATATAACAGTTCACTAAACTACTCTATAGATTAATTAATTGTTCTACATTACAAGTGTTGGCTTGATCTTCACGCTCACTCATATAATGAACAACACTTCATCAGAATACCTTTCAACTTGATCTTTTAAGGGATCATTAAGTTCATTCTATCGTCGTTTACTGAAAATATTTTTATTTAAAGCAAGTGTGAGCATTCAATTACTCAGCAAGTTATAGCAGTTGAATAAACAACAATTTAAGAATCACATATTGTGACAAACGAGATTTTTGTAATTTAAATATTTATTAAATTAAATAAATATTTTTCGATGATTTAATTACTGTGTTAAATAATTAATTGATGAATTTGTGGTAGATTAATTTAATTATATGTGTTATATTGATTAAATTAATGTGGAGAATTTATTATTCAAAAGTATGTATTTAATTGAGCTTATTTGATTAAATGAATTATTTAATAAGCATAATGTTATTCTAATTAATTTAATAATTAATCAACGATTTAATGATTTGACATAATTAATAAATGAGAAATTAATAATGTGACTATGTGATTTAATGTGAAATTATTCTATTTTATTTAATTAAATTAAAGAAGATATTTAATTAATTGCTTAAATGGGTGTGACATCATTAAACTATATAATAAGAGTTTAATTAAATTAAGTAGGAAAGAGCATTTTGAGGCTAGCCAAACATGGCCCTAAGGGGAGTTGGCCAGTTAACCCACTAAGGGATTAACCGACCATGACAACGCTAGTATGCGCATGATATATCAGTTCCATTTTTCTTTCATTACGTACATTTTCTTAAAACCTAAACTCTAAAAACAGAGAGAAAAGAGAGAGTTTGAGAGAATTGAAGAAGGAATTGGAGAATTGAGGAGTCTTCTTCCACTCTCTAGCAATCTTAACATAGAAATTAAGGGTAATTCCTTAACCTAAACCTTTAATTTACGTACTTAGGAACTTTTCATGAAAATTGGCTTTTAGTTTTCTGTAATTAAATTTTCATGGCTAATTGTTAAATATATGATGCTGTATATGTTTATTAACATGTATAGTTCAATTATATATGATTTATATGTGTTTTAGAGTAATTAGTCCATGAAATTAAGATTAAGTTGGAATATTGAAGGTTACAGAGAAATAATGTTTGAATGTTGTGACGACCTAAGAATTTAGAAAATTATTTAAGTCTTAAAATATTGAATAAAGGTTAATCAATAAACCTAGACAGAAAATAAGTGTATGAATTTGACATTTCTGAAAAGAAATTTTTGGATTTAAAAATCTTTGTGGTGAATTATTCAGGATCAAGGGTATAAGTGAATATGTTCTGTGTATATGTTATTATATGTGAGCAGAATGTAGTTAAGGGTCATGGGTTGACCAGATAACTATATCAGTGTCCAACCCCTATGTATATATTTAGAACATTAATGTTCAGTTAGAAAGCCCTAACGTTTGATAAGAAACCCTAGAAACCGGTTCTAGAAATCCTAACTTCAGTTCTAGAAATTTGAAACCCTAATTCGGATATTAGAATCCTAACTTGGGAATTTAAATGTTATGTATAAGGTTTTTGTATTTTACTTACAAACCTAATTTGGGATAACCCTAATGATTAATTAGATTTTCTAATGATTTAGAAACCCTAATTTATAAGTTTAAAACTCTAATTGTTCCGTTTGAAACCCTAACGGACCAAATTGCTAAATTAGTAATTTTATTTAGGAAATATTAAATCCTAATTAGCAAGCTTGATTTATGATTAGTAAATTTTAATATAATTAGAGAATCCTAATTATAATTTTGAAATATTAATTTTCTATTTCGAAAACCGAAATTTGGAAATCCTAGAAATTTAATTTCAAATATTTTAGGGTTAAATTCTAAACCCTAAGGGTTCAAACCCTAAACCCTAAGGGTTTGGCCATTTACTAGAATGCCATTAAAAATAAAAAGGAAATGACCCATTTACCCCTTTTCTTACACATTAAGTAAAGGATATGTCCAATTCTTGGTGACTCGTCTATTTAGATATACAACATGTGCTCAAATCTATCCCAAATCTAATTTGTGTGCCACCTATACCCACTAGATATAATGAATCAAACAAATCAAAAATTAAAGTAAGAAAACATTACTTATTTTCCTAAGCAAACTTGTCCATGTCTTTTCTCACCCTATAATTCGAGATTTAGAAGGGGAGAGAGAGAGAGAGAGAAGGTGAGGCATAATCAGTTTCTAGCAAGCCAACCTCAGAATCAGAAAACAGAAAACCAAGATCAAAGTTTTAAAGGTATAAAACCCTAATTCTAGAAATTTCATGATCTAGTGTTAGATGTTAGGATTTGTTGTTTACATATGTGTTAGAGGGTGTCATTTGATGATCTGGTTTGTCAAAACCTAGATCCATATCATTTTGATGCTCGAAATCAAAGTTTTTAGAACTGATCTATGAACCCTAAAACATGGCCTGACAGCCGAATGTCAGGGCTCATAGATCTTTTCCTGTTAAGTGTTTTTGTGTTTTAAGAGTTTGAACTTGTTGTGTGTAGTATGGACTTTGATCTGGAACTTGAATCAAGTCCAGATCAAGTGTAAATCAAAAGTTATTAAGGGTCAAACAGCGTTGACCGACATTGACTAAAAGTTCTGGGTAACCTAGATTTGTCAGCAATGGGTCTGACAATATTTTGTGGCTTCGGATCTTAGTGGTTTTTGGTTAGTTTGGCTATAATGTTGTTTTTATCTTGTATACTGACATGTAGGCTTCATGTTAATGCTTATAGAACTCACAGATCATGTATATAATCAAAGATAAGAAGGGTCAATGTAAGGTTGACCGGCTGTTCTTGAAGATTTCTGGAAACCCAGAAAACTTCATGTACAATTTTTTTGTCAGAACTTTGACCGTCTAGATCTCATTTAATTGTTGTTGTTATGATGATCGGTTGTTATAGCATTGTACATTGATATATATATTACATACTAGAACCTTTATATCACATATACTGAGCCAAGAAAGCTAAGATTAAAGGACTCAAATAAGGAACCTCAACTGTTCTTCAATTTTTGGAAAACCCAGAAATTGAAGAACAGCGTCTGACAATATTTGTGAAGCTTAAATCTCTCATTTGTGTTACTGTTTGGTCATGAAATCAAATTTTAGTTGTAGTATTACATACATACTATAATATTAAAACAATTACCAGCCCTGAATCAACACGATCATGAACCCAGAACCGGTCAAACATGGTACCCTGGTAATTGGCGATGAAGTTTTTAGTTGGCCCAAGAACACCTATAGCGACGGGTCTGTCGCTATAGGGCCCTTTAGCGACGGTTTTATTAATTTTGAATTTCTGATTTTTCAGAAATTATTTAAAAATAGATAAAAATGGATATTAATTATTAAAAATACATAATAAATTATGAAAAATTATTTTAAAGTCCGAAAATTACTTTTTAATTATTTTGGGCATATTTCATAAATATTTAATATTTTTGGAATATAAAAAGGTATTTATTTATTTAATTATAATATCAAATAAATTATTTAAAAATAATTTTTAATACATAAAAAATCATAAAAAATTATATTATGGTATAAGAAAATATTTTAAGTTATTTTTAGTGACTTTTAATATTTTGTGAGAAATTTCATTAATTAATCAATATTAATGATAATTAATTTATTTACTAAATGTATTAAATAAATTATAGAAAAATAGAATTAATGATTTAAAAATCATATAAAAATGATTTATGCATTATAAAAATATTTTAAGTTATAAAATATAACTTTTGATATTTTGTCATGAAAATATTAATATTTTAATATTAAAAGCAATTATCGGATAATGAATTTAATTGTTTAAAAATCATATAAAGGTGATTTTTAAAGTATTAAAAATACTTTGTGATATTATAAATATATTATAATATTATGACATGTATGTCATTAATATTTGATAATAAATAAATATTAATGATAAAGGAATTATGTGGTATTTAATTCATTTAAATACGTGTTTAATGATTGAAAAGTCACGATAAATAATAATAATTATGTGAAAATTATTATGAGACTTGGAAAAATATTTCGACTGATATTAAAATTATTTAAGTTAATGGTTAAATGTTTCACCAGAGTTTAATTGAACTTAAACTCAAAATTTTGTCCGATTAGACCGTCGGGATGTCAGAATTGTGTTGGGTTCAAGTCAGACTGAAATAGTTTGATTTGATACTAGGTTTTATGTGTTGTATAGACTGATATGATTATGTGGTAATGTGTTTAGGTTATTTTAAATATTGTGATGATATTATTCTAATTTATATTTTGATATTATTTATATATTAGGTTCAGACAAAGCTTATTAAATTGCATAGCGGTAATCAACGGTTCAGGCAAGTTTTACTTAACTCTACTAAGAGTTGTTTCATTCAGATATGCTTATGGTTAATCATTGCTGATTGCCACTGTAGAATTATACTCTGTACATATTGCATGTATAAGTCAGGTATGAAAGGCTGATCACCTTCATTACCAGTTGGTCCAGATATATTTGTTCATATTTAATACTTGTTCAGTCAAAATTTTATTCGTGCTAATTCATAACTATATTGATGAATTATAGCCAGCTTATTATTCAGACTCTTTCAATCATGATATATCTTAATAAATTTAAACTTGCTGGACAACTTTCATGCTCACCCTTGCTATATCATGATAAATATTGCAGATAAGGCGAATGTGTTTGGATACAGGAAAAGGGTTAAAGCCAAGTTCAGCTTGGGATAAAATGTGCATCTAATTTGTAATAGAATAGTTTGATAAATATGTTATATGTCTGATAGTTTATGAATTGTGTATAAGTTAAGGTTACTCGATTTTGGGAAAATAATGTGTACGTTTATTGTATAAATAATTTATGTTTATATCTTCCGCAAATAGTGATAAAATGATTGTACCGGATTCGCGGTGGTTTGGGACCCAGATTCGAGGCTTTCACAAATGTGGCCCATAAGTACAAAAATCGGTGCCTTAATTGTATGTTAATCGGTGAATTGATAATTGATTTTTTTTATACATGTAAAAATGAAAAGATTGAAACTTAATCAGACTGATTTGGTGTTATAACAAATCTGTGATTTGTGATTTCATGAAATTTGACTAAACTTTAAAAAATAGCAAGAACGTGAAAATTATGGCTTTAAATCTTGTTGTTTATGTGACTCAAGATGTTAAAAGTGTGCTAAGAATATCATTAAATGTTTCTATTAAGTTTAGAACATATGGGTGAAATTGTTTTCGTTGTGTATGTGAAGTTTTGGCCTAAATTGGCCATGTTCTGTGTTCTTCACGAACTGCAAGTTTAGAACATATGGTTGAAACTGTATTCGTTATTTGTGTGAGATTTTGGCCTAAATTAACCTTGTTATGTGTTCTTCACGAACTGTAAAAACTGAATCTAGGTAACCTCGCCCTGGCAGGCGTTACCAAGCTAAATTATCCAGCCCCGTCGGGCAAAAAAATAAAAAATAATAATAATAAATAAAAAAAAATAAAAAAAAATTAATTAAAATATTTATCAAATAAAATGAATATTTTAGTTGAAATATTATGGAATAAAATAAATATTCGATGGAAATTATTATTAAAATATTTATAAAATAAAATAAATATTTTAGTTGAAATATTTATGGAATAAAATAAATATTCAATAGAAATTATTATTAAAATATTTATAAAATAAAATGAATATTTTAGTTGAAATATTTATGGAATAAAAAAAATATTCAATGAAAATTATTATGGAATAATTTATTCGAGTGTAATAATAGTGAGAAAATAAAAATATTCTAATTTAATTTAGTAATTAAATTAGAAGGGTAATGATTTGTTAAATAAAGTAGAGTTTATATTAAATAATTAAGTGAACGTGTGACTAATGGACAATATAATAAGATAATTATAAAAATAAATTAGAAAAGGTCTTGTGACCTTATAATTGCTATGTTTTGTAACTGGTTAAACCACGTTAAAACAAATGATGTGCATGAGATGATATGATGTTATTTAAACTTAAGATTTGAGATTTCAGTCATGTATATATGAATGATGGTAATGAGAAGAATTTAAACCAAGTTAACAAGTTGTATTAAAAGAGGAAACTAAACCTATAAGGTTAGTATTAATGTAACTAATGAATGTTGTGGATACATATGGTATGTGTGTAAGACTTGTGGTGAACGGGAGTAGTAATCGTTTAGCCTACGCACGAGACAAGTTTCTAAACCTTGTTTATTTATATAAAACAAGTTCTTTATTCTATCTTGTTTATTATTTTTCAAGTTCAAGATTTCGTACTAGATGTTATCATTCTTTACAAGGATGATTCCTATTATACAATACTTATTCGATTGTATACCTCTTGAGTTTTATTATTCAACTTGAATATCAATTATTGTTAAACCTTATAAGACTAGTGAACCCTTATTGATTCAACTAGTCCAGAGTTGATGAATGTTTAAGAAATTCAGAATCATTGTTAAGCTTATCCAAACCAAACTTCTTTTGGTGCGGACTCTAATGTCAAATGAGGTGAAGAACCTTGTTATAGGAGATTACTTATGCTTTAGCGTTAAGATATTGTGCATAGTATGGTACTAAGGGTTGATCCCCCTAAGTACGAGAAGAAAAGTACATAGTCTTATGACTGTTAAAGGTTTTAAGTATAAACACTTGACAACCTAGGACGTAGTTCAAGGTCTTATGAACCTTAGAAGTTTTTTTGATTCTTATTATTCATTCTTGATTCTAAAGTCGTGTTTCTTATTTCAGAAGTCTTTGATTCACTCGCATATTATTATTTTATTGTTATATTATTACATTTGTGGGCAATCATGCTTACTCTTACGTAATAATAACATTGCAGTTAAGAACGAAAGGTCTGACGAGCCTTCTTCTAGCAAAGGCAAGGGCAAATTCAACAAGTGATGAATACTTGTTGTTTATTTGAGATATTTATGTTTCAAACTTATGTTAATGTTGTGTAAGACTTATTATTTGTTATGCTTCTGTATTTGAGATTTAAGGTTAGTATGACCTAGGATTGATGTATTTACATTCAGATGTTGTAACTTCATAAGGAGATAATTTATTTCTATCTATTTAACATTTTTCATTTATTATGGGTAGATAGATACATGATGTTTGGACAGTGAACACCAAATCCCGTGGGAATTGAAGTACCCGAATTTGGGGGTGTCACAGGTTGGTATCAAAGCTGTAGGTTATGAACCTTAGGTGGGGGAAAAGCCTTAGGTAGTAGTCTTATAAGAGATTGAGAATATAGTGGTGAAAAACTCTTATTGAGTTCTAAGAAATGAATTTCTTAATTCATTGAAGATAATAAAAGACTTTATGTACTTATGTGATAAACTTATGTGATCGCGAGTATCGATTAGTAACTAAAACTTAAAACTTTGTTGTCAGGATGTCTAATGTTTGAGGATCTAGTCAGGCTGGAGAGGAGGAACCCTGAGTACCTAGAGAGGAGGACCCCCGAGACATTCATGTTATTCGGGAGCAGTTAGTACAAAGAGAGCCGTCTCCGTTGATCACTGTTGTGGGTTAAGAGCATGAGCCTGAGACTGATCCAGAGGATGACCCTGAGGAGGAAGATGAGTTCCCACCGAACTCTATTGCAGCTCAGATGTATGACGAGGTATATGACCGTAACATCGAGCTTCAGGATAGAGTCAGAGAATTGGAAGAGCTGGCAAATAGACTTCAGGATACTATAGGTCAGAAGAATGAGGAAATCTAAGGTCTTGATGCACGTCTTGGAAATATGGAGTGGAAATTAGTTCACTTAGAATGTGACAATGAGGAGTCGGTGGTAGAGGTTGTAAAGCTAAAGGATGATCTTAGAGAGTAATCCGCTAAGCGAGCCAGAGCTGAAGATGTGACGCCCCCAAATTTGGGTACTTTTTACCTCAGATCTGGTACATCATTTCTATAACTATTGCGGAAGATATAAACGTAAATTGTTTATACAATAAACTTTTACACATCATTCCCAAGGTCTACAAACTTAACTTAATACATACCTTCAATATCTAAAAAGGTTTACAATGCTATTTTCATCAGAAAATTTAATTGATCTAACTGCACCATAATTTAATCTTGCACTTTGCCTTTGCTTCTGTCTTTACTCGAGCTTTCATCTTAATCTGAAATTTTTTATCAAGATATAGCAAGGGTGAGCAACAAATATCCCCATCAAGTTTTAAATACAATGAAGATATATCATGATTGAAAAGAATGAATAGTCTTTCAAACTTTCCACAATATAATGATTATGAAAGAGCATGAATCAATTTCAATGATTGAATGGCAGAACCAATAATATTGGATGTCAACAATGAACATGAACAAGTTTAACTAAAACATATGGTAATGAAGGTGATCAGCCTTTCATACCTGATGAACATATACAACATGCACAATGTGCGAATCAATAAATTATAGACGTGGTATAATCAACAATGATTAACCACTAACATGCTTTGCAATAACAACTCAAGTTGAGTTAGGAAACTTGCATGTACTGCTGATTACCGCTAAGCAATCTAATTTAATCTCTCATAAAAGACCTATCAATTATAAGATTGATCTTTCAGTCAGCATAACATATCTGTTAGCTCATAATACTATTTCTTTATCCATAAATTATCTAACACTTAATCACAAAAATTAAATATTAGATAACATCTTAACACATCAGTATTATTATCGTTCTTTGATAATTCTTCAATCATTATATCATATACCTTATAATTTAACACTTAATCTTTCATATTATAAGTTCTTTTCTATAATCCAGTAGGCCAAATACTAATATTATAATATGGATTATTTAAACATATCAATTCAGCAACCTGTATTGAAACTATTCTTCAATTTGGTAAACTATTTTTCAATCCAGCAAACTGGATTCAAACTAATCTCCAATCCAGCAACTGGGATTCAAACTAACTTATAATCCAGCAAACTGTTTTATAATCCAGCAAGCTGTTTTCGTTTCCAACATATTAAATTTTCAATTCATCATACTATACATTTAATATGACCTATTAAATGTCAAATTAACTTAACTCTTCTTTTAAACTCCATTTAATATTATTAATTATTTAATAACATTAAATTCATTTACGAATATTATTAGTTATTAAATAATATTTTAAATCAATGATTTAATAACACTTTAATCAAAATGTGATTAATCACTTAATAATATCTTTATATAATATTATTAATCTTTTAATAATATTTTAATCATTTACTAAACTTTTAAATAATTTATTTTAATTGTTTACATTTTACTAATTAATGCATTTAATCATTTTAAAATGCCATGCTCATAAGGTTTCATCACCAATAACCAAATCCTTCATCAAAAATCTGCATATACCCTATATAGGATTTCCAAGCCATAAAATCTTATTTTTCAAATTTTCAACTTCACATAACATATTTAATTCATTTACTCATAACTAGTCCATTTCCACAAAAAATACCAAATCAGTTCCAAAACATTTTCTTTTCTTGAATTTGGCAGAATAATAGCATATTGAACATAAATTTTTCCCGAAATTTTTAAAATTCATTTACTATTTTTCAAATGGCCAAAACTACTAGATCTTGCGACATTTATCAAAAACTGTGCTGTTGTCCTAAAATTCTAAAACTTACAGGGTATACTACTGTTATATACAAGTACTCCCAACAAAAATTTTACCAATTTTGGAGTTAACCACAAGGAGTTATAAGGGTTTACTTTTAAAATAGTATTTTTCCGTAAAATCCATAACTCTCAATCTATACATTCAAAAATTGTCATTTTTGGACACAATCTAGAAAACTCATCATATTATCATCCCAAAGTTTTCTAGAATTTGTGAAGATCAGAAAAATTATGAAACAGCCCCTGGCAGAAACTGCTCCAAAACAGTTTTTATTATTTCTACTATTTTCGTCACATTTTCCAGTTTTGGGGTATACATAAAGTAGCTATACATAAAGTATATTTAATGCCACCAATTTACTACAATAAAATAATTTAATATTATAAAATATTTTAATTTTATCCATCTAATTTTCTTTAATAATTTACTCCTACACCTTACTTACGTATAATAAATATATAATTCTAATATATTTGTTATACACCACATCACATATTGCATGCCACATATTCCTTTGTGCACTAAAATATCACATAACATATTATCTAATAAGAATTTTCTTTATTTATTTCTTATTTTAATATTTCTCAAAGAGTTGGGTTATCACATACATCCCTTCTTGTAAGAATTTCGTCCTCGAAATTATAGCATACTAATCTCTGCTTATTCCATTGATCAAAACTAGGTTTTTAACTTAACCTTTACGATTTCCTCCTTTGAGGATTTCTCATCTATCATCACATTTCACAATAACAACTCACTAGGAGTTTACATTGTCTAAACATTGCTCCTTTCATTCATCAAAACTAGCTTTTCATAATAACCTTTATTCAATCACATCAGATTCTACTCGTACGTAACGAGTTCACACTATTTCATATACATCATCACATACTTCCACAACATTACTCTAAAGAGTTAGAAAAAATTCATATATGTCCGAGGGATCATAAAAGCTATGAACTTTGAGGTTTAGGGGTATTTCTACTTGCTACCTCTTTCAATTACAAAAGAAAAGTTCTATACCTCTGAAATATTTTATATTTGGTATGTGTACAATCACAAAGAAGGTAAATTACTGGTGTAGATACTTTAGATGATCAGTCTGTTGTACCTTAATAATCGGAACGATTATATGCGTTCTTATATTGAAATATTTTATCCAATTAGTATATCCCCATTTTTAGGGTTGTTCACCTCAGACTTATCATAAGATTCCGTATCAAAACAATTTGGTTCAACATAAGCTTTCAAAGAATACTTTGAATTCCATAAACATTTGTCTAGCTAAATCAAATAGCTTAGACGCATATCAAATAATTCAAATTTCAATCAAAACATTGCTGGCCAAATTCAGTTGGCAATAATTTACCTTTAAAATTCTTAAAATTATTTTGACGTCATGATACCGCACTGTATTTACAGTCCGTTTGAGGATTCCGTTATTTTGTGACTTTGTCATATTACATCATACTATAGTGGGCTGACGATCCTTAAATCACATCCAACACTAAGTAATTCTGCATTGATAACTCCATCATTTTTATCATATCTACACCAGGTTACATGATGCATTAATGATATATAAAATATATTTTGATAATTTAAATCATTTTCGTCTAGCCAAATCAATTAACATAGATTCTTCTTTAAACAGTTCAAAACCATTGAAAATCATTTTTGGTGTCATCATGCCACAACAGGTAACGATATGTTAGTGGCCTGAAGTCCACACCTACACACTTGTAACCATGTGTTGAGGATAACAAAAATTTATTTTTAAAGGCACATTAGTGCGAATTTAGCTTGATGTCAAAAACTTGGAAGTCTAGTATAGCTAAAAGATTTGTAATACACATACTTCCCAATTTGAAGCTGTATAGGACCCGAAAATCAGGGCCATAGTGGCTGGTCAGCAGCCTCACTTTCCGATTTTACCACGTGGAGGTGTTTTAACATAAATTCCATAACTTGTTCAATTCTCAACATTTTTGTGTCATTCAAAATGGATTATACTCATAACTTATAGCTCTAGCACAACCAACAAGTAGATCTCAAATATCAAAAATGAGTCTTCAAAATAAATCACATGGATCCCACATATTAACTAAAAACTTCCATAAAAACTTACCAACATCATTATTCCCAAATGTTTCAAACACATATAACCAAGATACGTAACATATCTCAAGATCTAACCTTTTCATAAGGTTTTCACCAACAAGATCACAAAACTTCATAAATCGCAATAAAAGTAACTAACTACACAAAACTTTAACTAAATTTAGAAAATAAATTTCTTTTTCTTTACCTTTCTTTGCTAGCTACTTTCTTTTTCCTTCCAACATAAGATATAAACTTGGGGTACATAGATGTTTGATCTCCTCCCTTTTCTTCTTCCTCGTTTGTCGTGAGTTCACTCTCTCTCTCTCTTGAATTTTCCCGTTCTTCTCTTTTTTCTTTTCCTCTTTCACTTTCTTCTTCTCTTTCTTCTTTTTCTTTTTCTCTTTCCTTATCCTTCTTTTCTCTTCTTATCTTCTTTTCCCTTCTTCATTCTACCGAACATGTGGCCTTATCATATCAAAATATCTTTTCTTTTTTTTTAAATTACTTTATTAAATAACCAAAATGCCCTTCTTCAATTTTGGGCTTAAAATTGGGCTTAACAATTTATTTAATCTTTTGGGCTTTCCTAATAATTCTTTGGGCCATATAATTTAACATAGACCAATCCTTTCCATCTTATTCCACCCTAAATATTTAATTAGGGCTTTAATTCTATACATTTAGAATTTAAATCATTATTCTTGTACATTAAATTTTATAACCCAATTAAACTTACTTTAATTAAGGTATAAAATTAATAAGTTGAGATAGTAAAATATATCTCTTAAATTAATATAATTATTATTATTATTATTCTCCCACATGTTCCTTAACAATTGGGCTAACTTGAGCTTAACACTTAATTCTTTTGACTTTCCAAATAAAATATTTGGGCTTCCTAACTAAAATAGTTGGGCCATAAGAATTAATATGGTCCATTAAATTAAATTATATCTTACCCTACTCATTTAATTAGGGTTTACATGTACTCAAATGAAACACAAATTCTTACCCAAGTACATTTAATTTCTTAACCCAATTAAACTTACCTTAATTAGGTTATAAAATTAATTAATTGAGATATATAAAATAAATCTCTCAGAATTAATATATATTTTAAATATCATAATTCTCCCATCTTATAACACTTAAGTTATTCAATTCTTCATTCCTAATATATAATTAGGATTACATTAGTTTCTTTTATTTGTTTATATAATAAACAAATCACATAGTATTCCTATTCCTTTACTCACATATTCATATAAAATAATTTAATAAATTGAGACATGTTCCACAATTCTCTTAGATTATGTTACTAGTATATGATTAAAACACTAGGACCACTAAATAACGACAACCATTTAGGTTATTTAATTCTCTTACATAATTTAAATAACTTATTTAAATTATACAATTTATATTGTATATTTAAATTTAATTTCCTCCTTCTCTCCGTAAATTTTTTTTAAACAATTTATTTATATATTAAATATATAATTTAATATATTCAATCATTTATTCAAATATGAATTTAATTTATTAACTGGTTGATACCAATATACATATTTTATATATTGGATCTCATCTCATATTTTTACTTTACAACCTTTGGTATAATATTAAATATTAAATATTATACCATTATCCATATAACATAATATCATATATTTAATTATTTTCTTTCTTTTCTATAAATTGTCTTCACAATTTATTTAACTGTAGTAAATATATTAATATATTCACCACATTAATACATGCATACATTACACTTAATAATGTAATATATGATTTCTTCAATAAAATAGTAGCTATACAGGAAGTATATTTAATTCCACCAATTTACTACATTAAAATAATTTAATATTATAAATTATTTTAATTTTACCCATCTAATTTCCTTTAATAATTTACTCCTACATCTTACTTACATATAATAAATATATTTATTATACACCACATCACATATTTCATGTCACATATTCCTTTGTGCACTAAAATATCACATAACATATCATCTAATAAGAATTTTCTTTATTTAATTACTATTTTAATATTTCTAAAAGATTTGGTTTATCACATTAACCCCTTCTTCTAAGAATTTCGTCCTCGAAATTATAGCATACTAATCTCTACTAATTCCATTGATCAAAACTAGATTTTTAACTTAACATTTACAATTTTCTCCTTTGAGGATTTCTCATCTATCATCACATTTCACAATAACAACTCACTAGGAGTTTACATTGTCTAAACATTGCTCCTTTCATTCATCAAAACTAGCTTTCCATAATAACCTTTATTCAATCACATCAGACTCTACTCGTACGCAACGAGTTCACACTATTTCATATCCTTCATCACATACTACCACAACATTATTCTAAAGAGTTAAAAAAAATTCATATCTGTCTGAGGGATCATAAAAACTATAAACTTTGAGGTTTAGTTGTATTTCTACCTGTTACCTCTTTTAATTACAAAAGAAAGGTACTCTACCTCTGGAATATTTTATATTTGGTATGTTTACAACCACGAAGAAGGTAAACTACTGGTGTGGGTACTTTAGATGATCAGTCTGTTAGTAATCGGAACGACTACATGCGTTCTTAGATTGAAATATTTTATCCAATTAGTATATCTCCATTTTCAGGGTTGTTCACCTCAGACTTATCATAAGATTCCGTACCAAAATAATTTGGTTCGACATAAGCTTTCAAAGAATACTTTGAATTCCATAAACATTTGTCTAGCTGAATCAAATAGCTTAGACGCATATCAAATAATTCGAATTTCAATCGAAACATTGCTGGCCAAATTCAGTTGGCAATAATTTACCTTTAAAATTCTTAAAATCATTTTGACGTCATGATACCGCACTATATTTCCAGTCCGTTTGAGGATTCCGTCATTTTGTGACTTTGTCATACTACATCATTCCATAGTGGGCTGATGATCCTTAGATCACATCCAACACTAAGTAATTCTGCATTGATAACTCCATCATTTTTATCATCTCTGCACTAGGTTACATGATGCATTAATGATGTGACACCCCCAAATCCAGGTACTTCATTCCCACAAGATTTGGTGTTCACTTGATAAAAAAAACATTCATATCTAACTACCCTATCATAATAAAATTTAATAATAAACCTTCCCATTAAAGGATTACATCAATAAGTTCAATAAAATCTCCCAGGTTATCTAACCTTTAAATACAAACATCATATGCGGAAAATTAAATAATTACATCACAAGATTTAAAATAAAGTCTAACAATATTAAAAGTCAACATGTTTACAAGTCTTCAATACTTGTTCATCTTTCCTTTCCCTTTACTGGTGCTAGGTACATCGACCTTCTCAACTTTAGCTGTAATAGTTATATAAGAAAGAGTGAGCAAACAATGCTCACTTGAAATGACAATGAATAAAACTTCATAACAAATGCCAAATAATAGGCTCAATAGAACTTAACAATATGTTCTATCAATGATAATCAAAATCTGAAATATTTATCTGAGGGTCATAAGACCACGAACTATGTCCATAGTTATAAGTAATCTTTCAACTTAAACTTTAACAGTCATAAGACTATAGAGACTCCTCGTACTTAGGGGGATCAGCCCTTCGTACAATGTATTGTGCACAAACATTTCAACGCTATGCGTAAATTATCCCCTGTAATAGGGTTTTTCATCTCAGCATTTAGAATACGAGTCCACACCAAAGTAAGTTTGGTTTGGATAAGTTTTAAGGTAATTTAGGTTTAACAAACATCAACTAAGGGTTAGTTGAATAAAAAGTTAATCACATTATGCTACGGAATAAATCATAAGTGAATCAACATTATATACTAAGGTCATGCTTTAGGAATAATCTAAGAGCATAATCACTGAATAACATAACATACCTTGCTTGAACAATACTAAGCTAAGGTTATTTAGAATTGAGTACTGAGCATGCATAACAAATAGTAAATTGAACGATAAAATTTGTTCAACTTTAGTATATCAAAATGTAGAAACTTGCATGCTAAATAACAAGTTTAGGTTTAGAAAACTTGCACAATATAATTAGAGTTAAGAAACTTGTACAATTGTAACAATAGAGTTAAAGAACTTGCTCAACGAAAGTGTAGAGTTAGAAAACTTGCGTAATTGTAATTGAGATAGGGTAAGGAAACTTGCTTAATATCAAAAGATAAGGTTTAGAAAACTTGCCTTGCGTGTAAGCTAGACTGTAACAGTTTGATTCACAATATCCTAATCACATATCATTAGGATATAATTAGCCACTACAGATACTCTATATACAAATAAGTACCTATTTCATGTATAGCTTGATTTTTTTTTATCACATAATCAAGTTTCAACAATAAAATAATAATAAAACTCGTTAAGTATTAATAATATTCTCCTTCTTAGCACTATAATACCACAATAATAAAAATTATATTTTTAACAGTCATAGTATTACATTATATCAACAATTATAGGCTCTGTGTAAAAGAAAACTCATTTCTGGCCATACTGCTAACCGGCGATGCGGCGCCACAATTTGCACTGTGGACGACGCGGTGTTGGCGCTGTAGCGCGAAGCACAGGCCACGGACCGGCGCTGCGGAGCGAAGGTCGGGTTGCGGCTCTGACTTTGGCGCTGAGTCGCGAAGTTTAGAGCTGGGGCACTGATTTTGGCGCTGAGCCTCCGAGTTACAAAATCTAGCACGAAGAACAGAACAAAGCTAATTTGTTTGACTGTTTAACACTGCTAGCACCTAAATTAACACGTATAACTTACATAGACTACTCATAAACATTACCCATCATGTAGATATATATACTGATTTCTAAACAACTAAATCACAATCTCCGAAAATTAAATCCTTGAATGCCATATTTTAAAACCAAAACTCCATGTTCAACATTGTCTAACAGAGTTTAACATTGTAACCACAATTATATACTTCCTTGGTACTCCTACAAACCATGTTCATACATATATTCATTGTAAAACCATTTCCTTTCTCTTTGAACGTAAATTAGCATACAATCACACACACACACACACACACACACACACACACACACACACATATATATATGCTAGTTATAACATTATAATTACATATGCACATAATTTCATCACCAATTATAAACAAATGGCTTACAGAAAACTTTATACTACAGTCAAGAACACAGAGACTTTAAGAACTATGTCGTAAAACATATATATATATATATATATATATATATATATATATATTCAGGTTCTGGGAAAAATACCTTTCGTTGCTTTGAAAATCATTGCTAACCACTGAGAATCGCTTGAAAACTCTGAACTTTCTCTCAATTTCTCTCTCTAGTCTCTCTCAAATTCTCTAAAACTCTTTTCTTTTCTTAGGCTTAGCTTTAGACCAGTTTTATTTTACGTAAAATAAAACAAAAATCAACGCACATTTTTCAAACGTCTAAAACCGACGTTCTACTAATGACCCTATTAAATCAGCGGTTACCAAACTTAATATATATTATTTTTATATTTTTAGTTTATTTATATTATTAATAATTTAAAAATTAAAAATCCAAAAGTCATAAGGCTCTGTTTGGCAAAACTCGTTAAAAATTAAAGACTTAATATATTTAAGCCTTGTTTGGCAAAACTAAATTAAACTCCTTTAATTTATGTTAATAACTCCTTTATAGTATAGTTTATGGTCACACTTTATTTAATTAAGTTTTAATACTTAATTTAATTACTTCTAATAACAATATATTAAATACATTATCACATAAATCAATACAACAAAATTATAATTTTATTTAATAAATTAACACATCATTTTAATTACAAAAATCAAATTAAAATATCATTATAATAATTCATTTAATCATTATAAACTCTCTAACTTAATTTATTAATTTAACTTACATTATTATCTCATGATGATCAATTTTCTTAACTCGTTAATTATTTATTTAACAAATAATTAACCAAGTCAAATCAAATCAAATTAAACAAATATCTATTCGATCAATAAACACATCAATTAAAATATTTATATAACTCAATAAATATTTAAAAATTATAATTTAAAATTCTGGATTATTACATCCTTCCCTCCTTACAAGGATTATGTCCCTAGAATTACAACTCAAACAAATCATTCGTCACATTCTTCCCTCCTTACAAAGATTTTGTTTCCAGAATCAAAAACACAGATTAAACAAATACCTCAGGGTAATCTGTGACGCCCCCAAAACAGGTACACATTACCCATCTTGAGTCGCCAGATACATGGTACATAACTCAACTACAAACTTAGTTATACAATTGTCGTGCAAAATACGACAAAACATAGCTGAGAGTTTAAACACGAATATTACCTTCTAGACACTATCCACACTTAATGGAGTCCTCATTACAATTATTATCACACTATTTTATAAAAATAGTGAGGACTACTATAGCCACCATCTCGGACCGTCAATCCATTCCCCGACCAGTCTCAGCTATATTCTCATTTTCTGAAGAGAACAGTGAAAGAAAGGGTGAGCTCAACTAGCCTAGTAAGAAATATTATGACTAAGATAATGCAGAATAAATTATCTTTAGCCTTCAACAGTATAACAACTTATAGAATATAATAGATAACAAGTTTTAGATCAACAACTGCAGCGGAATAAGCAATCCATTAGAAGAGTCAAGTAGAGCATAAAATCTACTTTCTTCTATGATTTAAAAAGTTTTTCATCAACTTTATCGCTGAGACTCAGCTTAATAAATAAAATCGAATCATCCCTGCACCATGGCCAAAGATATTCATGTAATCATCAATGGTCATAATTATACCGAATAATCCCTTGTCATAATCATATCAACAACTATCCATTAATGAACTACAGGCCAATGAGGACTTTCATCACATCATTCGTCACATTACGGTCATGATTATACCGAATAATCCCTGGTCATAATCATACCAAGTCCATCTATGCACGTAAGTCAAAGATGACTTTCATCACAATATAAGCATGAGGATGATGACAATGACATAATAATTCAATAAAACAAGTTCAAGATAAATTGTAAAGATTTATAATTTAATTTATCCAGAAATCAATAACGTCTAAATTGTTAACATGATATTGCTTTGTGGAGTAAAATTCAAGAATGCTCAGAAGAATATTTCCATAAAAAGATATTGGATGAAGTGCAAATATTCAGGATATTTTACTAATTTCATGGAGTATAGAAGCCAAAATTTTAACCAACTGAGTATAATAGAATATATAAAACTGCAAATGGATTTTTTGCCGCCATGCGGTAATCCACGTAGACAGATCATTTTCACAATTTAATAAAGAATGAATACAAAGGATCATTCACCATGCATGCGGTAGTCCACATAGACATGTTATTCCAACAAAATAATAAAGAATGGAATAACAGAAAAATTCACCATGCATGCGGTAGCCCCCGTAGACAGGTTATTCCAACAAAATAATAAAGAATGGAATAACAAAAGAATTCACCAGGCATGCGATAGACCGTACAGACATGTTATTCCAACAGAATAATAAAGAATGAAATAACAGAAGAATTCACCAGGCATACGATAGACCGCATAGACAGGTTATTCCAACAGAATAATAAAGAATAGAATAACAGAAGAATTCACCAGGCATGCGATAGACCGCACATACAGGTTATTCCAACAGAATAATAAAGAATGGAATAACAGAAGAATTCACCATGCATGCGGTAGTCCGCATAGATAGGTTATTCCAACAGAATAATAAAGAATGAAATAACAACCCTTACGAGTATTGAAAGAAAATAACTCTCTTCATGAATACGAAAGAAATAATACTCCTTACCTCAAAAGAAGATTGGATACTAGAATAGTGAGGTAGCAGACTTCTCTTCTTCTATCTCTCTATAATTTCTCTCCATAATAATTTCTCTATAGCTTTAGTGAATTGGTGAGAAATGAAGGAAGAATGAGCTTCTATTTATAGAAAAATATAGTTTCTATAATTGCACATTTTGGGGCTCGAAATATTACAGTATAATACCTTCCTCTTTTTCTACATTTTTAATTTAGTCCTGCAAGTATTATCAAACTTGCACCACCTCCCTTAATAGTAAATCATGTGAATTAATAGTTCATTAATGTGACTCAATAGTATAATCATGTGAAAAAAAACTAATTATAGTATAGTACCTTCATCTATACCTCTATTTTTAATTTAGTCATGCAAGTATTATCAATCTTGCACCAACTCCCCTAATAGTAAATCATGTGAGTCAATAGTGCACACATGTGAACGCATAGTTATAAGCATGTGAATTAATAGTAATTAATTGATCATTTATTCGGTTAATTACCTGATTGGTCAATATAACCTCCCGACATCAATTATTCATCATTAATATTATAACTCACAATATTTAACAACCAGGCCGTTCCCAAGAAAGAGGGGGCTTTCCGATAAGGATTTCTCCCTATTGACGCGCAATTAGATTATCTAACCTCTCCTTGACAGAACTTCTAGACATTGTCAATATTGCAAATAATAATATGAATAATTTTGTCTTCTCAATTATTGGTTTAATAATATAACATATTATACAGATGATACTGTGACAATAATTGAATCAATAATATGAGAGATATGATACAACAATTACTGTAGTAATAATTAAGTATAACTAAGTGACTTCTTACGTAAGTATCAATAATTAATACCATGTGCTACTATGCAACCACGCATATTACTGTACTTTTACTATCGGGTAGTTCAACAGTTTTAACGATAACACTTTCACCGTTATTTTTATAAAAAGATAATTCTGTCGTTTTCTAACTACGACAATACTTCTGTTGTGGAGTCCACAAATGATTGTGCCATCGTACGAATATTTCCCGACCAATCGAGTATTCCCCAACACAACGAATATTTTATATCAACTTGCTTACTTTGCAAAATTTTCAAATATCACCCTTAACTATAATATTTTATCAATTTAACCATTTATGAAATAAAATAATAATTATAAAAAAATTGAATACTTTCATTTCATAAAATTTGGGGTCTTACTTAATCTTTCATCATTTTATCTTCGAGTTCCCACGTAGCTTCTTCAGCATTGTGGTTCCTCCATATCACCTTCACGGAAGGTATCATCTTATTCCTGAGCACTTGTTCTTTTCTGTCGACTATCTGGATAGGAACCTATTCATAAGATAAGTCCTTATCAAACTGCAATGGTTCACACTCGATCACGTGCTTGTAATAGGGTTTATACGGTCGTAGCACCGAAACATAAAAAATATTGTGAACATTTTCCAACTCTGGAGGTAGAGCTACCTCGTAAGCTACTTTTCCTACTTTTTGCAGCACTTCGAAGGGTCCAACAAACCTCGAGCTTAGCTCTCCCTTTTTACCAAAATGAATTTTCCCCTTCCAAGGAAAAACTTTTAAGAACACAAAATTTCCTACGTCGAATTCACGATCTTGCATGTGTTGATCAGCATACTTCTTCAGTCTGTCTTGAGCTGCTACCAATCTTATCCTGATGAGTTTGACAACCTCAGCAGTTTGTTGTACCAGTTCTGGTCCTAATAGTTAACGTTCACCGACTTCATCCCAGCACAGTGGAGTTCTGCACTTTCTGCCGTATAATGCTTCGTAAGGCGGCATGTTGATGCTTGCGTGGTTACTGTTATTGTAGGCAAATTTCACCAATGGTAAATGTTCATCCCAACTCCCTTTGAAATCCATGATGCATGTTCTAAGCATATCTTCCAACGTGTGGATTGTTCGTTCGCTTTGGCCATCTGTTTGCATATGATATGCCGTACTCATTCTCAACTATGTTCCCATGCATTCTTGTAGTCTCTTCCAGAAGTTTGACGTGAATTGCGGATCCCTATCTGATACAATTGACATTGGAGCTCCATGTCTCAAAATGATTTCTTTAACGTACAACTTTGTCAACTGATAAAGATTAAATCTAATCTTTATTGGCAAAAAGTGTGCTGATTTTGTCAGTCTGTCCACTATCACCTAAACCGCATCGCATCCTCTATGAGTAGTTGGAAGACCCACCACAAAATCCATTGTGATGTGTTCCCACTTCCATTCTGGTATTTCCAACGGTTGAAGTAATCTGCTTGGTCTTTGATGCTCGACCTTGACTCTTTGACATGTCAAGCATTTCGCAACACATTCTGCAACATCTCTTTTCATGTTTAGCCACCAAAAATGACGTTGTAAATCTTGATACATCTTCGTACTTCCTGGATGAATCGAATATCTTAAATTATGAGCTTCGATCAAGATTTTGTCTTTAATATCTGGTACTGCTGGAACCCAGATTCTTCCCTCGAACCTTAATAGTCCTTCGGTATCAATCTTGTATTTCACATCACCACCCTCAACCACTTTGCCTTTAATTTTTTCACATTCTTCATCCTGTAGTTGAGCATTCCTTACCTTGTCCACTAAAGTTGGACTAGCTTCTATTTGGAATAGTCGTTCATCGGATTCTTTTAGAAATTTTATTTCTAACTCTAACTTTGTCATTGCTGAAATAAGCTCCTCCTGAGTGGTTATCAGCATTAACTTTTCCCGACCTTTCCTGCTTAAAGCATCTACAATCACATTCGTTTTGCCTAGATGATAAAAGATCTCACAATCATAATCTTTTATCAATTCCATCCACCTTCTTTGACACATGTTCAGGTCCTTTTGAGTGAAAATATACTTCAGACTCTTATGGTCTGTGTAAATCGCACATTTCTCTCCATAGAGATAGTGTCTCCATATCTTCAGAGCAAATACTACTGCAGCCAACTCTAAATCATGAGTCGGATACCCTTTCTCATAATCCTTCAGTTGCCTTGATGCATATGCAATAACTTTGTTGTTCTGCATAAGGACACATCATAACCCTTTATGTGAGGCATCACTATACACCACAAAGTTTCCTATACTATCTGGTAATGACAACACAGGTGCCACACTTAACTTCTTCTTCAAATCTTGAAAACTTTCCTCACAGTTCTCTGTCCAAACAAATTTTACAGCTTTCCTTATCAAATTTGTTAACGTAGTAGCTATCTTGGAAAAATCTTGAATAAATCGTCTATAATAACCGACCAGTCCCAAGAAAATCCTCACCTCTGAAAGTGTTCTTAGTTGTTCCCAATTGATTACAGCTTCAACTTTTGATGGATCCACTAAAATTCTGTCTTTGTCAATCATATGTCCTAAAAATTGTACACAATCTAGCCAAAATTCACACTTAGAGAATTTCACGTATAACTTTTCCTTTCTTAGTGTTTCCAACGTCAAACGTAAATGTTCCATGTGTTCTTCTTGAGATTTGGAGTACACCAGGATGTCATCGATGAATATCACCATAAACTTTCCTAAAAATGGTTTAAACACCTTGTTCATCAAATCCATAAATCTAGCAGGGGCATTGGTCAATCCGAAAGACATCAACAGAAACTCGTAATGTCCATACTGAGTTCTGAATGCCATCTTTGATACATCCTCCTTTCTTACTTTCAATTGGTGATACCCACTTCTCAAATCTATTTTTAAGAAATATCTAGCACCCTTCAATTGATCAAATAAGTCATCTGTTCTTGGTAATGGACATTTATTCTTAATAGTGACTTTATTTAATTCCCTATAATCAATGCAAAGATGCATTGACACATCCGTCTTCTTCACGAATAACACCGGTGCTACCCACGGTGACTCATTCGGCTGAATATACTTCTTGTCTAACAACTCCTGTAATTGTACTATCAGTTCCTTCATTTCTACCAGAGCCATCCTGTACGGGGCCTTCGATATTGGAGCGGTTCCTAGCGCTAAGTCGATCACGAACTCAATCTCTCGGTCAGGCGAAAGTCCTGGAAAATCCTCTGGAAACACATCTACAAATTCCCTAACCACGAGTATCTCTTCCAGTTTCACCCCCTTCCTCTGAGTATCGACTATGTAAGCTAAATAACCCACACAGCCTTTACTCAACAACTTCTTGGCTTGCTACCATAAAAAACTACATTTGACGAAGTCATAAGGTTTACACATTTCTTTTGGCAATCAATTATCGCTCCATAATTGAACAGCCAATCCATTCCCAAAATAACATCAAACTCTCCAAGTTTTATCGGAATTAAATCTACCATCATGACATTTCCATTAATGTTCACCTTACAATTCTTGTATACGAACCTAATAGTAATCACTTCCCTATTCGCAATTTCTATGTTTAAAGGGAAATTCAATTCTTCACTAGGTAATCCTAACCTCTTAGCAAACTCATCAGATATAAATGAGTAAGTAGCACCCGAATCAAATAATACATAAGCATCAATATCATTAATTGGGATAATACCTGACACAACATTTTTTAATTGTACTGCATCCTGCACAGTCATGTTGAAGGTTCTGGTTGTGGGTCTGTTTGATGACGTTGGTCCAACAATGGTCAATGTACCTTCACTGCTACATCCCTTGCTTCCTGTTGTCTCTCTAGCTTTCTTCTTAGGGCACTCACGAGCAAAATGATCCTTTAACCCGCACGTGTAGCAAACATTCTTCTTGGGTTGATTGCAATTTGGGGCGATGTGACCTTCTTGGCCACAGTTAAAGCATACACGTTTCCCCATTAAGCATATACCCTTATGAAACTTCCCGCATCTAGCACATGCTTCGAACTTCCTATTCTGCTGGTTACCCTGCTGACTTCTAGCACCAACATTTCCATTCCATTTTCTCTTCAGGTTATTGTTACCATTTCCACTACCACCACCACCATTCTTAACCTCGCCTTCATTCTTCTTCTTTGATTGTTCTTGATTAAACTTTGTTACAGCCTCGCCTCTACCTTCAGCGAGAATTGCCTTC
The DNA here is from genome assembly GCA_016801055.1 of Panax notoginseng. Classification (NCBI taxonomy): domain Eukaryota; kingdom Viridiplantae; phylum Streptophyta; class Magnoliopsida; order Apiales; family Araliaceae; genus Panax; species Panax notoginseng. The sequence goes on from CM029019.1 coordinate 111,318,922, forward strand.
TCCATTACTGCTGCAAACGTCTTCAACTAGAACAGGGAGACTCTACTGTACAACCAGGGTTTTAGTCCTTGCTCAAACCTCCTAGCCTTGCTCTTTGTGTTGACTTGATATGGCGCAAACCTCGCCAACTTGTTAAATTTTGCGGCATACTCTGACACCGTCATTGATCCATGCTTCAGTTCTAAAAACAACATTTCCATCTGATTCTTCGAACTCTTTGGGAAATAAGTCTCGAAGAATATCTCCTTAAACCTATCCCAAGTCATAACCCCTTGACCTCCTCGAGTTTTATTGGCCTGCCACCAATAACTAGCCCCTACTTTCAACATAAATGTTGCAAAAGTAGTCTTCTGATTCTCCCCTACTCTAGCAACATCGAACACTTTCTCTATCTCCATGATCCAGGTCTGTGCCTCAACTGGATTCATGGACCCACTGAATTCTGGTGGTCCAACTGCCTTGAAGTCCTTAAATATCACAGCGTGATTCTGTGGTTGATTCTACAGTGCACTCGTCAGTAACGTCACTAACTGCTTAACGAGGTTAGCTTCAGCGTTATTATTGTTGGTGGTAAATCCCTCAGGGGTCCTCTATCGTGGTTGACGTCTTGGAGGCATTTTTTGTTAAAATATACTCGTTAGAATATTACCCAACTCCTTTAAGTATTTTCTACTTAACTTGCACACCATAAAAGATCATCACATAACACATAACACCTTGAATAAAATAATAACTTTTATTCATTCATAATCTTTTAGGAAATATAAGAACAATAGCATCACAGCTATTTACATTACTTTCCTGAACTACTAAAGTTTCAGGATAACATCATCATCATATCCCATAGGTTACATAACACTTGGGATTTATATTTTATTTATCATATCATCAATCACATATCAAGTACATTTATGACGACCTACTAAAATACTGCATAGCCTTATGACGCTCTTCTTCCATAATACGGAACATTATTCGGCGATCTAATATGTACGATGGCAGCGTCTCGAACTGAATAGGATAACCCATGACCTGATCTTGAGCTCGATTGATCACGGTGTTGAATACGTTATTCATCTCCTCCATCTTCACCCTCTTTACTTGTGCGTCTCTCTCTGCTATCCCGGCTCGTTGATAAGCTTCCTCGTACTCGTCTTTGGCTCTTTCCCTCTTAGTAGATTCTTCTTTCAACTTGTTCTTTAGCTCTGCAATCTCCGCTGTCATTTGTTCATTCTCTTCTTCAGTGTGGATCAGCTTCTCTTCGACATTATTCAGTCGTTCCTCTCAATCTTGGATCTCATCGTCCTTTTGTGCCATCGAGGTCTGTTGTTCAGCTACTATCTCTTCTAACTCCTAGAAGGTATCCTGAAGTTCCACATTGCGGTCGTATACTTCATTGTACATACGAGCAGCTATCGAGTTAAGTGGAATCTCTTCCTCCTCGTCCTCGTCATCCTCATTCGACTGTGGCAGCTCCACGGGATCCTCCTCGTCCATCTCTATCTCATCATTCTCATCAGGTAAACCCTCCTGCTCAACCACTGTGACCAACGGAGACTCTCGTGGAAGTAGTTGTTCCCAAATCACCTGAATATCTCGAGGCTCCTCCTCTCTAGGCATCTGGGGTCCTTCTTCCCTAGCCTGACTGGACTCTCCTACATTAGCCATCCTGACAACAGAATTTTTAAGTTTTAATTATTACTCGCTACTACTCGACACTTACAAGCACGTAGTTTGAAATCACATAAGCACATAAGTGTTTTATTATTTCTTCCTTAAAACACGATAAGAGTTTATCACCACTATCTTTTCAAAAGTTACTTCCTAAGGCTTTTCCCCCAAATAAGGTTCATAACCTAAAGCTTTGATACCAATTTGTGACACCCCCAAATCCGGGTACTTCATTCCCACAAGATTTGGTGTTCACTTGATAAAAAAAATATTCATATTTAACTACCCAATCATAATAAAATTTAATAATAAACCTTCCCATTAAAGGATTACATCAATAAGTTCAATAAAATCTCTCAGGTTATCTAACCTTTAAATATAAACATCATATGCGGAAAATTAAATACTTACATCACAAGATTTAAAATAAAGTCTGACAATATTAAAAGTCAACATGTTTACAAGTCTTCAATACTTGTTCATCTTTCATTTCCCTTTACTGGTGCTAGGTACATCGACTTTCTTAACTTTAGCTGTAATAGTTATATAAGAAAGAGTGAGCAAACAATGCTCACTTGAAATGACAATGAATAAAACTTCATAACAAATGCCAAATAATAGGCTCAATAGAACTTAACAATATGCTCTATCAATGATAATCAAAATCTGAAATATTTATCTTAGGGTCATAAGACCACGAACTATGTCCATAGTTATAAGTAATCTTTCAACTTAAACTTTAACAGTCATAAGACTATAGAGACTCCTCGTACTTAGGGGGATCAGCCCTTCGTACAATGTATTGTGCACAAACATTTCAACGCTATGCGTAAATTATCCCCTGTAATAGGGTTGTTCCAACTTGTGACACCCCCAAATTCGGGTACTTCATTCCCACAAAATTTGGTGTTCACTTGATAAAAAAAATATTCATATCTAACTACTCTGTGAAAGCCCCAAATCCGGGTCCCAAATCACCACGGGTCTGGTACAATCATTCTGCAATTATTGCGGAAGATATAAACATAAATTGTTTATATATTACATTACACACTATTTTCCCAAGGTCGAATAACCTTAACTTACACACAATTCATAACTTGACTAACACATATCATTATTATCATACAATACTATTACAAGTCTAATCGCACACATTAACTTTAAGCTGGAACTGTCTTTAACCTTTCCTTGTATCCGACGCATTCGCCTTAATCTGCAATGTTTTATCATGATATAGCAAGGGTGAGCATAAAAGTTGCCCAGCAAGTTTAAATTTATTTAAGGATATATCATGATTGAAAGAGTCTGAATAATAAGCTGGCTATAATTCAACAATGTAGTTGTGAATTAACACGAACAAACTTTTGATTGAACAAGCATTGAACATGAACAAATATATCTGGACCAACTGGTAATGAAGGTGATCAGCCTTTCATACCTGATTTATATATGCAATATGTACAGAGTACAATTCTACAATGGAAATTAGCAATGATTAACCATAAGCATATCTGAATAAAACAACTCTTAGTAGAGTTAAGTAAAACTTGCCTGTTTCGTTGATTATCGTTACGCATTATAATAAGCTTTGTCTGATCGAAGACCTAATATATAAATAATATCGATATCCAAATTAAAATAATATCATCACAGTAATTAAAATAACCTAAACACATTATCACATAATCCTATCAATCTATACAGCACATAAAACCAATCATCAAGTCAAACTATTTAAGTTTGAGTTGAATCCGACAAAATTCTAACATCCCGACGGTTAAGTCGGACAAAATTTCAAGTTTAAGTTCAATTAAACTCTGTCTAAACACTTAACCATTATTTAAGATAATTTATTAACAGTCAAAATATTTTTCATAAGTATGTAATAATTTTCAGATAATTATTATCATTTATCATGAATTTTAAATCATTAAACTCGTATTTAAATGAATTAAATACCACAATATTCTATTATCATTAATATTTATTTAATATTAAATATTAATGAAAATTATAACATAATATTATAATATATTTATAATATCACAAAGTATTTTTACTACTTTAAAATCATATTTATATGATTTTTAACACTTAAATCTATTATCCGATAATTGCTTTTAATATTAAAATATTAATATTTTTATGACAAAATATCAAAAGTTATATTTTATAACTTAAAATATTTTTATAATACTTAAATCATTTTTATATGATTTTTAAATCATTTATTCTATATTTTCAAAATTTATTTAATATATTTATTAAATAAATTAACTATCATTAATATTGATTAATTAATGAAATTCATCATAAAATATCAAAAGTTATTAAAAATAACTTAAAATATTTTCTTATACCATAATATTATTTTTCATGCTTTTTCAAGTATTTAAATCATTTTTAAATAATTTATTTAATATTAAAATTAAATAAATTAAATACCATTTATATTCCAAAAATATTAAATATTAATGAAATATACGCTAAATAATTAAAAACTATTTTTCAGATTTTAAAATAATTTTTAGGAATTTATTTTATATTTTTAATAATTAAAAACCATTTTTATCTATTTATTAATTAAAATAATTAATTTCCTAAATAAACTGTCGCTAAAGGGACTTTAGGCGACAAAACCGTCGCCGTAGGTGTTCTTGTCCAAACCTAGAACTTCATAGGTAGCTGACAAGGTGCCATGTTTGACCGGTTCTAACTCTTTGATTCTTACGTTTCTGGGTTTGAAATGAAGTTAATGTGATAGTATTTATGCAATACTATAACCCCAAACAAGTTTTGTGGTTAGAATGCATCATATCAAGAAGTTATAAAGCCTCAAACAAGTTGTCAGACATTGTTCTTCATTTCTGGGTTTTCCAGAAATGAAGAACAGCTCCTCGTGCCTATTTTAGATCTCAATAACTTTCATTCCAGGTTTGATTTGGGCGATTTAATGGTTCAATGTTGTAGAAAACATGACAGGGTACAAATATATATCATCACTTCAACCTAATATCATCACCTACGAAAGATCTGGGCCGGTCAAAGTAGCCCAGAAAAACTTCCCTTTGAAGATCTGGGTTACCCAGATTTCTTCATCCGGCATAATGGTCAACCCAAGTTTGACAAGTTGTATCTTTAATCATGTGCACGATCTGGTTGGTCTAATGGTTTAGATGGGTAGATCTCATTTCAGACTATAATATCCAACCAACAACATGACATAAACAGTAACATACTACAAAATCCGAGCTTTCAAAAGTCTTGTCAGAAATTCTGGGAAATTTCTAGGTTGCCCAGAAACGAATTTTGTGATCGGGCAACGAGGTTTAACCAAGCATAACTGAAGATCTAGACTTGATCTGACCCTGTTTCCAGTTCCAGATCAAAGCCTACATGGCATACTACACATACAAAACATAAAACACACAAAACATTTAACACACAAAGATTTAAGGCCTCTGACATTTGACTGTCAGGCCATTTTTTTTCCAGATTTCCAAATTTTTAAAAACTTCTATTTCATGTATATAGATGCTATGGATTCACTATATAGCAACCCAGATCACCTATTTACACTACATACTACATGTTTTAACACAAAAATTTAACATCTAACATCAAATCTGAGGATTTCAAAAATTAGGGTTTATACCTCCTTTAATGCTTTGATCTATGATCTGATCCTTGAGTGCTAACACCTGATCATGGCTTATCTAATCACTCATTCTCACTCTACATTTCGAATTTTAGAGAGAGAAGAGTCTTGGGAGAAAATGAAAATGAAAGTATGCATTTTCTCTTTCTTAATCTATATAATTGGCATGATTCAATACATATGGCTGAGCTAGAAGGCTGAAATGTGAGATATAAGTCATAAGCTAGGGCTAGAATTGTTCACCAACTCCTTTAGGGCTAGATCTACAAGCAATCTACTAAATATTGCAATAAGGGTAATTAGGTCATTTTGCTTCAATTTTTAATACGAAAGTTGTCATTTGATCAAACCCTTAAGGTTTAACCCTTAGGGTTAAAACCTAAGGTTTACAAAAATATCAATTTTTAGAATCTTCAACTTAGGGTTTTCAAAATAAAAAATAACATATCTAAATTATAATTAAGATTCTCTAAGTATATTAAGATTTCTTAATCATAATTCAAGTTTGCTAATTATGATTAATTTATCCCAATTAAAATTGCTAATTTAGCAATTCAGTCCATAACTGTACATTAGGGTTTCTAACGGAATAATTAGGGTTTAAAAATTTGAAAAGGGTTTGCTAATTAATTAAGCTTTACCCTAATTAATATAATAATTAATATCACTTAAGCATTATCATTATCCTTTAAGTTCCCAGAGTAGGGTTTTAAATTCTGAATTAGGGTTTTGAATTCCCGAAACCGAAATTAGGGTTTCCAGAACCGGTTTTAGGGTTTCATATCCATTGCTAGGGTTTTCTAACTAAACGCTGACGTTCTTAATATATAATTAGGATTTGACACTGATAAAATTTATCTGGTCAAACCTTGACCCTTAACCACATTCTGAACACATAAATGACCATATACACAGAACATATTCACGTATACACTTAATCCTGAATAATTCACCTAAATCCTTCACAGAATTTTGAAATCCTCAAAATTCCTTCCCAAAAATATCATACGCATACACTTATTTTCTATCTAGGTTTATTATTTAACCTTAATTCAATATTTTAAGATTTTTAAAAAATATCTGAATTCTCGGGTTGTCACATACTCAATCATAATAAAATTTAATAATAAACCTTCCCATTAAAGGATTACATCAATAAGTTCAATAAAATCTCTCAGGTTATCTAACCTTTAAATACAAACATCATATGTGGAACATTAAATAATTACATCACAAGATTTAAAATAAAGTCTGACAATATTAAAAGTCTACATGTTTACAAGTCTTCAATACTTGTTCATCTTTCCTTTCCCTTTACTGGTGCTAGGTACATCGACCTTCTCAACTTTAGCTGTAATAGTTATATAAGCAAGAATGAGCAAACAATGCTCACTTGAAATGACAATGAATAAAACGTCATAACAAATGCCAAATAATAGGCTCAATAAAACTAAACAATATGCTCTATCAATGATAATCAAAATCTGAAATATATATCTGAGGGTCATAAGACCATGAACTATGTCCATAGTTATAAGTAATCTTTCAACTTAAACTTTAACAGTCATAAGACTATAGGGACTCCTCTTACTTAGGGGGATCAGGCCTTCGTACAATGTATTGTGCATAAACATTTCAATGCTATGCGTAAATTATCCCCTGTAATAGGGTTGTTCTTCTCAGCATTTAGAATACGAGTCCACACCAAAGTAAGTTTGGTTTGAATAAGTTTCAAGGTAATTTAGGTTTAACAAACATCAACTAAGGATTAGTTGAATAAAAAGTTAATCACATTATGTTATGGAATAAATCATAAGTGAATCAACATTATATACTAAGGTCATGCTTTAGGAATAATCTAAGAGCATAATCACTGAATAACATAACATACCTTGCTTGAACAATACTAAGCTAAGGTTATTTAGAATTGAGTACTGAGCATGCATAACAAATAGTAAATTGAACGATAAAACTTGTTCAACTTTAGTATATCAGAATGTAGAAACTTGCATGCTAAATAACAAGTTTAGGTTTAGAAAATTTGCACAATATAATTAGAGTTAAGAAACTTGTACAATTGTAATAATAGAGTTAAAGAACTTGCTCAACGAAAGGGTAGAGTTAGAAAACTTGCGTAATTGTAATCAAGATAGGGGAAGGAAACTTGCTTAATATCAAAGATAAGGTTTAGAAAACTTGACTTGCGTGTAAGCTAGACTGTAACAGTTTGATTCACAATATCCTAATCACATATCATTAGGATACAATTAGCCACTACAGATACTCTGTATACAAATAAGTACCTATTTCATGTATAGCTTGATTTTTTTATCACATAATCAAGTTATATCAATAAAATAATAATAAAACTCGTTAAGTATTACTAATATTCTCCTTCTTAGCACTATAATACCACAATAATAAAAATTATACTTTTAACAGTCATAGTATTGCATTATATCAACAATTACAGGCTCTGTGTAAAAGAAAACTCATTTCTGGCCATATTGCTAACCAGCGCTGCGGCTGTGACGTCCCCGAATCCGAGGTCCCGAATCACCACGGATCCGGTTCAATCATTCTACAACTATTATGGAAGATATAAACATAAATTGTTTATACAATACATTTAACACTTTATTTCCTCAAGGTCGAGTAACCTTCACATAAATATAATTCATAACCTGTCTAACACATAACACACACTATATTATTACAATTCTAATTGCACACGTATACTAAAGCTGGAACGGTCTTTAACATTTCCTTGTATCCGACGCATTCGTCTTAATCTGTAATATTTTATCATGATATAGCAAGGGTGAGCATAAGGATTGCCCAACAAGTTTAAGTTCAATAATATAACGATATATCATGATTGAAAGAATCAGAATAATAAGCTGGCTATAATTCAACAATATAATTGTGAACTAGCAGGAACAAATTTATGACTGAACAAGTATTATACATGAACAAATATATCTGAACTAACTGGTAATGAAGGTGATCAGCCTTTCATACCTAACTTATACATGCAATATATACATAGTACAATTCATGGTAACCAGAAATGATTAACCATAAGCTTATCCAAATGAAACAACTCTTAGTAGAGCTAAGTAAAAACAAACTTGCCTGAACCGTTGATTACCGCTACGCAATTTACAACGCTTTATCCGAAGACCTAATATTAGTAATATAGATCTCCAATATTAGAATAATATCATCACAATATAATACTATAAGATATATATATAAACATAGAATAACCTAAATACATAATACATATCTCAATCAGTCTATAACACACATAGGACTCGGTATCAAGTCAAACTATTGCAATCTATCTTGATTCCGACAAAATTCTAACATCCCGACGGTCTAGTCGAACTTTTATCGAGTCTAAGTTCAATTAAACTCTGCCTAACACTTAATAATTATCTCAGATAACTTTAATATCAGTCAAAATATTTTTCATAAGCTCGTAATAATTTTTAAATAATTATTACTATTTATCAAGATTTTTCAATCATTAAACTCGTATTTAAATGAATTAAATACCACAATATTCTATTATCATTAATATTTATTTATAATCAAATATTAATGAAATTCATGTCATAATATTATAATATATTTATAATATATCAAAGTATTTTTAATACCTTAAAATCATCTTTGTATGATTTTTAAACAATTAATTTCATTATCCGATAATTGCAATTAATATTAAAATATTAATATTTTCATGACAAAATATCAAAAGTTATATTTTATAACTTAAAATATTTTTCTAACACTTAAATCATTTTTATATGATTTATAAATCATTAATTCAATTTTTCATAATTTATTTAATATATTTATTAAATAAACTAATTATCATTAATATTAATTAATTAATGAAATTCATCACAAAATATTAAAAGTCATTAAAAATAACTTAAAATATTTTTTAATACCATAATATAATTTTTTATGATTTTTCATTAATTAAAACTATTTTTAAATAATTTATTTAATATTATAACTAAATAAATTAAATATCATTTATATTCCAAAAATATTAAATATTTATGAAATATACTCTAAATAATAAAAAAAACTATTTTTCAGACTTTAAAATAATTTTTCAGAATTTATTATGTATTTTTAATAATTCAAAACTATTTATTTCTATTTATTTAATTAAAATAATTAATTTTTTAAATATACTGTCGCTAAAAGGGCAATAGGCGACAAATCCGTCACTGTTGGTGTTCTTGAGCTGCCTAGAATTTCTTGTCAGTGGCCAAGGTGTCTACTTTGACCGACTTTAGATCTAAGATCGTGTTAGTTGTGGGCTAGAAATGTGTTTTAGAATTGTACTAAATGTGTAACACTACAACTAGAATTGAGTTTCGTGGCCATATCATAACACAACAGCAAGATCTGAGATCATCAACCCACTGTCAGACCTGTTCTTCAATTTCTAGGTTTTCCAGAATTGAATAATTGTCGAGGTGACCACTTTCCAATTCTTATATCGTGCAATTTGGGTTAAGTTTGTGTGATCTATATGTTCTATCTTGTTATCCTGATGTCAAAGTACCATTATAATGCATCAAACCAGTCTAATAACATAACACAAAGAGATTAAGGATGGTCAAAGTTCTGACAAAAAAATGGTCCATGAAGATTCTGGGTTGCCCAGATTGTTCTTCAGACAGATCGGTCAACTATAGTTTGACCAGCTACAACATCGATTTTAGTATGGATCTAAGTGATCTAAATTTTTTAATATATACTCCTCATGTCAGACTACAAGGATCAAACAACAACTAGACCAAAAAAAACCAAACACGGCAAGATCTAGAGCTTAGAAAAGCTTGTCAGAACTTTCTGGAAAATCTGGGTTGCCCAGATTCAAAGTTCCGTGCTCGGTCAACGCACTTTGACCGATCATATCATGCCATATATACATGATCTGGCTCTGTTTCTAGTCCCAGATCAAAGACCTTACTACAAAGAATAAATCTATAACATAAAATACATAAAACAACAAACACATATCGATCTATGAGGTCTGACATTTGACTGTCAGACACTAATTTTCCAGATTTCCAGATGCGAGAAATCTTTAAATTCGAGCATCAAGATGATATGGATCTGAGTTTTGACAACCCAGATCATCAAATGACACTCTAATACAAAACTTAAAACAATAAATTACATCATCTAACAAGATCTAGCGAATTAGGATTCATACCACTTTGAAGCTTTGATTTTTATTTTTGATCCTCATGATCTGTTCTTGGTGTTTTATTACATGATCTTGGCTTGTTTTCTCACACTATCTCACTCTAAGATCCGAAAATATAGAGAGAGAAGGGACTTGGACATAATAAAATGGAAAGTGAGACTTTCTCTTACTTTTAATCTATATAATTAGATACACAACATGTATGTAATGCAAGGTGTCCCTCTAAACCATGTTGTAGCTGAGATTTAAGTCAAAAGGCTAGCATTAGTTGGTGAGCTACTACAATTTTGGTGAGATTTGCAAGCCAACTCTTAAAAAATGCAAAAAGGGTAAAATGGACAATTAGCATACCATTTTAATTCTAAATTTGTCATTTGATCCAACCCTTAGGGTTTTGGGTTTGGAAATCATTAGGGTTTAGGGTTTAACCCTTAACCTTTGCAATTTAATTTCTAACATTTCCGAATTTCGGTTTTTAAAAATAGAAAATTAATATTTATAAATTATAATTAGAATTTTCTAATTATATTAAAATTCCTTAATCATAAATCAAGTTTAAAAATTAGGATTAATATTTCCTAATTAATATTGCTAATTAAGCAATTAGGATCAAAATAGTCATTAGGGTTTATAACCTAGAATTAGGGTTTTAATTAGAAAAATAATATTTTTAATTTATAAATTAGATTTCGTAATTAGGGTTTTCTAATTACTCATAACTTGAAAATTAGGATTAATATTTCCTAATTAACATTACAATTACTAAATTAACACTTAGGTTTTCCCTAATTATAAATTAAGGTTTCAAAATTTGAAATTAGGGTTTTCTAACTAATTTGTTAAAATTAACCCTAATTAATATTTATAATTATTTACACTTACGCCATTAAGTTCCCAATTTAGGGTTTCAATATACTGAATTAGGGTTTTAAAATTCTCGAAACTGAAATTAGGGTTTCAGAACTGGTTTTAGGGTTTCTTGTTAATCACTAGGGTTTTCTAACCGAACGTTGACGTTCTTAATATACGCTTAGGTTTTGTTACAGATATCGTTTATCTGGTCAACCCTTGACCCTCAACCAGATTCTGTATACAGAAATGACCATATACACAGAACATAAACACGTATACACTTAATCTTGAATTATTCACCTAAATCCTTCACAGAATTTTGAAATCCTCAAAATTCATTCTCAAAAATATCAAACACATACACTTATTTTCTGTCTGGGTCCAAATTTTAAACCTCAAATCAATTAATTAAAATTTTAAAAATTTTCTAAATTCTCGGGTTGTCACATTCACCCCTTCTTCTAAAAATTTTGTCCCCGAAATTTACTTTACACCCTACACCATACACCATACACCATACACCTCATCACATGCTACCCAATACACCACTCACAAGAGTTAAAATTTTCAAATTGTGCTGAGGAGTCGTATAGACTATTTGTCTGTCATTTTCGCAAAGGTTATACGGAAATTCAGCCACAAATCAGCATAACTTACGAACACAAAGGGTGATTAGCCCGATATGCCTTGTACTGGCCAAGTACTAATTTTATTTGTTTCTCTTCACTGCCATAGGCACAAAATTTTACCTCAGTCTTATTGGATTCCGCACCAAAACAATTTGGTTCGGGAAATTTCTTTCAATGAACACTTAGAGTTTTCATAAATGTTTGTCTAGCTGAATCGAATAACATAGACTCATATCAATAATTCAATTCAATCGAATTATTTAGGTGTAGCCAAACCCCGTTGGCAAATTAAAATTTTTGAAAATATTTTTGAGAATGACGTCATGATGCCGTACTGTATTAACAGTCCGTTTGAGGATGCCATCATTATATGACTTTGTCATAACACATCATACGATAGTGGAATAACGATTTTAGATCAAATTCACACTAAGTATTCCTGTATTTATAACTCCAACAAGTTTTTATCATCTCTGTACCAGGTTACATGGTACATGAGTGATAAATAAAATATATTTTGATATTTTAAATCATTTGCGTCTAGCTGAAATAAGTAGCATGGACTGTACTTTAAACCGTTTCAAAAATGATTACGAGTCTACATTTTTTTTTTAAAAGCACATAGTGCGTATTTAGCTTGATGTCAAAATTTCGAAGTCTAGCATAGCTAGGAGTTTTGGAAAACTTATGTCTCCACTAATAATCATTTGCTTAACAATCTATATGTTCCTATAATCCTCAATATTCTGTTTATACACAACTATACCCAGTTCGTAAAACCACACTTATAAGTCCATAAATTACCACAATCATATAAGTTTAAGAACTTTCTTAGACAGACCTTTGGCGTCCATTCGCTGAGGGGTTCATAAATATTTCATATAACTATGAATCAAGTATGTCACATAAGTATGAGTTTTAAGAACTCGTACATAACCTTATATCCTCTACCTTTGACCTATCTATCTGTTATACACATGAGAAAGGAATCACCCTCTTAACATGCATATATCAAATAGCGTGACACAAACATTTCAATGATTATCATTGTCAGAACTAAGTAGTTATTACACCAAGTACAATTCCTTGCCCATACAAGGAATCATACAACTCAGCTGCCGACATGAGTCCTCAATTGAATCCCCACCAAATCTTAACCCCATTCTCAATACGAATTTCATTCAACTTGTATTCATATTCCTTTCCTGAATCTGTACCAATTCATAGTACAACTGACACCCAGCAATCTTGTTGTAAACTGTTCAATCATTAGATTGATTCTTCTCCATACTAAAACCTTATCCGATCACGGGGTGATCTCATCGTATACGTTATGATTCATTTCTATACTATGATCGTTTTATTTTACGATCTCCTATCACTGTACTTTCAGTCTTTTAGACTCGATCTATTCATCACTAATGTTCAACTTTATTATCAGAGTTAGGGAACTCCGTATCTTTACAACTCGACGAGATTCATCTTTGAATTTTACCGACCAACTAACTCTATGTAAGTTAGATCTTATCCTAATCACTGCGATTATTAGTCTCAGGTATTCCTACCTAAGGTTCATAACCAACAGCTCTGATACCAACTGTGACGTCCACGAATCCGAGGTCCCGAATCACCGCGAATCCGGTTCAATCATTCTACAACTATTGCGGAAGATATAAACATGAATTGTTTATACAATACATTTAACACTCTATTTCCCTAATGTCGAGTAACCTTCACATAAATATAATTCATAACATGTCTAACACATAACATATTATCATACTATACTATTACAATTCTAATTGCACACGTATACTAAAGCTGAAACAGTCTTTAACCTTTCCTTGTATCCGACGCATTCGTCTTAATCTGTAATGTTTTATCATGATATAGCAAGGGTGAGCATAAGGATTGCCCAGCAAGTTTAAGTTTAATAATATAACGATATATCATGATTGAAAGAATCAGAATAATAAGCTGGCTATAATTCAACAATATAATTGTGAACTAACAGGAACAAATTTATGATTGAACAAGTATTACATATGAACAAATATATCTGAACCAACTGGTAATGAAGGTGATCAGCCTTTCATACCTGACTTATACATGCAATATGTATAGAGTACAATTCATGGCAACCAGTAATGATTAACCATAAGCTTATCCAAATGAAACAACTCTTAGTAGAGTTAAGTAAAAATAAACTTACATGAACCGTTGATTACCGCTACGCAATTTATAATGCTTTATCCGAAGACCTAATATTAGTAATATAGATCTCTAATATTAGAATAATATCATCACAATATAATACTATAAGATATATATATAAACATAGAATAACCTAAACACATAACACATATCCCTATCAGTCTATAACACACATAGGACTCGGTATCAAGTCAAACTATTGCAGTCTATCTTGATTCCGATAAAATTCTAACATCCCGACGGTCTAGTCGGATTTTTATTGAGTCTAAGTTCAATTAAACTCTGCCTAACACTTAATAATTATCTCAGATAACTTTAATATCAGTCAAAATATTTTTTATAAGCTCGTAATAATTTTTAAATAATTATTACTATATATCAAGATTTTTCAATCATTAAACTCGTATTTAAATGAATTAAATACCACAATATTCTATTATCATTAATATTTATTTATAATCAAATATTAATAAAATTCATGTCATAATATTATAATATATTTATAATATATCAAAGTATTTTTAATACCTTAAAATAATCTTTGTATGATTTTTAAACAATTAATTTCATTATCTGATAATTGCTATTAATATTAACATATTAATATTTTCATGACAAAATATCAAAAGTTATATTTTATAACTTAAAATATTTTTCTAACACTTAAATCATTTTTATATGATTTATAAATCATTAATTCTATTTTTTCATAATTTATTTAATATATTTATTAAATAAACTAATTATCATTAATATTAATTAATTAATAAAATTCATCACAAAATATTAAAAGTCATTAAAAATAACTTAAAATATTTTCTAATATCATAATATAGTTTTTCATGATTTTTCATGAATTAAAACTATTTTTAAAGAATTTATTTAATATTATAACTAAATAAATTAAATACCATTTATATTCCAAAAATATTAAATATTTCTGAAATATACTCTAAATAATAAAAAAAAAACTATTTTTCAGACTTTAAAATAATTTTTCAGAACTTATTATGTATTTTTAATAATTAAAAGCTATTTATTTCTATTTATTTAATTAAAATAATTAATTTCTTAAACAAACTGTCGCTAAAAGGGCAATAGGCGACAAATCCGTCGCTGTTGGTGTTCTTGAGGTGTTCTTGAGCTGCCCAGAATTTCTTGTCAGTGGCCAAGGTGTCTACTTTGGTCGGCTTTAAATATAAGATCGTGTTAGTTGTGGGCTAGAAATGTGTTTTAGGATTGTACTAAATGTGTAACACTACAACTATAATTGAGTTTCGTGGCCATATCATAACACAACAGCAAAATCTGAGCTCATCAACCCACTGTCAAACATGTTCTTCAATTTCTGGGTTTTCCAGAATTGAAGAACAGTCGAGGTGACCACTTTCCAATCCTTATATCGTGCAATCTAGGTTAAGTTTGTGTGATCTATATGTTCTATCTTGTTATCCTGATGTCAAGGTACCATTATAATGCATCAAACCAGTCTAATAACATAACACAAAGAGATTAAGGATGGTCAAAGTTCTGACAAAAAAATGGTCCATGAAGATTCTGGGTTGCCCAGATTGTTCTTCAGACAGATCGGTCAACTATAGTTTGACCAGCTACAACATCGATTTTAGTATGGATCTAAGTGATCTAAATTTTTTAATATATACTCCTCATGTCAGACTACAAGGATCAAACAACAACTAGACCAAAAAAAACCAAACACAACAAGATCTAGAGCTTAGAAAAGCTTGTCAGAACTTTCTGGAAAATCTGGGTTGCCCAGATTCAAAGTTCCGTGCTCGGTCAACGCACTTTGACCGATCATATCATGCCATATATACATGATCTGGCTCTGTTTCTAGTCCCAGATCAAAGACCTTACTACAAAGAATAAATCTATAACATAAAATACATAAAACAACAAACACATATCGATCTATGAGGTCTGACATTTGACTGTCAGACACTAATTTTCCAGATTTCCAGATGCGAGAAATCTTTAAATTCGAGCATCAAGATGATATGGATCTGAGTTTTGACAACCCAGATCATCAAATGACACTCTAATACAAAACTTAAAACAATAAATTACATCATCTAACAAGATCTAGCGAATTAGGATTCATACCACTTTGAAGCTTTGATTTTTATTTTTGATCCTCATGATCTGTTCTTGGTGTTTTATTACATGATCTTGGCTTGTTTTCTCACACTATCTCACTCTAAGATCCGAAAATATAGAGAGAGAAGGGACTTGGACATAATAAAATGGAAAGTGAGACTTTCTCTTACTTTTAATCTATATAATTAGATACACAACATGTATGTAATGCAAGGTGTCCCTCTAAACCATGTTGTAGCTGAGATTTAAGTCAAAAGGCTAGCATTAGTTGGTGAGCTACTACAATTTTGGTGAGATTTGCAAGCCAACTCTTAAAAAATGCAAAAAGGGTAAAATGGACAATTAGCATACCATTTTATTTCTAAATTTGTCATTTGATCCAACCCTTAGGGTTTTGGGTTTGGAAATCATTAGGGTTTAGGGTTTAACCCTTAACCTTTGCAATTTAATTTCTAACATTTCCGAATTTCGGTTTTTAAAAATAGAAAATTAATATTTATAAATTATAATTAGAATTTTCTAATTATATTAAAATTACTTAATCATAAATCAAGTTTAAAAATTAGGATTAATATTTTCTAATTAATATTGCTAATTAAGCAATTAGGGTCAAAATGGTCATTAGGGTTTATAACCCAGAATTAGGATTTTAATTAAAAAAATAATATTTCTAATTTATAAATTAGATTTCGTAATTAGGGTTTTCTAATTACTCATAACTTGAAAATTAGGATTAATATTTCTTAATTAACATTATAATTACTAAATTAACACCTAGGTGTTCCCTAATTATAAATTAGGGTTTCAAAATTTGAAATTAGGGTTTTCTAACCAATTTGTTAAAATTAACCCTAATTAATATTTATAATTATTTACACTTACACCATTAAGTTCCCAATTTAGGGTTTCAATATACCGAATTAGGGTTTTAAAATTCCCAGAACTAAAATTAGGGTTTCAGAACCGGTTTTAGGGTTTCTTGTTAATCGCTAGGGTTTTCTAACCGAACGTTGACGTTCTTAATATACACTTAGGGTTTGTTACAAATATCGTTTATCTGGTCAACCCTTGACCCTTAACCAGATTCTAAATACAGAAATGACCATATACACAGAACATAAACACGTATACACTTAATCCTGAATAATTCACCTAAATCCTTCACAGAATTTTGAAATCCTCAAAATTCCTTCTCAAAAATATCAAACACATACACTTATTTTCTGTCTGGGTCCTAATTTTGAACCAAAAATCAATTAATTAAAATTTTAAAAATTTTCTAAATTCTGGGGTTGTCACAAAGGCGCCACAGTTTGCACTGTGGACGGCGCGGTGTTGGCGCTGCAACGCGAAACACAGGCCATGGACCGGCGCTGCGGCTCCAAGGTCGGGTTGTTGCTCTGACTTTGGCGTTGAGGCGCGAAGTTTAGAGCAGGGGCTCTGATTTTGGCGCTGAGGCTCCGAGTTACAGAACCGAGCACGAAGAACAGAACAAAGCTAATTTGTTTGACTGTTTAACACTGCTAGCACCTAAATTAACACGTATAACTTACATAGACTACTCATAAACATTACCCATCATATATATATATATATATATATATATATATATATATATATATATATATATACTAATTTCAAAACAACTAAACCACAATCTCAGAAAATTAAATCCTTGAATGCCATATTTTAAAACCAAAACTCCATGTTTGACATTGTCTAACAAAGTTTAACATTGTAACCACAATTATACACCAAATTGATTCCTTTGAACTACGTTCTTCTTATTTCTTAACAAATTAACATATTCAAGGTTCAATTTCACAATTAGCTCACAATCAAATACTAATTTTGTTACTCCTACAAACCATGTTCATACATATGTTCATTGTAAAATCATTTCCTTTTTGAACGTAAATTAGCATACAATCATATATATATATATATATATATATATATATATATATATATATATATATATATATATATATATATATATATATGCTAGTTATAACATTATAATTACATATGCACATAATTTCATCACCAATTACAGAAAACTTTATACTACAGTCAAGAACACATGGACTTTAAGAACTATGTCGTAAAACATATATATATATATATATATATATATATATATATATATATATATATATTAAGGTTCTGGAAAAAATACCTTTTGTTGCTTTGAAAATCCTTGCTAACCACCGAGAATCGCTTGACAACTCTGAACTTTCTCTCAATTTCTCTCTCTAGTCTTTCTCAAATTCTCTGAAAACTCTTTTCTTTTCTTAGGCTTAGCTTTAGACCAAATACATTTTACGTAAAATAAAACAAAAACCAACGCACATTTTTCAAATGTCTAAAATCGACGTTCTACTAATGACCCTATTAAATCAACGGTTACCAAAATTCATATATATTATTTATATTATTAATAATTCAAAATTCAAAAATTTAAAAGCCATAAGGCTCTGTTTGGCAAAACTCTTTAAAAATTAAAGACTTAATATCTTTAAGCCTTGTTTGGAAAAACTAAAGTAAACTCCTTTAATTTATGTTAATAACTCCTTTATAGTATAGTTTATGGTCACACTTTATTTAAGGTCACACTTTATTTAATTAAGTTTTAATACTTAGTTTAATTACTTCTAATAACAATTTATTAAATATATTTACCACATAAATCAATACAACAAAATTATAATTTTCTTTATAATTATAATTTTATTTAATAAATTAACACATCATTTTAATTATAAAAATCAAATTAAAATATCATTATAATAATTTATTTAATCATTATAAACTCTCTAACTTAATTTATTAATTTAAATTACATTATTATCTCATGATGATCAATTTTCTTAACTCATTAATTATTTATTTAACAAATAATTAACCAAGTCAAATCAAATCAAATTAAACAAATATTTATTCGATCAATAAACACATCAATTAAAATATTTATATAACTCAATAAATATTTAAAAATTATAATTTAAAATTCTGGATTGTTACAAATAATATATAAAATATATTTTGATAATTCAAATCATTTTCGTCTAGCCAAATCAATTAGCATAGATTCTTCTTTAAACAGTTCAAAACCATTGAAAATCATTTTTGGTGTCATCATGCCATAACAAGTTATGTTAGTGGCCCAAAGTCCACACCTACACACTTGTCACCATGTGTTGAGGATAACAAAAATTCATTTTTAAAGGCACATTTGTGCGAATTTAGCTTGATGTCAAAAGCTTCAAAGTCTAGCATAGCTAAAAGATTTGTAATACATATACTTCCTCCATCAACTTCACTTTCTCTACTGATCCATTGCTTAATAATTCTATCTATTTCTATCATCCTCAATTCTCCATTCATAACTTTTCTATACCTTAGTTCATCAAACTTACCACACATTATGAGTTCAGAAACTTTCCACAATAATATGAGTTTATGAACTTCCTAGTCAGACCATAGGCGTCCATTCGCTGAGGAGTTCCCAAACATATCATATGATTATAAGTCATGAACTTACCATAAGTATAAGTTTTAAGAACTCGCAACTAACCTTATATTATCTACCTATCCTCTACCTATTTGTTATGCACATGAGAAAAGAATCACCTTCTCAACATATATATAGGAAATAGCGAGACACAAACATTTCAATGATTATCAGTACCAGAAACTAAGTGGTTGTCAAACCAAACTCGACCACTAATTAATATAGGAAGCTAAGTGGTCGTTAAACCAAGGACAATTCCCCGCCCATACAAAGAATTGTTCAACTCAACCACTATATCGATATAAAAAGCTAAGTGGTTCTCTAACCAAGTACAAATTCCCCGACCATACAAGGAATCATACAACTTAGTTGCTGACATGAGTCGTCAATTGAAATCCCACATAATCCTATCTTTCTCTTTTCTTAATACAAATTTTCTTTAATCTGTATCTTAACATTTACCACTCTTTTTTGAGTTTACATCGTACCATTTCATAGTACCTTCTTTTTATAGCGTCAAGCTATATCATTCCAATCACTTAACATATCATATGTTATTCAACAATTTAATCTGATCACGTCGTGATCTTATTTTGAAATCATTTCTCCTTATACTTACGATCGTTTTATACTACGATCTTCTTATTCTTCTCTTTAATCATATTATATTATGATTTTATTTATACTTTTCATCTTATAGACATTGTGTATTTATTATATATTTTTATCTCTATTACTGGAGTCAGGTAACTCCGAAATCTTACCCTTATATCTCTTCAAGATTCTTCTTTGAATCTTATTGTGACGCCCCCAAAATAGGTATACATCACCCATTCTGAATCGCCAAATACATGGTACAGAAACAACTATAACTTCATTATTACAATTGTCGTGTAAAATACGACAACACATATAGTGTGAGTTTAAATACAAATATTGTCTTCTAGACAATATCCACACTCAAATAAGTCTTTATTACAATTATTGATACACTATTTTACAAAATAGTGAGGACTGCTAAAACAACCAACTTGAAACATCACTCCACACCCGGACTAGTTTCCGCTATATTCTCGCCTCCTAAGAAGAAAAATGGAACAAAAAGGGAAAGGGTGAGCTCAACTAGCCCAGTAAAGAATATTATGACTAAGAAAATGTAGAATAAATTATCGTTAGCCTTCAATAAATCAGATAAAATATAATGGACAACCAGTTTTAGATCAATATTCGCAGCAAAAATAACAATTCATTAGAAGAGTTAAGTAGAGAATGAAATCTACTATCATCTATGAATTTAAAAGTCCATCATCAATATTTTATCCATGTAACATCAATCAATATACATATCAACACTTGTTCATCTTTGTACTACGGCCCAAAGATATTCATCAGGTAATCATTCATCTTTACACTACAGGCCAAAGATATTCAGTTATATCATCATTTAGGACTGAGGATGATGAAAAATATTTTAAAGAAACGAATCCAGTGAGATAAAAGGACAAAGATTAGGGATTCGCACTTTAGACAATCCAAGTTCAAAAATACTCCATAATAAACCATAGTGGAGTGAAATTTAAGAATGAAGATCAAAACATGGATACAATCAAAAATAGTAACCATAATAGACATCTTGGACAAAGAAGAGAAAGTTTTATTTTTTTTGTGAATAGTGTCGTATTTGTGAATAGTATCGTATACGTGAATAGTAACCCCAACACGAAAAGGTAAAAATTCTACAAGAAAATCATACTTCATGAATTGTACCGTATTCATGAATAGTGTCGTATACGTGAATATTACCGTATACGTGAATAGTAACATCGACATGAAAAGATAAAAATTTCACAATAAAATTCATACCAATATTTCGGCATAATGATATTGAAAGAAATAATATCATTTACGAAAAAAATAGCATCCATTACCTCAAAAGAACAGTACTTCCAGCTGAAATCTCAAGTATAAGACTGAAGGAAACTTGCACTGAATAACAACTCTCAAAGGATCTAAATACTCATAAAATATGCTCGATAATATAAAGAGAGAAAACTTATAATTCTGGTGTGATTTTCAATTCTAACTAAGCACCCTATTTATAGAAAAATGCTTAGAACGCCAAAGCAGACTAAAATTTAATAAACTAATATTTTATTTCAAATATTCACGCCTACCACAATTGATCAAATTTTAGCACACCACAGTGGGGCCCACCAAAAATCAAAATTTTCCATAACAATCAAAAGTGGGGCCCACATGTTTTTAATAAAAATATTTATTTCTGAAACTTTAATAATTCATAACAAATAGCCCTTTTATCAGAAAAATATGAATTTTATGTTCTTTTAATAGGAAATTTAATTCTCTACAACTTTGTAGAAGAAAGTTTTTTTAAATTCCAAACAAAAAATGACCGAAATCCACATATGGATGATTTTTAATACCTTCATTCCGAAAAAATACTTATAAAACACCTCAACATTAATTCCTTCATTTATATCCACATAAAAATAAATATTTTCTTATCAAATAAATCAATAATTAAGTATTCTCAAATAATATTACAGAATCACAATACTGACAACCAAGTCATTCCTAGGAAAGAGGGGGCTTTTCGATAAGGATCTCTCCTTACTGGTACGTAATTAGGTGACCAAACTATTTTCCTAGACAGAATTTCCTTAGACATTGTCAATAATGTTATCTAATAATATTATTCAAATAATATGAATTATTGATCTGATAATGGGAAATATTGTACAGTGACAATTATTGAAACAACAATAATATAAAATATCAACGTTGTAATTATTGAATCAATAAAATAAAATATTGAACAGTAATTACTATAACAGTTATTGAGTAGTGCCTTCTTACGTAAGAATTAATAATTCAAAAATACTGTGCAATACCGTGTGCTACTGTGCAACCACACGTATTACTATATTTTAACCACTGGGTATTTCAACAGTGTTAATGGTAACAACTACGCCGTTATTTATAAAAACTTAGACTTGTCATTTTCTTCATCCAACCATTTTCCGTTATGGGGCCCACAAATGGTTGCGCCGTCGTACGAATATTCCCCGACAATAATAATATTTCACGACCAAACGAATATTCTCCGATAACAATAAATATTTATAACCACTTGTTTATTTTGCAAAATTTGCACATTTCACCTATAACCAAAGCATTATATCAAATTAATACCTTATTATTCAAAATAATAATTAGAGAAAATTCAATTTTATTTATAAAAAGTTGGGGTCTTACAACCTCCCATCCTTATAAAATTTCTCCTCAAAATTTACGTACGTACCTGGTGTTTCGAAAAGGTGAGGGTACCTCGCTTTCATTTCCGATTCTAACTCCCAGGTCATTTCCTTAATAGCATGGTTCCTCCACAAAATCTTGACTTATGGTATAACCTTTGTGCGTAGAACATGCTCCTTCCTATCGACGATCTTGACAGGTACCTCCTCGTACGTTAAATCTTCGGCTATCTCGTCTGGTTTTAACTCAATTATGTAGTTTTGGTCTTTCACATATTTACGTAACATCGATACGTGAAAAATATTATGAACACGTGACATACTTAGCGGTAAAGTGAGTCTATAAGCCACAGTTCCTACTCGATCGAGGATTTCAAATGGACCAATAAATCGAGGGTTGAAATTTCCTCTCTTCATCGACTCTTGCTTCTAGAATAGCACATTCTTGTACCTTCTTCTTTATACGCATCAGCTTCGGGTATGTAGCTTGAGCAGCTTTAACTTTATCGATTAAAGTTCGTTCTACTCGTATATTTGATATCATCACGTGGGTACTTGGAGCCTTTAACTCTATCTCCATCCTTTGAAAGTCATACAAAATGGGCCTTTGCATTGATAATATCGCACTCGTACCCGTATATGATCTTCTACTCAATGCATCAGCTACTACGTTCGCTTTTCCAGGATGGTATTGGATGGTATGACCGTAATCTTTCAATAGCTCGAGCCAACGTCGTTACCGCATGTTGAGTTCCTTTTGGATGAAGAAATATTTGAGGGTTTTATGATATGTATAGATCTCCACTTTCTCCCCATACAGGTAGTGTCTCCAGATCTTCAACGCGAAAACGACTGCTGCCAACTCTATATCATGAGTAGGATAATTCCTCTCATATTCTTTGAGTTGTTGCGAGGCATAGGCTATGACTTTTCCATGTTGCATGAGAACACATCCTAACCCTTTGCCCGAAGCATCGTTGTAGATAACAAATCCATCCTAACCAGATGGTATTGTTAGAACAGGTGCCAAAATGAGTCTCCTCTTGAGCTCTTGGAAACTCTTCTCGCATTCCTCGCTCCATACGAATTTGTATCATTCTGAGTAAGCTGAGTTAATGGAGTGATAATTCGAAAAAAAATCTTTCCATAATTTTCTGATAATAACCCGCTAAGCCTAGAAAGCTACGTATTTTGTAACAACCCCAAAATAGGTTTATTCCACCCAACCCATTCTGAGACGTCAAATGCATTGTACAGAAAACAACTACAACTTTATTACAACAATTGTCGTGCAAAATACAACAACACATATGCTGTGAGTTTGGATACAAATATATACCAAATGTGACTCATGTTCCAACCGTGGACATCACCTCACAATAACACCTTACATAAAGGTATAGTCAAAAATTGTTTTAGAAATTAGAATCTTTGGGAAGTGCTCAAGGAAACCTTCGTACATGGGAGGCCACGCGTCTAGGTTATGATAGATATCATATGGCCACAGAATTATCCTTGGTTGACCCAATAGACCCCAAAGAAAAACGAGAAGATTACTATCATATTCTTCCCAATGGTGAGTCTTCTCTTGACTTATCATTATCTCCACTGTCTCTAATTGAGAATTATACTTCAAACAACACCAAGATTATATAGGTAGTGCTCGTAAAGATACTCAGCAAGTGGATGAGCACAACCCTGTCCTATGATGACATGAGGTTGTATGTCATTAGACATCTTGTATGATAGTGACAAAACACCCTTCCAACGTTGGGTTTGCCTCACCCTATTTTCTTCACCAAATATAACTACTAAATGATGACCACCGTTCCATTCCCTTGTTACCCCCGCTCGACCCAGCTACACTCTTATTACCTGAAAAGAATTGTGAAGCAAAAGGGTGAGCACAACTAGCTCAGTAAAGAATATCTTGACTAAAGATAATTAAATTATCAATAGCCTCCATCAATAATAAATCAGAGATTTAGAACATATGGTAAATGATAAAAATTTCAACCATAGTTGCAGCGGAACGAGCAATCCATTAGAAGAGTCAAATAGACCATAAAGTCTATTATCTTCTCCATGTTAAAAGTCCACCAACAATGTTTTATCCCTGTAACATCAATCAACAGTTCCTTTCCACAATCACATGAATAATTCATAATCATAATTGTGATTCTAAATTTCACATCCAATACGAAGATAATTTTCATCACCTGTCTTTACCTGAAACATCAAAGATCATGGTTACACCAAATCACATTTCCTGTTCATAATCATACTAATAACTTCATCTTTGCACTACGGCCAAAGATATTCATTTGTATCACCAGTTGGTCATATTTATCTCAACATCTGTTCATCTTTGCACTACTGGCCAAAGATATTCAACAACATATCATCTTTGCACTACGGGCCAAAGATATTCATCAACAATTCATCTTTGCACTACAGGCCAAAGATATTCATCAACAATTCATCTTTGCACTACAGGCCAAAGATATTCATCAATATTTCATCTTTGCACTACAGGCCAAAGATATTCATCTACAATTCATCTTTGCACCACAGGCCAAAGATATTCATCAACAGTTCATATTTGCACTACAGGCCAAATATATTCATATCTCAAAGAAATATATAATCATTTCAGAATTTATATAAACAATAATTATAACCATGTTGATCAATTCACCTTTGCACTTAAGCTTAAGATATTCAATTATAAATTCAATGGTCATGATCATACCAGTCACAATTCAACTTTGCACTACAGGCCAAAGAGAACCCTAGTCATGATCATACCAATAATCTACCCATCTTTACACTCCAGTGAAAGAGAATTTCAACATCAAGGTTATAAAAATGTTATATATGATGATAAAAATAATATGATCAACATATAGTTTTAATCTCAAGAGTAATATTCGTAACTCATGAATAGTAACCCCGACACAAAAGATAGAAATTCTACAATAAAATTCATACCAATATTTCGGTATAATGATATTGAAAGAATAACATTACTTAAATTTATAAACAATTTATTTTAATTGTTTACACTTTACTAATTAATGCATTTAATCATCATAAAATGCCAACTCTTACAATTTCATCATCAATAACCAAAACCCTCATCAAAAATCTGCATATACCTCATATAGGATTCTCAAGCCATAAAATCCTATTTTCCAATTTTTTTCTTCACAAAACATATTTAATTCATTTACTCATAACTAGACCATTTTCATGAAAAATATCAAATCAGTTCCAAAAATATTTCTTTTCTGGGATTTAGCATAATATAGTCCCATAGTGAACATATATTTTTCTCAGAATTTTTAAAAGTCATTTACTATTTTTCATATGGCCAAAATAGCCGAATATTTAGACATTTATCAAAAATTGTACTTTTGTCTAAAAATTCTGAAATTTACAGAGCATACTTCTATCATATACATGTACTCCCAATAAAAATTTCATCAATTTTGGAGCTAACCACAAGGAATTATAAGCTGTTACTTTTAAAATAGTCTTTTCTCATAAAATTCATAACTCTCAATCTATACATCCAAAAATCACCATTTTTGGACACAATCAAGAAAACTCATCAAAATATCATTTCAAATTTTTCCAGAATTTTTGAAGATCAGAAAAATTACGAAACTGAAAATCATAACAACCCTTAAAATCCCTTAATATCCCTTACTATCCCTTACTATCCCTTACTATCCCTTACCTCAAAAGAGCAGTACTTCTGACTGGATATCGGATATGATGCTGAAGGAAACTTGTACTGATGAATAGCAACTCACCAAGTATCTAAAAACTCACAAAATATGCTTCATAATATAGAGAGAGAAAGAGAGAAAGCTTATGTTTCTGGTGTGATTTTCAATTCTAACTTAGCCCTCTATTTATAGGAAAATTTTGGTAGGTTTGACCTGCAACCTGATGGCTTTACCTGCTACTATTCTCACCCACCACATTTAAAATATAATTCAGCACATTTCTTCACCAACCACAAGTGGGGCCCACCAATTCTAGAATTTTCCACCAAAATGATAAACTCCGAAAATTCAACAATTTCTGAACCAGTCATCTCGTAAAATTCATAATAAATCATACGTTCATTTTTAACGGTTCAAAATTTGAGGACATATACTCAACTTATATATGTATAACATATCCAAATATTACCACGATCCAACGGTCGGATTAAAAATTATAACCCTCGCAAAATATCTCAAAAACCCTGATTTTTAATACCTCCATTCCGACAAAA
This sequence comes from Panax notoginseng, assembly GCA_016801055.1. Classification (NCBI taxonomy): domain Eukaryota; kingdom Viridiplantae; phylum Streptophyta; class Magnoliopsida; order Apiales; family Araliaceae; genus Panax; species Panax notoginseng. The sequence continues at coordinate 111,346,387 of CM029019.1, forward strand.
ATACGGATAAAAATCTCAACATTAACTCCTTCATTTTTTAACCACAAAAATATATCCCTCATTTATATCCACATAAAATAAATATTTTCTTATCATATGAATCAATAATTAATTATTCACAAATAATATTACAGAATCACATTTATGACAACCAGGCCGTTCCCAGGAAAGAGGGGGCTTTCCAATAAGAATTTCTCCTTACTGGCGCGCAATTAGATGACCAAACCTCTCCTTAGACAGAACTTTCTAGACATTGTCAATAATGCTATCTAATAATATTATTCAAATAATATGAATTATTGATCTGATAATGGAAAATACTGTGCAGTAACAATTATTGAAACAACAATAATATAAAATATCAACGCAGCAATTATTGAATCAATAAAATAAAATATTGAACAGTAATTACTGTAACAATTATTGAGTAGTGCCTTCTTACGAAAGAATCAATAATTTCAAAAATACTGTGCAATACCGTGTGCTACTGTGCAATAACGCGTATTACTGTATTTTAACCACCGGGTATTCCAACAGTGTTAACGGTAACAACTACGTCGTTATTTGTAAAAACTTAAATTTGTCATTTTCCTTCACCCGACAGTTATTCGTTATGGGGCCCACAAATAGCTGTGCCGTCGTACGAATATTCCCCGACAGAAAGAATATTCCACGACCAAACGAATATTCCCCAACAACAATGATTATTTTATAACCACTTGTGTATTTTGAAAAAAAATCATATATCACCCTTAACTTTAACATTTATCAATTTAACCATTTACTGAATAGTAATTATAAGAAAAATTAAATACTTTTATTTCATAAAATTCGGGGTCTTACATATTTCGATTACTGACTTAGGTTGCTCTCAACTGTGACTCATATCCCAATCTTGGATAGCACGTCACAATGGCACCTATCAATTTACCACTACACGAATATGGCATCCCTTACGGAGAGTCTGGCTTCGGTGCATTCCACAAAGGAAATCGCCAGCGAGAGGCTCGGGTACCAACCCATGTAGTTGTGTTTTTAACTCCTGAAGTTCAATAGGAGTTATTCGATATGGGGTTTTAGAAATGGGTTTTGTACCGGGTTCAAGGTCAATACAAAATTTGATTTAATGCTTTGGGGGTAGGCCAGGAAGTTCTTCAGGAAATTTACTAACAACAGAAATATAATTTAAATCTGACGTATTTTTGTTCAAGTCCATGACATGGGCTAAGAAAGCTTGACATCCGTTTTTCAATAAACGAATGGCTTTATGGCTTAATATGATAGTGATTGACTTTAGTGGTTTGGTTGCTTAAATTCACATAAAAGGTTGGTTAGGAATATGAAAACTAACAACCTTACGAAAATCAATTTTAGCATGATAAGTGGTTAACCAATCAATCCCTAAAATCACATCAAATGCAAGTATCTTTAAAGAGATAAGATCAATAGGTAATGTGATAGTCCCAACATGAATCAAGCAAGATTTATAAATAGTGGATGTAATGAAAGTTTCACCCAATAGAGTTTCAACAGATAAGTCAAAGTCTAATTTCTCAAGGGTCAAGTTCAAACGTTGAGCACAAGCAGGAGAAATAAAAGAAAGGGTAGAGCTGGTATCTAATAAGGTATAGACTTCGCAAGAATTTATGATTAACTAACCCGTGATAACTTCGTTCGGGTTACTCGCTTTTGGAAAAGTCACAAAAAACGCTCTTCCTGAAACCACCGACTGTGTTTTATCCGTATCCGCCTTTAATGCCACCGTCCTAGCTGGACTTGATTTCACTACAAGACAAAATCGAGCTATGTGACCGTCTTTTTCACAACTAAAACATACCTTGAAAGGCTGTGAACAGTTTGGACTTATGTGTCCCTCCTCTCTGCATCTGTAGCATCTAACTGGCGGTCTTTCTCCTCCCCTAGAATTTGTTGCTGGTGTTGGTGCTAGTGTTGCTACCGACGTCTTCCCATCATTGTTGAATCTTCTCTTTTTGAAATTTCCACTTAACTCACCTTACCTATTATCTTGGCCATGATTACCACCGAAGTGGTTACCATTTCTGGCATGATAATTTTCTCCATGGTGGTTATCATTATTCCGATGGTCGTTGCCACGGGTATGATTACTATAGTGTTATTGGTCGTTATCTTTTGGTTGAGCTGACTCATTATCGCGCTCTAATAACTGAGCCCTATTCACAACATCTGAATACAAATAAAGTTTGTGAGAGATAAGGTATTGACAAATTTCTGGTTTCAAACCTTGCAGAAATATTCGGGTCATTCTCTCCTCATTATCAACCAAATGGGATACAAATTGGGACAACTCGGTAAACTTAGCTTCGTACTGCGACACGGTCATATTATTTTGTTCCAGCTTGATGAACTTTACCTCCTTCATGTGACGAATACTTTCGGGAAAGTACTTATCGTTGAACAATTCTTGGAACTTCTCCCAAGATATCTTGAGTGCGGCAGGCTGAGTACACTTTACTGATTTCCACCAGTAATCGTCTCTCCTCGCAACATGAAGGTGGCAAAGGGAACCTTTTGCTCCTCGGAGCATCCTAAGACATCAAATATCTTGGTGATCTGCTTTATCCACGTCTCTGCCGTAAGTGGTTCTGGCTTTCCCAAAAACTCCGGTGGTCTCAGCTCCTTGAACTGCTTAGCGTTGACCATCCGTGAGTTGCCAGTGTTTCCACCTACATTTTGCACAGGACTCTCTCACCTGATGTTGTATAAATTGTAGAAAGCTTCTAAACATCCAATTATTCATCGTTTGATTGGTAGTGTTATTTACAGGAGGAATATTGCCTTCCTGTTGCACGTTATCCTGGGTATTGATTAGTGGTAATTCAACGGTCTCATGTGCTCCATTGCTTAACTCGACATTTTCAGATGTCATTTTCAATCACTGCACAAAACAATGGTTAATCGACATGCTACATAATACCCTTATATTCTGACTGACCAACGAATAAGCTTAGGTAGGACACACTAGCGAAGGATTTACTAATCTCTCTCTTCCTAGTTCTATTCCTCGATCTCCGCTAGAGACCATAAACCTAAGCTCTGATACCAACTGTGACACCCCCAAAATAAGTATACATCACCCATTCTGAGTCGCCAAATACATGGTACAGAAATAACTACAACTTCATTATTACAATTGTCGTGCAAAATACGACAACACATATACTGTGAGTTTAAATACAAATATTGTCTTCTAGACAATATTCACACTCAAATAAGTCATCATTACTATTATTGATACACTATTTTATAAAATAGTTGGACTGCTAAAACAACCGACTTGAAGCATCACTCCACACCACGACTAGTTCTCTATATATTCTCTCCTCCTGAAAAAAAAATTGAACAAAAAGGAAAAGGGTGAGCTCAACTAGCCCAGTAAAGAATATTATGACTAAGATAATGTAGAACAAATTATCGTTAGCCTTGATGTTAGCCTTCAATAAATCAAATAAAATATAATGGACAACCAGTTTTAGATCAATATTCGCAGCGGAAATAACAATTCATTAGAAGAGTTAAGTAGATAATGAAATCTACCATCATCTATAAATTTAAAAGTCCATCATCAATATTTTATCCCTGTAAAATCAATTAATATACATCTTGAATCAAATATTCATCTTTGCACTACGGGATAAAGATATTCATTTGTATCACCAGTTGGTCATGTTCAACTCAACACCTGTTCATGTTTGAACTACGGGCCAAAGATATTCATCAGGTAATCAATCATCTTTGCACTACAGGCCAAAGATATTCAGTTATATCATCATTTAAGACTGAGAATGATGAAAAATATTTTAAAGAAACGAATCCAGTGAGATAAAAGGATAAATATTAGGGATTCATACTTTAGATAATCCAAGTACAAAAATACTCCATAATAAAACATAATGGAGTGAAATTCAAGAATGAAGATCAAAACATGGATACAATCAAAGATAGTAACCATAATAGACATGTTGGACAAAGAAGAGAAAATTTTATTTTTCTGTGAATAGTGTCGTATTTGTGAATAGTGCCGTATATGTGAATAGTGTCATATACGTGAATAATAACTCCGACACGAAAAGGTAGAAATTCCACAAGAAAATCATACTTCGTGAATAGTACTCGTGAATAGTACCGTATTCATGAATAGTTTCGTATACGTGAATAGTACTGTATACGTGAATAGTAATCTCGACATAAAATTCATATCGATATTTCGGCATAATGATATTGAAAGAAATAATATCATTTACGAAGAAAATAACATCCTTTACCTCAAAAGAACAGTACTTCAGCCTGAAATCTTAGGTATAAGGCTAAAGGAAACTTACACTGAATAGCAACTCTCAAAGTATCTAAATACTCACAAAATATGCTCGATAATATAGAGAGAGAAAACTTATAATTTTGGTGTGATTTTCAATTCTAACTAAGCACCTTATTTATAGAAAAATGCTTAGAACGCCAAAGCAAACTAAAATTTAATAAAATAATATTTTATTTCAAATATTCACGCCCACCAAAATTGATCAAATTTCAGCACACCAAAAATCAGATTTTTCCACAACAACCAAAAGTGGGGCCCACATGTTTTTAATAAAAATATTTATTTCTAAAACTTCAATAATTAATAACAAATAGCCCTTTTATCAAAAAAAATACGAATTGTATGTTCTTTTCATAGGAAATTTAATTCTCTACAACTTTGTAGAAGAAAGTTTTTCCAAATTCAAAATACAAAATGACCGAAATCCACATACGGATGATTTTTAATATCTCCATTCTAACAAAATACTGATAAAATACCTCAACATTAATTCCTTCATTTATATCAACATAAAAAAAATATTTTCTTATCATATAATTTAATAATTAATTATTCACAAATAATATTACAAAATCACAATACTGACAACCCGGTCGTTCCTAGGAAAGAGGAGGCTTTCCGATAAGGATTTCTCCTTACTGACGCGCAATTAGGTGGCCAAACCCCTTTTCTAGACAGAACTTCCTTAGACATTGCCAATAATGCTATTTAATACTATTATTCAAATAATATAAATTATTTATCTTATAATGAAAAATACTGTGCAGTGACAATTATTGAAACACCAATAATATAAAATATCAACGTAGCAATTATTGAATCAATAAAATAAAATATTTAACAGTAATTACTGTAATAATTATTAAGTAGTGCCTTCTTACGTAAAAATCAATAATTCAAAAATATTGTGCAATACCGTATGCTACTGTGCAACCACGCGTATTACTGTATTTTAACCACCAGGTATTTCAACAGTGTTAACGGTAACACCTACACCGTTATTTGTAAAAACTCAAACTTGTCATTTTCTACATCCGACCGTTTTTCGTTATGGGGCCCACAAATAATTGCGCCGTCGTACGAATATTCCCCGACAACAAGAATATTCCACGACCAAACGAATATTTTTCGACAACAATGAATATTTTATAACCACTTGCTTATTTTACAAAATTTGTACATTTCACCCATAACTAAAGTATTATACCAAATTAACACCTTATTATTCAAATAATAATTAGCGGAAATTTAATTTTATTTATAAAAAGTTGGGGTCTTACACTTATTTATCTTCATCTTTACTTTATAATGAATTTTCTATATTCATCTCTTATCACTTAAACTCGATTTGAGTTTATTCCTTATCATCTCCGCGGTTATAGCCTAAGGTACCCCTACCTAAGGTTTATAACCTACGACTTTGATACCAACCTGTGACGCCCCCAAATCTGGGTACTTTTTTCCTCAAATATGGCACATCATTTTTATAACTATTACGGAAGATATAAACATAAATTGTTTATACAAAAAAAAAATTCACATCATTCCCAAGGTCTACAATCTTAACTTAATACATACCTTCAATATCTAAAAAGGTTTACAATTCTATTTTCGTCAAAAAAATTAATAGATCTAATTGCACCATAATTTAATCTTGCACTTTGTCTTTACTTCTGTCTTTACTCGTGCTTTCATTTTAATCTAAAAATTTTTATCATGATATAGCAAGGGTGAGAAACAAATTTGCCCAGCAAGTTTTAAATACAATGAAGATATATCATGATTAAAAAGAATGAATAATCTTTCAAACTTTCAACAATATAATGATTGTGAAAGAACATGAATAAATTTTAATGATTGAATAACAGAACCAATAATATTGGATGTCAATAATGAACATGAACAAGTTTAACTGAAACATATGGTAATGAAGGTGATCAGCCTTTCATACATGATGAACATATACAGTATGCACAATGTGCGAATCAATAGATTATAGACGTGGTATAATCAACAATGATTAACCACTAACATGTTTTGCAATAACAACTCAAATTGAGTTAGGAAACTTGCTTTTACCGCTGATTACAACTGAGCAATCTAATTTAATCTCTCATGAAATACCTATCAGTTATAAGATTGATCTTTCAGTCAGCATAACATACATGTTAGTTCATAATACTATTTCTTTATCCATAAATTATCTAACACTTAATCACAAAAATCAAATATTAGATAACATCTTAACGCATCAGTCTTATTATCGTGCTTTGATAATTCTTCAATCATTATATCATATACCTTATGATTTAACACTTAATCTTTCATATTATAAGTTCTTTTCTATAATCCAGTAGGCCAAATACTAATATTATAATCTGGATTATTTAAACATATCAATTCAGCAACATGTATTGAAACTATTCTTCAATTTGGTAAACTGTTTTTCAATCCAGTAAACAGGATTCAAACTAATCTCTAATCCAGCAACCTGGATTCAAACTAACTTACAATTCAGCAAACTATTTTATAATCTAGCAAACTGGATTCAATTTGACTTACAATCCAGCAAGCTGTTTTATAATCCAGCAAGTTGTTTTCACTAATTCAGCAAGTTGTTTACAATCCATCAAGCTGTTTTCATTTCCAACATATTAAATTTCCAATTCATCATACTATATATTCAATATGACCTATTGAATGTCAAATTAACTTAACTCCTCTTTTAAACTCCATTTAATATTATTAATTATTTAATAACATTAAATTCATTTACGAATATTATTAGTCATTAAATAATATTTTAAATCAATGATTTAATAACACTTTAATCAAAATGTGATTATTCATTTGATAATATCTTTATCTAATATTATTAATCTTTTAATAATATTTTAATCATTTACTAAACTTTTAAACAATTTATTTTAATTGTTTACACTTTACTAATTAACACATTTAATTATTTTAAAATGCCATACTCATAAGGTTTCATCACCAATAACCAAATCCTTCATAAAAAATCTGCATATACCTAATATAGGATTTTCAAGCCATAAAATCTTATTTTCTAAATTTTCAACTTCACAGAACATATTTAATTCATTTACTCATAACTAGTCTATTTCCACGAAAAATACCAAATCAGTTCCAAAACATTTTCTTTTCTGAGATTTGGCAGAATATAGTCCCATATTGAACATATATTTTTTTCAGAAATTTTAAAATTTATTTACTATTTTTCAAATGGCCAAAACTGCCGGATTTTGCGACATTTATCAAAAATTATGCTTTTGTCCAAATATTTCGAAACTTACAGGGTATACTCCTGTTATATACATGTACTCCCAATAAAAATTTCACCAATTTTGGAGTTAACCACAATGAGTTATAAGGGTTTACTTTAAAAATAGTCTTTTCCCATAAAATCCATAACTCTCAATCTATACATCCAAAAATCGCAATTTTTGGACAAAATTTAGAAAACTCATCATATTATCATCTCAAATTTTTCCAGAATTTGTGAAGATCAAAAAAATTATGAAACAGCCCATGGCAGAAATTGCTCCAAAATAGTTTTTATTATTTCTACTATTTTTGTCACATTTTCCAGTTTTGGGGTCCTTCACGGAAACGTTTATAAAACGAAATCCACAACTCGTATTTAGGTTCCGTCAGAGGCGTCGAATTTGAATGTTCTTGAACTACAATTTTCATTTATCAAACACCCAATTTGAAGCAGTATAGGACCCGAAAATCAGGGCCATAGTGGCTGGTCAGCAGCCTCACTTTCCGATTTTACCACGTGGAGGTGTTTTAACATAAATTCCATAACTTGTTCAATTCTCAACATTTTTGTGTCATTCAAAAGGGATTATACTCATAACTTATAGCTCTAGCACAACCAACAAGTAGATCTCAAATATCAAAAATGAGTCTTCAAAATAAATCACATGGATCCCACATATTAACTAAAAACTTCCATAAAAACTTACCAACTTCATTATTCCCAAATGTTTCTAACACATATAACCAAGATACATAACATATCTCAAGTTCTAACCTTTTCATAAGGTTTTCACCAACAAGATCATAAAACTTCATAAATCGTAATAAAACTAACTAACTACACAAAACTTTAACTAAATTTAGAAAATAAATTTCTTTTTCTTTACATTCCTTTGCCAGCTACTTTCTTTTTCCTTCCAACATAAGATATAAACTTTGGGTGCATAGATGTTTGATCTCCTCCCTTTTCTTCTTCCTCCTTTGTCGTGAGTTCACTCTCTCTCTCTCTCTTTCTCTCTCTTGAATTTTCCCGTTCTTCTCTTTTTTTTCTTTTCCTCTTTCACTTTCTTATTCTCTTTCTTCTTTTTCCTTTTCTCTTTCCTTATCCTTCTTTTCTCTTCTTATCTTCTTTTCCCTTCTTCATTTTACCGAACATGTGGCCTAATCATCTCAAAATATCTTCTTCTTTTTTTAAATTGCTTTATTAAATGACCAAAATGCCTTTCTTCAATTTTGGGCTTAAAATTGGGCTTAACAATTTATTTAATCTTTTGGGCTTTCCTAATAATTATTTGGGCCATATAATTTAACATAGACCAATCCTTTCCATCTTATCCCACCCTAAATATTTAATTAGGGCTTTAATTCCACACATTTAGAATTTAAATCATTATTCTTGTACATTAAATTTTATAACCCAATTAAACTTACTTTAATTAAGGTATAAAATTAATAAGTTGAGATAGTAAAATATATCTCTTAAATTAATATAATAATTATTATTATTATTATTCCACATGTTCCTTAACAATTGAGCTAACTTGAGCTTAACACTTAATTCTTTTGACTTTCCAAATAAAATATTTGGGCCATAAGAATTAATATGGTCCATTACATTAAATTCTATCTTACCCTACTCATATAATTAGGGCTTACATGTACTCAAATGAAACACAAATTCTTACCCAAGTACATTTAATTTCTTAACCCAATTAAACTTACCTTAATTAAGTTATAAAATTAATTAATTGAGATATATAAAATAAATCTCTCAGAATTAATATATATTTTAAATATCATAATTCTCCCATCTTATAACACTTAAGTTATTCAATTCTTCATTCCTAATATATAATTAGGATTACATTAGTTTCTTTTATTTGTTTATATAATAAACAAATCACATAATATTCATATTCCTTTACTCACATATTTATATAAAATAATTTAATAAATTGAGACATGTTCCACAATTCTCTTAGATTATGTTACTAGTATATGATTAAAATACTAGGACCACTAAATAACGACAACCATTTAGGTTATTTAATTCTCATACATAATTTAAATAACTTATTTAAATTATACAATTTATATTGTATATTTAAATTTAATTTCCTCCTTCTCTCCGTAAATTTTTTTAAAACAATTTATTTATATATTAAATATATAATTTAATATATTCAATCATTTATTCAAATATGAATTTAATTTATTAACTAGTTGATACCAATATACATATTTTACATATTGGATCTCATCTCATATTTTTACTTTACATCCTTTGGTATAATATTAAATATTAAATATTATACCATTATCCATATAACATAATATCATATATTTAATTATTTTCTTTCCTTTCTATAAATTTTCTTCACAATTTATTAAACTGTAGTAAATATATTAATATATTTGTTGGGTAAAATCTAATTACGCACAACACGCAAGTATATGTGGTCAACAATTAATAAAGTGTAAGTAGAGTATTGTTTCCACGAGGAATTGTTTAATAAAAATCACCAAGTACCAACCCATAATCAACTCAATCTTATTTAAACAAATGAATTTTAAATTATATAATTAAACTACTATTAAATTCCACTAATTAAATTAAGATTACGGAGATTTAAAATCACAACTTCACTTATTGCTTTCTTTAAGTTAACACACTTCTCATCAATTATTCTCTATCCTGAATTATTAATCAAGTACACTAAAGCAGATAAAACCACCTCTCGATGCATAATAACCATACTCACTTAAATTCATAGATGATAGAATTAAGCAAGACACCCTAATTAACTAATCCACTATATCTCTATGTGAATTACAATGAAACGGATTTAAAGCACATGTTCTCTATAAAATTACATATGGCGTAAAGGCATATCTCTATCCTAAACACAAATTATGAATTCCAGCTATGCAGAAATTACAAACACATGCTATCACGATCAGATCTAAATCTAAACTTCATCTCTCGAGTTCATATAGATTATCATGGTAATTGATGGCTAATAAATTAAACAATTAAGTCCAAATCACAATAGACAATCCTCACAATAGAACATAATAATTGATAGTGAAGCATATTAAAATAAAGTACACAATAAGATCCATTGTTATCACAAACAAAGAATTAGTTCATTGAATTAAAACTAAGAATCCACACTTGAATACACAATAAAAGACAAAGATAGAAGAAGGTGAGAAGATAGAATCTATTGTCTGTAGATTTGATGCTCTCTTCTTGCTCCTACTTTGAATCTTCAATAGTGTCCGAGTTGCTTCAATCTTCAAATCTCATAAAAACTAGAGTTTTGGTCCTAATCTACTATAATCTAATCTAATGGAATCCTTCAAAACTAGCCTCCCAATCCAAATTAAAATCAAGTATTTATAATTCTAATGGACACCATAGCAAGTTAGGAAACTAAGAATCCTATTCTAGCTCAAATTGGATAACATAATAACCAAATCAGCTATTTTCTCGTCGATCGGAGCGCCTCGCGCCGTTCCTAGGCCAATTTGGGCATGTCCCGCGCTACTGTAGTAGAAAATCTGTAGGCCCGGTGTGCCCTGCGCCGTTTCTGGCACGCCCCGCGCCGCTTTGTTTTCTGTTGCGACGTCCTTTAGTAAAATAGACATAACTTTTGATCCGCTAGGAGTTACGAGGACTGCCACCTATCAAATCGAAGATATCGACGAGATCTACAACTTTCATTCTTTGAGAATTGACAGATTCTGGCTAGATCAGGATCAAAATCAGGATTGAAGTAGATGCTATGTAAATTGCAAACAGGACAACTTTGAGCTTTGATCTTTGTTGATAAAAAGGCCATAATTCTCGCATCCGAACTCCGATTGGGATGATTCAAGATGTTCTGAAAAAATAAGAAGTAGATCTACAATAAAATCGAAGTTCCAAGCCAAGAACATGCATCCAACTTGGTGTTAAAAGTCCTTCAATATTCCCTACTTTCACTTGCTTGCATATTTTAGTCCAAAAGATGTCCAAATTGCTTTTCCTTACTTCTTCATGCCAATGACGTGTCATAGCCTACAAAATAACATAAATTGTATGAAATGAACACACAATGCATGCAAAGTAACTACAAAACATAGGTTTAAGTAACTAATTCAAGTAATAGATACTGGATAAGTATGTATAAAACTTATTAATCAAATACCCCCAAACTTAAACAGTTGTTTGTCCTCAAGTAAAAACACAAAACAACAATGCTATGTAATGCAACTAATCTACATGCCTACGAATCCAGCAGTAATGACAGAAGCAAGTCTATTCAATTGGCCTTAGAGAAATCAAGTAAACATGATAATACATCATATCAAAACAAATCATTAACTTCCCAATCAATCATCAAATCTTAGGTTGTTATCACTAATATAGTGTGTGTGTGCTCCACAACATTGTTAATATACTTATGCTTCATTTTTCATCTACGGGGGCTTTTTGCTCTTATTTCCCGTTTAATTAATTTTTTTTCTTTTGGCTTATATACATGATAAGTAGATTTTATACCTATTTATTGGATATCAATTCACGAGAATTATGCTCATCTCAAGTAGATTTTAGTATATTTTTATACATTTTATGTTTGTTTAGCATTTTTTGCAGTTGAACTCCTAAAGTGAAGAAAGAAGTGGATTGGCATGGTGAAACGAGTTGACAAGGACTACGCATGATGGACATGAGTAGATGATGAATTAAAGCACTGATGAGCGTTATGTAGAAAGGCAAGATGAAGGACAAACAACAGAACAACAAGCAGCAGCAGCAGAACATCAGAGTGCTGCAGACAGAAGCAGCGCGGCCGCGCTGCTAGACAAGTCAATTCTCGCGCGCCTGCACTATCTGCCTGCAGAAGTTAACATCCCAAATATGCGCGACCGCGCCTAAAATAAGAAGGCACATCGCGCGCCCGCGCTGGAGACTCGGCAGACATTGACATTGCGCGCTCGCGCCCGCACCCGTTTTGTACTGCTATCAGGCGCGGCCGCGCGAGTTATCTGATGTTGTTTGTTGACTTAATTTTTAAATTTAAAATTTGAGCGTTGGGTCTTATCTAAACTATTCTGGTTGGCACCAGACGTGGAGAGTTGTTGATTTTTATTAGTTATCATCTAAGTAATTAGGTTTCTTACATTTTCAGCTATTCTAGAGAGAGTTTGGAGTTCTGATCAGCAGAATTGCTTTTCTCTTATTCTAGATTATGAAATAAAGTGTAGTATCATTTTATGGAGATTAGGGGTGATTTGGAACAGCACTTTGGAACAAAATCTGCAATTGGGTTTAATCAATTCTCTCTTCTTTTTCAATTGTTTCCATGTGTTATTACAATCCCATAATGGTTTTCAGTTCAGAAATGAACTAAACTCCATTATGGGATTCTAATGGATTTTGATATATAGTCTATAATTAATTGCCTGATTGTTTGATTGTATGCTTATCATCGGATTCTCTATTGTGATTGAGTGCATTGATTGAATATTTGATCACCATTCACCTTGTATACTTATATGGAATTGAAAAATGAAATATGAGTATGGTTATAATCATAAAAGCATGCGTTTATGAGGATGATATGTTTAGCTTTATACTTCGTGAATCAGATAGAAATATATTGTTTCACCGTGTGTAGTAATATAGGAGCATGTGCGTTAATTCATTATTGCTGCAATTTCACATAGAAATATATGATTTTGGTAATATTGTCGATTACATGATTCCTATCAAGTGAAGATGTTATGTAAATAGGCCATAATTCATTGAAAAATGATTATGTCTACTTTTGTGCTCTTGGCTAATTTTCCATGATGATTATATAAGTTTACATGATGGTAATATTTAGATGAAGTATGAAATGAAGTTAGAATCCCATTCTTTCCAAATTTGATTCATTATCATAATATTATTCTTTTAGTCATTCTTTAAGTTTAGATTTATTTAAAAGTGTGAGAATTCGTTTATGCATATGAAAATAGCGATACGATTGATGTGTGATAATTTAATATTTAAAACCTTTCTCCGTGGATCGATAATTTTCTTACTCTATACTACTTGTTGACCCATGTATGCTTGCATAAGTTGGAGTCATTTGTTAAGACTAAAAGGGAGGCAACAAGTTTTTGGCGCCGTTGCCGGGGAAAGGCATTCAATTTTATTATTATCATCAATTTTAAGCTAAATTTGTATGACTTAGACAAATCTAATCTTATCTTATTTCTATTTTTGTTTTTGTTTGTGTTTCAGGTACTTGTATATATTTTATGCACACGCGATCATCCAATTATGAGTTAACACCTTTACAGGACAACATCAACGGCAGAGGTTGGAAATCAAGAGCGCGTAGAAATATACAAGCAGAGTTAGAGACCACAACATCTAATATGGCAGCAGCAGAACAAAGAGAAGAGCAAAGAGAAGAGCACGGAGCATTGAGAAATTATTCGATGCCGAACATCAATGAATTACAGTCAAGTATAGTCAGGCCAGCTATAGCAGCCAACACTTTTGAGATAAAGCCGGGCACTATTCAAATGGTGCAAAATTCGGTACAGTTTAGGGGTGCTGCTATAGACGATCCAAATGAGCACCTGTTGAGTTTCATTGAAATATGTGACACCTTCAGGTACAACGGGGTGACAGAGGATGCAATCAGACTTAGACTATTTCCATTTTCGTTACGGGACAAAGCAAGAAGTTGGTTTCACTCTTTACCTTCAAGTTCTATCACCACGTGGGAGGATCTAGCACAGAAATTCTTAGCCAAATTCTTTCCAATGGCTAAAACTGCGAAGATGAGGATAGCAATTTCCTAGTTCAAACAGCAGCAGGGTGAATCTTTATATGAAGCTTGGGAAAGATACAAGGAGATGTCCACATCATGGCATGCCAGATTGGATGGTGATTAATACGTTCTATAATGGATTGGGATGGCAGTCAAGGCCAATTGTAGATGCAGCTGCAAGAGGAGCTCTATGGGCAAAGAGCTATGAAGAAGTTTACAATCTTATTGAGACGATGGCAGCGAATAATTTCCAAAATCCTATAGCTAGAATGCCACAACCCAAAGTTACAGGTTTGTTAGAGGTGGATGTTATCACTCAATTATTAGCACAGATGGCATCCATGGCAAAGAAGATTGACTCTTTGACGAAAACCAAGGCGAAGACATTTGCTTTCGTATGTGAGATATGTGCAGGGTCACATGCAACTAACCAATGTTCTATCAGTTCAGAGTCTATCCAGTATGTGAGCAGCTACCGGAAAGATCAAGGTCAATTTCAGAATACATATAACTCCAACAACCGCAACCATCCAAATTTCAGTTGGTTAAACAACCAAAATAATCAACAAAGTCAGTTTCAACCACAACAACAGTTTCAGTCACAATCAACTCAGCAACAGTTTGCACCAAGACCACCCTATCCACCTGGATTTTCTCAGCAACAACAACATCATCCACCACCTGTACCTCAGTAAGAAAAGAAGTTAGAAATGGAGGAGATGATGATGAAGTATATGGCAAATACCGAAGTGATGATTAAAAGCCAGGCAGTGGCTATCAAAAATCTGGAAACTCAAATGGGTCATATGGCTAGCATGCTTAACAACAGACCACGGGGTTCATTGCCAAGTAACACAGAGGCCAATTCAAGAAGAGAAGGGAAAGAACAATATCAAGCAATTACACTTAGGTCTGGGAAACAAGTTACAGGAAACCAGCATTACGCGCCTAAGCCACTATTGCAAAGGGAAGAAACGCGGCCGCGCGATCAAGAAATTGTGTCTGAGGAGAATTTGAATAATGAAGGTTCTGAACAACAGCAAGAAGAGAAGAATAAAGAAGGTTCTGTTGAGAAGCCCGTGAATAAGATACTAGTAGTTCACCCTCCTGTTCCGTATCCACAGAGATTACATAAGTAGAGGAAAGACAAGCAGTTCAGTAAGTTTTTGGAGGTGTTTAAAAAGCTGCAAATTAACATACCCTTTGTTGAGGCATTGGAACAGATGCCTAGTTATGCAAAGTTTATGAAGGGCATATTGTCAAGGAAGAAGAGGTTGGAAGAGTTTAAAGCAGTAGCCTTGACGGAAGACTGCAGTGCAGTGCTTCAACGCAAATTACCTCTAAAGCTGAAAGATCCGGGCAGCATTATAATACCATGCACAATTGGTAAGATGAGTTTCAGTAAATGTTTGTGTGATCTTGGGGCAAGTATCAATTTGATGCCCTTGTCAGTATTCAATCAGTTGGGATTGACGGCTCCAAGGCCGACAAATATTTCTTTACAACTAGCTGACAGGTCTATCACTTATCCACGGGGAATTGTTGAAGATGTACTGGTTAAAGTGGATAAATTCATCTTTCTGGCTGATTTCATCATTTTAGATTATGAGGAAGACAGAAGTATACCAATCATCCTTGGAAGACCATTCCTAGCTATAGGAAGAACCTTGATAGACGTTCAAAAAGGGGAACTAACAATGCGAGTGCATGATCAGGAAGTTACTTTTAATGTATTCAAGGAAATGAAATTTTCGACAGATGATGAGGAATGCTTCAGGGTTGATTTGGTGGAAAAAGTACTAAATGATGAAGTAGAAAGCTTGGTGAATTAAGAACCTTTGAGAAGTGCTATTGTGGGGAATTCAGAAATAGATGATGAGGAGATTGAAGAACTTGTTCATTTTCTTGACACAACTCCACGGTTCAGAAAATTTAAGACTCTTGTTGAGCCATTATAGAAAGCTGGAGAGTCATCAGTGAAATTAAAGTCATCTCTTGAAACACCTCCAGAACTTGAGTTGAAACCACTTCCAGACCATTTGAGGTATGCATTTTTAAATGAAAATTTAAAATTACTAGTGATTATTTCTTCTACACTAACATCTTTTCAAGAAGAAAAACTGCTAAGAGTCCTCAGAGAGTTCAAGTCAGCAATTAGGTGGACTATAGCAGATATAAAAGGGATCAGCCCATCTTTCTGTATGCACAACATCCTCCTAGAATATGATAGCAAGCCTTTAGTGGAACATCAAAGAAGACTTAATCTAATCATGAAGGAAGTGGTAAAGAAGGAAGTGTTGAAATGGCTGGATGCAGGTATCATATATCCAATTTTAGATAGTTCATGGGTGAGCCCGGTACAGTGTGTAACGAAGAAAGGCGGTATGACTGTAGTATCTAATGAAAATAATGAGTTGATTCCGATAAGAACAGTAACGGGGTGGAAAGTCTACATGGATTATCGCAAACTTAACAAAGCTACAAGGAAAGATCATTTCCCATTACCGTTTATTGATCAGATGTTGAACAGACTAGCGGGGCATGAGTTCTATTGCCTTCTGAATGGGTATTCAGGTTACAATCAGATTGTTATAGCTCCAAAAGACCATGAAAAGACAACCTTTACATGTCCATATTGTACTTTTGCTTTTAAAAGGATGTCTTTCGGTTTGTACAATGCCCCAGCCACTTTTCAGAGATGTATGATGGCTATCTTTTCGAATATGGTGGAGCATAATGTGGAGGTGTTTATGGATGATTTCTCAGTATTCGGAAATTCTTTTGATTTGTGCTTGGAAAATTTAGTAATGGTTTTGAGAAGGTGTGTTGAGACGAACTTGGTGTTAAATTGGGAAAAGTGTCATTTTATGGTATAAGAAGGAATAATTCTGGGACATAAGGTGTTAGAGAAGGGACTTGAGGTGGACAGAGCCAAATTAGACACTATTGAGAATTTACTGCCACCAACTTCAGTAAAAGGTGTTCGAAGTTTTCTAGGACATGCAAGTTTTTATCGCAGATTCATTAAAGACTTCTCCAAGATAACAAAGCCGCTTTGCAACTTATTGGAGAAGGATTCACAGTTCAAGTTGGATGAGGACTATGTGTCTGCATTTGAGCATTTAAAGAAAAGGTTAACTTCGGCACCAGTCATTACAGCACCGGATTGGGACCTACCATTCGAGTTGATGTGTGATGCCAGTGATTATGTTGTGGGGGCTGTTTTAAGTCAGTGAAAAGAAAAGGTTTTTCATGTGATATATTATGCAAGCAAGACCCTTACTGATACGCAGTTAAACTACACCGCCACAGAGAAGGAATTACTGGCAGTTGTGTATGTTTTTGACAAATTTCGAGCGTATCTGATTGATACAAGGGTGATAGTGTACACGGATCATGCGGCAATTCGACACTTAGTGGCAAAGAAGGATGTAAAGCCTCGTTTGATCAGGTGGATACTTCTGTTACAAGAATTTGATTTAGAGATGAATGACAGAAAGGGAACTGAGAACCAAGTGGTGGACCACTTATCTCGACTGGAAAATCTGGGAAAGAAGGTAGATGACAAGACTGTGATTATTGAATCCTTTCCAGATGAACAGTTATTTGTGGTGAAAGGGGAAGTGTCATGGTTTGCAGATTATGCGAACTACTTAGTGAGCAGGATAATTCCTTCTGACTTAGTTGGGTATCAAAAGAAGAAATTCTTGCATGATGTGAACTGGTTTATATGGGATGAACCATATTTGTTTAAAAAATGTGCTGATCAGATGATAAGGAGATATATCCCATATAATGAGATAGAGGGGATTTTGCAGGATAGCCATGCTTCATTATATGGTGGTCACTACGGAGGAGAGCGAACAGCGACTAGAGTGTTACAAGCAGGATTCTACTGGCCGACGATTTTCAAGGACGCTTACAATTTTGTCCAGAGATGTGACAAATGTCAAAGAGTTGGTAATATTTCGAAAAGGAATGAAATGCTACTGAACACGTTCCTCGAGGTGGAAATTTTTGATGTTTGGGGGATAGATTTCATGGGTCCTTTCATTTCTTCATGTGAAAATCTATACATCTTGTTAGCAGTTAACTATGTTTTGAAGTGGGTGGAAGTGGCAGCTCTTCCAACTAATGATGCCAAAGTGGTCCTAAGATTTTAAAAAAGAAGTATTTTTACAAGGTTTGGGACTTTACTGTAAGAACCTAACTTATTAATAAATGAAATTAAATTTCCTCCATTTATTATTTTGAAATAGAAAGGGTTGATTTGATTAATGTGGTTAGTTATGGGTAAAATGCGCAAATATTTCAAATAAGCAAGTGGTTATAAAATATTCATTTTTGGTCGGTGAATATTTGTGTGGTCGTGGAATATTCTTTCTGTCGGGGAATATTCGTACGACGGCGCAGCTATTTGTGGGCCCCATAACGAAAAATGATTGGATGAAGATAACTACAAAAATTGAGTTTTTATAAATAACGGTGTAGTTGTTACCGTTAACACTGTTGAAATACTCGGTGGTTAAAATACAGTAATACGTGTGGTTGCACAGTAGCACACGGATTGCACATTATTTTAGAATTATTGATAATTACGAAGGAAGGCACTACTCAATAATTGTTACAGTAGTTTCTGTTCAATATTTTATTTTATTGATTCAATAATTACTGCGTTGATATTTTATATTATTGTTGTTTCAATAATTGTTGCTGCACAGTATTTTCCATTATCAGATCAATAATTCATATTATTTAAATAATATTATTTGATAGCATTATTGGCAATGTCTAGAAAGTTTTGTCTAAGGAGAGGTTTGGTCATCTAATTGCGCGCTAGTAAGGAGAAATCCTTATTGAAAAGCCCCCTCTTTCCTAGGAACGGCCTGGTTGTCATAAATGTGATTCTGTAATATTATTTATGAATAATTAATTATTGATTCATATGATAAGGAAATATTTATTTTATGTGGATATAAATGAGGGATATATTTTTGTGGTTAAAAATGAAGGAGTTAATGTTGAGGTGTTTTATCTGTATTTTTGTCGGACGGAGGTATTGAAAATCAAATTAGGGTTTTTGAGATATTTTGCGAGGGTTATAATTTTTAATCTTACCGTTGGATCGTGGTAATATTTGGATATGTTATATATATATATACATATATATATATATATATATATATATATATATATATAAGTTGAGTATATGTCCACAAATTTTGAACCGTTAAAAATGAACGTATGATTTGTTATGAATTTTACGAGATGACTGGTTCAGAAATTGTTGAATTTTCTGAGTTAATCATTTTAGAAAATTCTAGAATTGGTGGGCCCCACTCTTGGTTGGTGAAGAAATGTGCTGAGATTTTTATTCAAATGTGGTGGGTGGGAATAGTAGCAGGTAAAGCCATCAGGTTGCAGGTTAAGTCTGCTTCGGCGTGCTAACATTTTCCTATAAATAGAGGGCTAAGTTAGAATTTAAAATCACACCAGAATTCATAAGTTTTCTCTCTTTCTCTCTCTAGATTATTGAGTGTATTTTGTGAGTATTTAGATACTTTAAAAGTTGCTATTCAGCACAAGTTTCATTCAGCCTCATATCCGATATTCAGTCAGAAGTACGGTTATTTTGAGGTAAGGGGTGTTATTTATTTCACATTCTAAAGAGATATTATTTTTCGTATTCGTATGAATATTATTTCCTTTCAATATTCATAAGAAATTTTATTTCGTTCAATATTCGCAAGAAATATTATATTCGTTTAATATTCGTAATGAATATTATTTTTGTTTAATATTCGTAAGGGGTGTTTGTAACGACCCCAAAATAGGTCCATTCCACCCAACCCATTCTGAGTCGTCAAATACATGGTACAGAAAACAACTACAACTTTATTACAACAATTGTTGTGCAAAATACAACAACACATATGCTGTGAGTTTGGATACAAATATATACCAAATGTGACTCATGTTCCAACCGTGGACATCACCTCACAATAACACCTTACATAAAGGTATAGTCAAAAACTGTTTTAGAAATTAGAATCTTTGGGAAGTGCTCAAGAAAACCTTCGTACATGGGAGGCCACGCGTCTAGGTTATGATAGATATCATATGGCCACAGAATTATCCTTGGTTGACCCAATAGACCCCAAAGAAAAACGAAAAGATTACTATCATATTCTTCCCAATGGTGAGTCTTCTCTTGACTTATCATTATCTCCACTGTCTCTAATTGAGAATTATACTTCAAACAAACACCAAGATTATATAGGTAGTGCCCATAGATATACTCAGTAAGTGGATGAGCACAACCCTGTCCTATGATGACACGAGGTTGTATGTCATTAGACATCTTGTATGATAGTGACAAAAAACCCTTCCAACGTTGGGTTTGCCTCACCCTATTTTCTTCACCAAATATAACTATTAAATGATGACCACCGTTCTATTCCCTTGTTACCCCCGCTCGACCCAGCTACACTCTTATTACCTGAAAGGAATTGTGAAGCAAAAGGGTGAGCACAACTAGCTCAGTAAAGAATATCATGACTAAAGATAATTAAATTATCAATAGCCTTCATCAATAATAAATCAGAGATTTAGAACATATGGTAAATGATAAAAATTTTAACCATAGTTGCAGCGGAACGAGCAATCCATTAGAAGAGTCAAATAGACTATAAAGTCTATTATCTTCTCCATGTTAAAAATCCACCAACAATATTTTATCCATGTAACATCACTCAACAGTTCCTTTCCACAATCATATGAATAACTCATAATCATAATTGTGACTATAAATTTTTCTTCGCACCCAGGACGAAGAATATTTTTATCACCTGTCTTTACCTGAAACATCAAAGATCATGGTTATACCAAATCACAATTCCTGTTTATAATCATACTAACAATTCCATCTTTGCACTACGGGCCAAAGATATTCATCAACAAACCATCTTTGCACTACGGGCCAAAGATATTCAACAACAGTTCATCTTTGCACTACAGGCCAAAGATATTCAACAACAGTTCATCTTTGCACTACAGGCCAAAGATATTCATCAACAGGCCATCTTTACACTACATGCCAAAGATATTCATCAACAATTCATATTTGCACTACAGGCCAAATATATTCATATCTCAAAGAAATATATAATCATTTCAGAATTTATATAAACAATAATTATAACCATGTTGATCAATTCACCTTTATTCAATTATAAATTCAATGGTCATGATCATACCAGTCAACAATTCAACTTTGCACTACTGGCCAAAGAGAACCCTAGTCATGATCATACCAATAATCTACCCATCTTTACACTCAAGTGAAAGAGAATTTCAACATCAAGGTTATAAAAATGTTATATATGATTATAAAAATAATATGATCAAAACATGGATTTAATTTCAAGAGCAATATTCATAAATCAACTATAATTTGGTTAGAAAAAGAAACCAATTTTTATCGTGAATAGTAACTCGTGAATAGTAACTCATGAATAGTAACTCGACACAAAAAGGTAGAAATTCCACAATAAAATCCATACCAATATTTCGGTATAATGATATTGAAAGAATAATATTTCTTAAGCTTATAAACAATTTATTTAAATTGTTTACACTTTACTAATTAATGCATTTAATCATCATAAAATGCCAACTCTTACAATTTCATCATCAATAACCAAAACCCTCATCAAAAATCTGCATATACCTCATATAGGATTCTCAAGCCATAAAATCCTATTTTCCAATTTTCTTTCTTCACAAAACATATTTAATTCATTTACTCATAACTAGACCATTTTCATGAAAAATACCAAATCAGTTCCAAAAATATTTCTTTTCTGGGATTTAGCATAATATAGTCCCATAGTGAACATATATTTTTCTCAGAATTTTTAAAAGTCATTTACTATTTTTCATATGGCCAAAACCACCGAATATTTAGACATTTATCAAAAATTATACTTTTGTCCAAAAATTCTGAAATTTACAGAGTATACTTCTATCATACACATGTACTCCCAATAAAAATTTCATCAATTTTGGAGTTAACCACAAGGAATTATAAGCTGTTACTTCTAAAATAGTCTTTTCTCATAAAATTCATAACTCTCAATCTATACATCCAAAAATCACCATTTTTGGACACAATCAAGAAAACTCATCAAAATATCATTTCAAATTTTTCCAGAATTTTTGAAGGTCAGAAAAATTACGAAACTGGAAAATATAATAACCCTTAAAATCCCTTACTATCCCTTACTATCCCTTACTATCCCTTACTATCCCTTACCTCAAAAGAGCAGTACTTCTGACTGGATATAGGATATGATGCTGAAGGAAACTTGCACTAATGAATAGCAACTCACCAAGTATCTAAAAACTCACAAAATATGCTTCATAATATAGAGAGAGAAAGAGAGAAAGCTTATGTTTCTGGTGTGATTTTCAATTCTAACTTAGCCCTCTATTTATAGGAAAATTTTGGTAGGTTTGACCTGCAACCTGATGGCTTTACCTGCTACTATTCCCACCCACCACATTTGAAATATAATTCAGCACATTTCTTCACCAACCACAAGTGGGGCCCACCAATTCTAGAATTTTCCACCAAAAATGATTTATAACCTGATTTCTGAATCAGTCATCTCTTAAAATTCATAACAAATCATACGTTCATTTTTAACGGTTCAAAATTTGTGGACATATACTCAACTTATATATGTATAACATATCCAAAAATTACCACGATCCAACGGTCGGATTAAAAATTATAACCCCCGCAAAATATCTCAAAAACCCTGATTTTTAATACCTCCATTCCGACAAAAATACTGATAAAAACCTCAACATTAACTCCTTCATTTTTAACCACAAAAATATATCCCTCATTTATATCCACATAAAATAAATATTTCCTTATCATATGAATCAATAATTAATTATTCACAAATAATATTACAGAATCACATTTATGACAACCAGGCCGTTCCCAGGAAAGAGGGGGCTTTCCAATAAGAATTTTTCCTTACTGGCGCGCAATTAGATGACCAAACCTCTCCTTAGACAGAACTTTCTAGACATTGCCAATAATGTTATCTAATAATATTATTCAAATAATATGAATTATTGATCTGATAAAGGAAAATACTGTGCAGCAACAATTATTGAAACAACAATAATATAAAATATCAACGCAACAATTATTGAATCAATAAAATAAAATATTGAACAGTAATTACTGTAACAATTATTGAGTAGTGCCTTCTTACGTAAGAATCAATAATTTCAAAAATACTGTGCAATACCGTGTGCTACTGTGCAATAACGCGTATTACTGTATTTTAACCACCGGGTATTCCAACAGTGTTAACGGTAACAACTACGCCGTTATTTGTAAAAACTCAAATTTGTCGTTTTCTTCACCCGACAGTTATTCGTTATGGGGCTCACAAATAGCTGCGCCGTCGTACGAATATTCCCCGACAGAAAGAATATTCCACGACCAAACGAATATTCCCCGACAACAATGATTATTTTATAACCACTTGCTTATTTTGAAAAAAAAATTCATATTTTACCCATAACTTTAAACTTTTATCAATTTAACCATTTACTGAATAGTAATTATAAGAAAATTGAATACTTTTATTTCGTAAAATTCGGGGTCTTACAATCTCCCCTCCTTATGAAATTTCGTCCCCGAAATTTACGTACCTGGTATTTCAAAGAGTTGAGAATACCTTGCTTTCATTTCAGATTCGATCTTCACTGCCATCATAATTTCTCCATTGCTCATCTCCTGTATTTCAAATATCATTCTAGAATACAGCTTCAAAACAAGGGTTAATTGAACAAATTAACATATCACATAATATCCCGATATTATGACTGACCAACAAATAAGCTTAGGTAGGACACACTAGCGAAGGATTTATTCATCTCTCCCCTCCTAGTTTTATTCCCCAATCTCCGCCAAAGATCATATCCCCAAGCTCTGATACCAAAAGTAACGACCCCAAAATAGGTCCATTCCACCCAACCCATTCTGAGTCGTCAAATACATGGTACAGAAAACAACTACAACTTTATTACAACAATTGTTGTGCAAAATACAACAACACATATGCTGTGAGTTTGGATACAAATATATACCAAATGTGACTCATGTTCCAACCGTGGACATCACCTCACAATAACATCTTACATAAAGGTATAGTCAAAAACTGTTTTAGAAATTAGAATCTTTGGGAAGTGCTCAAGAAAACCTTCGTACATGGGAGGCCACGCGTCTAGGTTATGATAGATATCATATGGCCACAGAATTATCCTTGGTTGACCCAATAGACCCCAAAGAAAAACGAGAAGATTACTATCATATTCTTCCCAATGGTGAGTCTTCTCTTGACTTATCATTATCTCCACTGTCTCTAATTGAGAATTATACTTCAAACAAACACCAAGATTATATAAGTAGTGCCCATAGATATACTCAGTAAGTGGATGAGCACAACCCTGTCCTATGATGACACGAGGTTGTATGTCATTAGACATCTTGTATGATAGTGACAAAAAACCCTTCCAACGTTGGGTTTGCCTCACCCTATTTTCTTCACCAAATATAACTATTAAATGATGACCACCGTTCTATTCTCTTGTTACCCCCGCTCGACCCAGCTACACTCTTATTACCTGAAAGGAATTGTGAAGCAAAAGGGTGAGCACAACTAGCTCAGTAAAGAATATCATGACTAAAGATAATTAAATTATCAATAGCCTTCATCAATAATAAATCAGAGATTTAGAACATATGGTAAATGATAAAAATTTCAACCATAGTTGCAGCGGAACGAGCAATCCATTAGAAGAGTCAAATAGACTATAAAGTCTATTATCTTCTCCATGTTAAAAATCCACCAACAATATTTTATCCATGTAACATCACTCAACAGTTCCTTTCCACAATCATATGAATAACTCATAATCATAATTGTGACTATAAATTTTTCTTCGCACCCAGGACGAAGAATATTTTTATCACCTGTCTTTACCTGAAACATCAAAGATCATGGTTATACCAAATCACAATTCCTGTTTATAATCATACTAACAATTCCATCTTTGCACTACGGGCCAAAGATATTCATCAACAAACCATCTTTGCACTACGGGCCAAAGATATTCAACAACAGTTCATCTTTGCACTACAGGCCAAAGATATTCAACAACAGTTCATCTTTGCACTACAGGCCAAAGATATTCATCAACAGGCCATCTTTGCACTACATGCCAAAGATATTCATCAACAATTCATATTTGCACTACAGGCCAAATATATTCATATCTCAAAGAAATATATAATCATTTCAGAATTTATATAAACAATAATTATAACCATGTTGATCAATTCACCTTTGCACTTAAGCTTAAGATATTCAATTATAAATTCAATGGTCATGATCATACCAGTCAACAATTCAACTTTGCACTACTGGCCAAAGAGAACCCATAGTCATGATCATACCAATAATTTACCCATCTTTACACTCAAGCGAAAGAGGATTTCAACATCAAGGTTATAAAAATGTTATATATGATTATAAAAATAATATGGTCAAAACATGGATTTAATTTCAAGAGCAATATTCATAAATCAACTATAATTTGGTTAGAAAAAGAAACCAATTTTTATCGTGAATAGTAACTCGTGAATAGTAACTCATGAATAGTAACTCGACACAAAAAGGTAGAAATTCCACAATAAAATCCATACCAGTATTTCGGTATAATGATATTGAAAGAATAATATTTCTTAAGCTTATAAACAATTTATTTAAATTGTTTACACTTTACTAAATAATGCATTTAATCATCATAAAATGCCAACTCTTACAATTTCATCATCAATAACCAAAACCCTCATCAAAAATCTGCATATACCTCATATAGGATTCTCAAGCCATAAAATCCTATTTTCCAATTTTCTTTCTTCACAAAACATATTTAATTCATTTACTCATAACTAGACCATTTTCATGAAAAATACCAAATCAGTTCCAAAAATATTTCTTTTCTGGGATTTAGCATAATATAGTCCCATAGTGAACATATATTTTTCTCAGAATTTTTAAAACTCATTTACTATTTTTCATATGGCCAAAACCACCGAATATTTAGACATTTATCAAAAATTATACTTTTGTCCAAAAATTCTGAAATTTACAGAGTATACTTCTATCATACACATGTACTCCCAATAAAAATTTCATCAATTTTGGAGTTAACCACAAGGAATTATAAGCTATTACTTCTAAAATAGTCTTTTCTCATAAAATTCATAACTCTCAATCTATACATCCAAAAATCACCATTTTTGGACACAATCAAGAAAACTCATCAAAATATCATTTCAAATTTTTCCAGAATTTTTGAAGGTCAGAAAAATTACGAAACTGGAAAATATAACAACCCTTAAAATCCCTTACTATCCCTTACTATCCCTTACTATCCCTTACCTCAAAAGAGCAGTACTTCTGACTGGATATAGGATATGATGCTGAAGGAAACTTGCACTAATGAATAGCAACTCACCAAGTATCTAAAAACTCACAAAATATGCTTCATAATATAGAGAGAGAAAGAGAGAAAGCTTATGTTTCTGGTGTGATTTTCAATTCTAACTTAGCCCTCTATTTATAGGAAAATTTTGGTAGGTTTGACCTGCAACCTGATGGCTTTACCTGCTACTATTCTCACCCACCACATTTGAAATATAATTCAGCACATTTCTTCACCAACCACAAGTGGGGCCCACCAATTCTAGAATTTTCCACCAAAAATGATTTATAACCTGATTTCCGAATCAGCCACCTCTTAAAATTTATAACAAATCATACGTTCATTTTTAACGGTTCAAAATTTATGGACATATACTCAACTTATATATGTATAACATATCCAAAAATTACCACGATCCAACGGTCGGATTAAAAATTATAACCCCCGCAAAATATCTCAAAAACCCTGATTTTTAATACCTCCATTCCGACAAAAATACTGATAAAAACCTCAACATTAACTCCTTCATTTTTAACCACAAAAATATATCCCTCATTTATATCCACATAAAATAAATATTTCCTTATCATATGAATCAATAATTAATTATTCACAAATAATATTACAGAATCACATTTATGACAACCAGGCCGTTCCCAAGAAAGAGGGGGCTTTCCAATAAGAATTTTTCCTTACTGGCGCGCAATTAGATGACCAAACCTCTCCTTAGACAGAACTTTCTAGACATTGACAATAATGTTATCGAATAATATTATTCAAATAATATGAATTATTGATCTGATAAAGGAAAATACTGTGCAGCAACAATTATTGAAACAACAATAATATAAAATATCAACGCAACAATTATTGAATCAATAAAATAAAATATTGAACAGTAACTACCGTAACAATTATTGAGTAGTGCCTTCTTACGTAAGAATCAATAATTTCAAAAATACTGTGCAATACCGTGTGCTACTGTGCAATAACGCGTATTACTGTATTTTAACCACCGGGTATTCCAACAGTGTTAACGGTAACAACTACGCCGTTATTTGTAAAAACTCAAATTTGTCGTTTTCCTTCACCCGACAGTTATTCGTTATGGGGCTCACAAATAGCTGCGCCGTCGTACGAATATTCTCCGACAGAAAGAATATTCCACGACTAAACGAATATTCCCCGACAACAATGATTATTTTATAATCACTTGCTTATTTTGAAAATAAAATTCATATTTCACCCATAACTTTAAACTTTTATCAATTTAACCATTTACTGAATAGTAATTATAAGAAAATTGAATACTTTTATTTCATAAAATTCGGGGTCTTACAGTGTTATTTTTTTCGTAAATGATATTACTTCTTTCAATATCATTATGCCGAAATATTAGTTTGAACTTTTTATCAAATTTGGAACTTTTTGTGTCGGGGTTACTATTCACGTATACGGCACTATTCACGTATACGGCACTATTCACGAATACGGTACTATTCACCGAAAAATAATTTTTTTTTGTCCAAGATGTCTATTATGGTTACTATCTTTGATTGTATCCATGTTTTGATCTTTATTTTTGATTTCTGCTTCACAATTGATTATTATGAAGTATTATTGATCTTGGATAAACTGTTATACGAATCCCTACTATTTGTCCTTATGTCTCACTGGATTCGTTTTCTTTATGATATTTTTTATCATCCTCAGTCCTGAATGATGATATTACTGAATATCTTTGGCATGTAGTACAAAGATGTATGATTACCTGATGAATATCTTTGGCCTATAGTACAAAGATGAACAGGTGTTGAGATGAACATGACCGATTGGTGTTACAAATGAATATCTTTGGCCTGTAGTGAAAAGATGAATATTTGATTCAAGATGTATATTGATTGATGTTACATGGATAAAATATTGATGATGGACTTTTAAATCTTAGAAGATAGTAGAATTATTTCTCTACTTGACTCTTCTAATGGTTTGTTGTTTTCGCTGCAGTTGTTGATCTAAAACTTGTTGTCAATTATATTCTATCAGATTTTTCCCTGTTGAATACTAATGATAATTTGTTGTACATTATCTTAGTCATAATATTCTTTACTGGGCTAGTTGAGCTCACCCTTTTTCTTTTTGTTCTATTTTTCTTCTCAGGAGGTGAGAACATAGCAGGATCTAGTCGGGGTATGGAGTGATGGTTCTAGAAAGATATTTTAACAGTCCTCACTATTTCTGTAAAATAGTGTTTGAATAATTGTAATGAAGACTTATTTGAGTGTGGAAATTGTCTAGAAGACAATACATGTATTTAAACTTACAGTATGTGTTGTCATATTTTGTACGACAATTGTATTATTGAAGTTATAGTTTGCTTTCTGTACCATGTATTTGGTGACTCAGAATAGGTGTTGTATACCTATTTTGGGGGCGTCACAGTTGGTATCAGATCTTAGGGATATGATCCTTGGCTGAGATGTGAGACAAGAACTATAAGGGGAGAGACGGGGAATTCCTTCGCTAGTATGACCTGAATAAGTTTATTTGGTAATTATTTGGTCTGTCAGATATAGGGATAATATGTGACATGTCAATTAATCCTTGTTTTGTGGCAGTATTTGAGAATGGCAGCAGAGAACGTTAACAATGGAGTGAATGAGACTGTGGAGACACCTTTAATCACCACCTAGGGGAACGTGCAACAGGAAGGCAATATTCCTCCTGTAAACAACGTTACCGAGCAAACGATGAATGAAGGAATGTTTAGGAACTTTTTGCAGTTCATGCAAAATCAGACGAGGAAGACTCGTGTGCAGAATACGGGTGGAAATGATAACAACGCGCGGTTTGTCACAGCCAAGCAGTTCAATGAATTGGAACCACCAGAATTTAAGGGAAAGCCAGATCCGATCATGGCGGAAACGTGGGTCAAGCAAATTACCAAGATATTCGATGTCTTGGGATGCACGGAGGAACAGAAGGTTCCATTCGCCACCTTTATGTTCCGCGGTGAGGCAGACTACTGGTGTGAGTCTGTGAAGCATACCCAGCCTAACGCACTCAACATGTCCTGGGAAACGTTTCAGAAACTATTTAATGACAAGTACTTTTCTAAAAGTATTCATCATATGAAGGAGGTAGAGTTTATTAGACTGAAACAAAACAACATGACTGTATCCCAGTAGGAGACGAAGTTTGCAGAGTTATCCAGGTTTGCACCTCATTTGGTCGAGAATGAGGAACGAATGACAAGGATGTTTCTGAGAGGTTTAAAACCCGAGATTCGGCAATATCTTATCTCTCATAAATTTTCTTTATATTCAGATGTTGTAAACAAGGCTCAATTATTAGAGCGAGATAATGAGTATGTTCAACCGAGGGACCACAACCAGGGTCATACTGGTGACAGCAGTCATCGGAATGATGAGAACCAGCGAAGAGGGAAAAATACTGACAAAAGTGGTAACCACTCGGGTGGTCATCGTGGCCATGATAATAGGAGAGGTGAGTCAAGTGGAAATTTCAAGAAGAGAAGATTTAACGATGACAGGAAGACGTTGAGAGCAGCACCAGCACCAGGAACAAATTCTAGGGGAGGAGAACGACCGCCAGTTAGATGTTACAGATGCGGAGAGGAGGGACATATAAGTCCAAACTACCCACAACAGTTCAAGGTATGTTATAATTATGGAAAGGAAGGACATATCGCTCGAGATTATACTATAGCGAAACCAAGTCCAGCTGGGACGGTGACACCAAAGGCAAATACGGACAAAATAAAGTCGGCAGTTTTTGGAAGAGCGTTTGTCGTGACTGCTCAAAACGCGAGGAACCCGAACGAAGGTATAACGGGTTAGTTAATTATAAATTCTTACAAAGTTTATACCTTACTAGATACTGGTTCTACCCATTCTTTTATCTCTTCTGCTTGTGCTCAACGTTTAAACTTGACTCCGGAGAAATTAGACTTTGACCTATCTGTGGAGACTCCGTTAGGAGAAACTTTCATTACATCTACAGTTTATAAATCTTGCTTAATCCAAGTTGGCACAATCACATTACCTGTTGACCTTATCTCTTTAAAGATACTTGCTTTTGATGTGATTTTAGGAATTGATTGGTTAATTACTCATCATGCCAAAATTGATTATTTTCGTAAGGTTGTTAGTTTTCATATTCCTAACCAACCTGTTATGCGAATTCAAGCAACCAAACCACTAAAATCAATCGCTGTCATACCAAGCCATAAAGTCATTCGTTTATTGAAAAAACAGATGTCAAGCTTTCTTAGCCCATGTCATGGACTTGAACAAAAATACGTCAGATTTGAATGATATTTCTGTTGTTAGTGAATTTCCTGACGTATTTCCTGAAAAATTTCCTGGCCTAACCCAGAGCGTGATATTGAATTTTTGTATTGATCTTCAACCCAATACAAAACCCATTTCTAAAATCTCATATTGAATAGCTCCTATTGAACTTCAGGAGTTAAAAACCCAACTATAGAAGTTGGTTCCCGAGCCTCTATCTGGTGACTTCCTTTATGGAATGAACCAAAGCCAGACTCTTTGTAAGGGACTCTATATTTGTGTGGTGGTAAAACAATAGGTGCCATTGTGACGTGCTATCCAAGATTGGGATATGAATCACAATTGAGAGCAACCGAAGTCGGTGACCAGAGTACGTAGCTTTTTGGGCTTAACTGGTTACTATCGAAGATTCATGGAAGGATTTTCTCGAATCGCTACTCTGTTAACTTAGCTGACTCAGAAAGATACAAAATTTGTATGGAGCGAGGAATGCGAGAAGATTTTCTAATAGCTTAAGAGGCGACTCATTCGGAACCTGTTCTGACCATACCATCCTAGAAAAGCGAACGTGGTAGCTGACGCGTTGAGTAGAAGATTGTACGCGAGTACGAGTGCGATATTGTTGAACACAAAGACCTATTTTGTATAATTTATAAATGATAGAGATAGAGTTAATGACTCTAGGGACCCACGTGATGATATACGAGTAAAATAGACTTTAATCGATAACGTTAAAGCCGCTCAAGCTACAGACCTGGAGCTGATGAATATAAAGAAGAAGGTGCAAGAATGTGTTATTCTAGAAGTAAGATTCGATGAAGAGAAGAAAGCTCAAGCCTTCGATTTATTTGAAATCCTCGATCGAGTAGGAACTGTGGCTTATAGACTCGCCTTAACGCTAAGTATGTCGCGTGTTCATAACATTTTTCACGTATCGATGTTACGTAAATATGTGGACGACCCGAATCATATTATTGTGTTAGAACCAGACGAGATAGTCGAAGATTTAACGTACGAGGAGGCACCTGTTAAGATATTGGATAGGAAAGAACATGTCCTATGCACGAAGGTTATACCACAAGTTAAGGTTTTGTGGAGAAACCATGCTATTGCAGAAATGACTTGGGAGTTAGAATCAGAAATAAAAGCGAGATATCCTCACCTTTTTGAAACACCAGGTACGTACGTCAATTTCGAGGACGAAATTTCATAAGGAGGGGAGGTTGTAAGACCCCAACTTATTAATAAATGAAATTAAATTTCCTCTATTTATTATTTTGAAATAGAAAGGGTTGATTTGATTAATGTGGTTAGTTATGGGTAAAATAAACGAATATTTCAAATAAGCAAGTGGTTATAAAATATTCATTTTTGGTTGGTGAATATTCGTGTGGTCGTAGAATATTCTTTCTGTCGGGGAATATTCGTACGACGGCGCAGCTATTTGTGGTCCCCATAATGGAAAACGATTGGATGAAGATAACGACAAAAATTGAGTTTTTATAAATAACGGTGTAGTTGTTACCGTTAACACTGTTGGAATACCCGGTGGTTAAAATACAGTAATACGTGTGGTTGCACAGTAGCACACGGATTGCACAGTATTTTAGAATTATTGATTCTTACGAAGGAAGGCACTACTCAATAATTGTTACAATAGTTACTGTTCAATATTTTATTTTATTGATTCATAATTGTTGCATTGATATTTTATATTATTGTTGTTTCAATAATTGTTGCTGCACAGCATTTTCCATTATCAGATCAATAATTCATATTATTTAAATAATATTATTAGATAGCATTATTTGCAATGTCTAGAAAGTTCTGTCTAAGAAGAGGTTTGGTCATCTAATAGCGCGCTAGTAAGGAGAAATCCTTATTGGAAAGCCCCCTCTTTCCTAGGAACGGCCTGGTTGTCATAAATGTGATTATGTAATATTATTTGTGAATAATTAATTATTGATTCATATGATAAGGAAATATTTATTTTATGTGGATATAAATGAGGGATATATTTTTATGGTTAAAAATGAAGGAGTTAATGTTGAGGTGTTTTATCTGTATTTTTGTCGGAACGGAGGTATTGAAAATCAAATTAGGGTTTTTGAGATATTTTGCGAGGGTTATAATTTTTAATCTGACCGTTGGATCGTGGTAATATTTGGATATATTATACATATATAAGTTGAATATATGTCCACAAATTTTGAACCGTTAAAAATGAACGTATAATTTGTTATGAATTTTACGAGATGACTGGTTCAGAAATTGTTAAATTTTCAGAGTTAATAATTTTGGTGGAAAATTTTAAAATTGGTGGGCCCCACTCTTGGTTGGTGAAGAAATATGCTGAGATTTTTATTCAAATGTGGTGGGTGGGAATAGTAGCAGGTAAAGCCATCAGGTTGCAGGTTAAGTCTGCTTCGGCGTACTAACATTTTCCTATAAATAGAGGGCTAAGTTAGAATTAAAAATCACACCAGAATTCATAAGTTTTCTCTCTTTCTCTCTCTAGATTATTGAGTGTATTTTGTGAGTATTTAGATACTTTAAAAGTTGCTATTCAGCACAAGTTTCATTCAGCCTCATATCCGATATTCAGTCAGAAGTACGGTTATTTTGAGGTAAGGGGTGTTATTTATTTCACATTCTGAAGAGATATTATTTTTCGTATTCGTATTCGTATGAATATTATTTCCTTTCAATATTCATAAGAAATTTTATTTCGTTCAATATTCGCAAGAAATATTATATTCGTTTAATATTCGCAATGAATATTATTTTTTTTTAATATTCGTAAGGGATGTTATTTTTTTCGTAAATGATGTTACTTCTTTCAATATCATTATGCCGAAATATCGGTTTGAACTTTTTATCAAATTTGGAACTTTTTGTGTCGGGGGCACTATTCACGTATACGGCACTATTCACCGAAAAAAAATTGTCCAAGATGTCTATTATGGTTACTATCTTTGATTGTATCCATGTTTTGATCTTTATTTTTAATTTATGCTTCACAATTGATTATTATGAAGTATTATTGATCTTGGATAAACTGTTATACGAATCCCTACTATTTGTCCTTCTGTCTCACTGAATTCGTTTTCTTTAAGATATTTTTCATCATCCTCAGTCCTGAATGATGATATTACTGAATATCTTTAGCATGTAGTACAAAGATGTATGATTACCTGATAAATATCTTTGGCCTGTAGTGCAAAGATGAACAGGTGTTGAGATGAACATGACCGACTGGTGTTACAAATGAATATCTTTGGCCTGTAGTGCAAAGATGAATATTTGATTCAAGATGTATATTGATTGATGTTACAGGGATAAAATATTGATGATGGACTTTTAAATCTTAGAAGATAGTAGAATTATTTCTCTACTTGACTCTTCTAATGGTTTGTTGTTTTCGCTGCAGTTGTTGATCTAAAACTTGTTGTCGATTATATTCTATCAGATTTTTCCCTGTTGAATACTAATGATAATTTGTTGTATATTATCTTAGTCATAATATTCTTTTCTGGGCTAATTGGGCTCACCCTTTTCCTTTTTATTCTATTTTTCTTCTCAGGAGGTGAGAACATAGCAGGATCTAGTCGGGGTATGGAGTGATGGTTTTAAAAAGATGTTTTAGCAGTCCTCACTATTTCTGTAAAATAGTGTTTGAATAATTGTAATGAGGACTTATTTGAGTGCCGATATTGTCTAGAAGACAATATTTGTATTTAAACTCACAGTATGTGTTGTCGTATTTTACACGACAACTGTATTATTGAAGTTGTAGTTTACTTTCTGTACCATGTATTTGGCGACTCAGAATAGGTGTTGTATACCTATTTTGGGGGCGTCACATCCACGGGCTATCATTAGTGATGAAGGCAGTCATTTTTGTAATAGGCAATTCACAGCACTGTTGGCTAAGTATGGGGTAAATCATCGCATTGCTATAGCGTATCATCCTCAAACTAATGGCCAAGCAGAGGTTTCAAATCGTGAAGTTAAGAGAATTTTGGAGAAAGTTGTGAACCCCACAAGAAAGGATTGGTTATTAAAGCTTGATGACGCTGTTTGGGCATATAGGACTGCGTATAAGACTCCGTTGGGCATGTCACCTTTTCAATTGGTTTATGGGAAAGCTTTTCACCTTCCTATGGAGCTTGAGCATAAGGCATATTGGGCGATTAGGAAACTCAATTTTGATGTGAAGGCTGCAGGAGAAAAATGCCTACTCCAACTCAATGAGTTGGATGAATTCAGAATACAGACATATGAAAACTCAAAGCTATATAAGGAAAAGGTGAAGAAATGGCATGATCGCAAGATTATAGAGAGAGTATTTGACCTGGGACAACGAGTTCTGCTGTTTAATTCAAGACTTAAACTTTTTCCTGGGAAGCTCTTTTTCTTGGGAAGCTCAAATCAAGGTGGTCAGGGCCATTCACCGTGAAGACAGTTTTTCCACATGGTGCAGTAGAAGTGTTCTACAAATTCCCAGACAAGCCGTTCAAAGTGAATGGACAGCGGTTAAAGCATTATTTTGGTGGAGAGGTGGACAGGCATAAAGTCACCTCCATTCTTTCTTCAACGTGATGGAATCAGAGATAGTCAAGCTAATTAACTATAACTTAGTGTTTAATGGGAGGCATCCCATCATTTCTATCCTTACCTTTTATTTAATTCTATTTTGATTATATTTAGTTTTCATGTTCCTGTTAGTCATTATAACATAACTAGTGTGAAATTAGTATTATGGAAGCTGAATGAGCGTATGATGAGACGTAGGAGTAGCAGAGAAAGTATTGTTTTAGACTAGTTATGTATGCATAGTTATTATTTCAGGTTTTGATTTTGGAAGTTTGATATCTCATGATGATAATTGTTGTTTGTGCAAGTGTATTGGAGTGAACTCCTTATTGTTTTGGTAAATTTGAGATGCAGATTGATATTGCAGAATGCAGGGTCATGCGGTCGCGCCATGATAGCTATACAAAATCGTGTGCTCGTGCTACAAGTCTGTGCAGTAAAGGTAATCGCGCGCCCGCGCCATATTCCCATTCAAAATACGCGCGGCCGCGCCTGAGACCAGGTTTTAAAAATTTTAAAGACCTGACTTGCCCCATCTCTCATAACAGTTTAAAATAGCAGAGTGCATATCTCATTCCTCTCCACAACAAGCACGACTCTTCCTTCCCAAATCGTTCCAATTCAAAAGTTGTAACGTCTCATTCCACTATGCGTATATCGTGTCCATTTCCTATCCACGTTCAAAGACTTCACTGATAAAGCTAGGGTTTTTCGGTGGGTGTGTGAA
The DNA here is from genome assembly GCA_016801055.1 of Panax notoginseng. Classification (NCBI taxonomy): domain Eukaryota; kingdom Viridiplantae; phylum Streptophyta; class Magnoliopsida; order Apiales; family Araliaceae; genus Panax; species Panax notoginseng. The sequence goes on from CM029019.1 coordinate 111,383,062, forward strand.
ATACAAGTTTGGGGGTTCTCTGTTCAGCAAATATTACACACACGATTCCTTCAATCAGATTTTTCTTCTTCTTCATTCAGAGCAATGGGTCCTAAGCGTGCTAGTTCCGTCACTTCATCATCATCATCTTCCTTCAGTAGTCAAGGCGAGGATGTCGTGGATCACACAAAATTTCTCAGTCTTGAGGCACAAATGGAGTACTACAAAATAGTAGCAAAGACATTCGTGAAGGAACGAAGCTTCAAGCCTGAGAAGCAGGATGCCCAATTATGAGATATGATTCGAGAAAGAGGATGGGGAGGACTGACTGCAACCCCTATGCCTGCTCCTATGGGTATTGTTCGGGAATTCTATGCTAATGTCAAAGACACTATGAGTGGGTTATCTATGGTCCAAGGAGTTTAAGTGGATTGCCGACCACAATCAATCAGAGCAATTTTTAGGATACTCGACACACCACCGACTGGGTATGATAATTGGGTCGAGGCTGCATGTTTTGAGACTGATTTGGACGAAGTCATCATTGACTTATGCATTCTAAGAACGCAGTGGACTTGTAGGGCAGAAACGAATCGACCTAGAACCTTCCCAGCCTCATCCCTCAATCGTTATGCTAAAGCTCGGAATTTGTTTATATGTACAAAGGTCGTACCTTCATCGCATCAACACGAAATCATAACTGAGAGGGCTATCATTTTGTGGGGAATAGTCATAGGCAAGTACATCGATGTGGGCCACCTTATTCATCAGAATATGTTACGTTATATGAGGGGGAGCACTACGGGAAGTATCCCACATGCGTCTGTTATTTTCTAGTCTGTGTGCACATCAAGGAGTCATTTGGCGTAATGAGCAAATGCAGTACCCTAGCCAAGATATCACTCATGCGACTATTATCAAATTCGAGGATTGGGCGGGAGGTGCGCCACACCCGAGGGGAAAAGGCTTTATCCTTCAACCCGCATCCTCGATGCCTCCACCATAACCCACATAGGAAACTGAAGCAGGCATGCCAACCCAAGCCAATGCTGTCCAGGATGACTGTCGTCTCCGAAGGTTGAAGCCGAAGGTCGATGCTATGCATGACAACTTTGCAGCGTTTGCTACGGAGTTGACAAGATCGCTAGCGGAGGAGTTTACGCAGTAGGGTACTATACTCGAGTGGCCACAATTTGGGACAGCTGTGCCATTTCGACCACCAGATTCACCACTCGAAGAGGGTGGTGCAGCTGATCATTAGGGGAGTTCTTCTAACACTACACCTTCATTCATTGGGACACTGAATATATTAAGTTTGGGGGTATTGGGGTTGTAGGGTAGTTTTATGTAGTTAATTTGCATATGGTTGCATGTTTTATTTAATTTTTGCATGTCTGTGTGTTAGTTAATAATTGCAGAAAAATTTTTTATTTTTAGTCGTTATTATATGTGTTAGTTATATGTTATATGTTTAGTTGCATGTCCCAAAATTTCTAGCTCTGTGGAGTTTAAGTCTAGCCAATGATGAAACTGAATTTTGAAGGATTGTTGAATTTAATGGATAACATGAGCTTAGATATAATGTTTTACATGATGTAATCCATGGATGTTGTTTAGATACTTTCGGTTTGCACTTACGTGTTCACAAATGCTTGTAGGTATAAGAGTTATATGTTTTTAATGCTTAATAGGAAATGTGGTTGTTAAAAATAGGATTATGTGGAAAATGAACTTAGGCTATGAAAACATTGATAATCAAGCTTTGGGAACACATGGGTTTAAAAAAAGATCTATCTTGAAACCTTCTTGAGCTGAATTATTTACTCTTTAGAAGGGGCGAGATAGAGCGTAAAATGCACTCGTTGCATAAAAAAATGATAGCAATAAACACCGCGGGAAAGAGCAAAAATCGTCCTCGTGAGTAAAAATAAAGCAGTTTAAACCCATTGTTAAACCTTAGTTCGTATTGATGTGTTTGATTAGTTTTTATTGCATTAGTATACATGGATCTTGATTTAGACTGCAATTTTCTATTTTGAGTAGTTTAACATGTGTATTCTTTAACTGAATCAAGTTTTTGGTGAACACAACACACACACACAGCATCTTTATAGCAAATATGGGTTAGTTGATTGTATGATATTATATTTACAGTTTAGTTTGACATTTTATTCTTGAATTTGGATAATTCACTGAGGCACATTGGATTAGAATTTCAAATTAGCTGGAAAGACTTGGGACGCATTTGCATAGTAATTTAGTTGCATAGCATGTAGTTGCATTTCATTGTTTAATGTCATATACATTGCTTGAGGGCAAGCAATAGTTCAAGTTTGGGGGTATTTGATAAGTAGGTTTTATACCTACTTATTGGATATCAATTCAGGAGAATTATGCTCATCTCAAGTAGATTTTAGTATATTTTTATGCATTTTATGTTTGTTTAGCATTTTTTGTAGTTGAACTCCTAAAGCGAAGAAAGAAATGGATTGGCATGGTGACACGAGTTGACAAGGACTACGCATGATGGACATGAGTAGATGATGAATTAAAGCAGTGATGAGCGTTATGCAGAAAGGCAAGATGAAGGACAAACAACAGAACAACAAGCAGCAGCAGCAGAATATCAGAGTGTTGCAGACAGAAGCAGCGCGGCTACGCTGCTAGACAAGTCAATTCTCGCGCGCCCGCGCTATCTGCCTGCAGAAGTTAACATCCCAAATACGCGCGATCGCGCCTAAAACAAGAAGGCACATCGCGCGCCCGCGCTGGAGACTGGGCAGACATTGACATCGCGCGCTCGCGCCCGTTTTGTACTGCTATCACGCGCAGCCGCGCGAGTTATCTGATGTTGTTTGTTGACTTAATTTTTAAATTTAAAATTTGAGCGTTGGGTCTTATCTAAACTATTCTGGTTGGCACCAGACGTGGAGAGTTGTTGATTTTTATTAGTTATCATCTAAGTAATTAGGTTTCTTACATTTTTCAGCTATTCTAGAGAGAGTTTGGAGATCTGATCAGCAGAATTGCTTTTCTCTTATTCTAGATTATGAAATAAAGTGTAGTATCATTTTCTGGAGATTAGGGGTGATTTGGAATAGCACTTTGGAACAAAATCTGCAATTGGGTTTAATCAATTCTCTCTTCTTTTTCAATTGTGCTATTTAATTTCCATGTATTATTACAATCCCATAATGGTTTTCGGTTCAGAAATGAACTAAACTCCATTATGGGATTCTAACGAATTTTGATATGTAGTCTATAATTAATTGCCTGATTGTTTGATTGTATGCTTATCATCGGATTCTCTATTGTGATTGAGTGTATTGATTGAATGTTTGGTCACCATTCACCTTGTATACTTATATGGAATTAAAAAATAAAATATGAGTACGGTTATAATCATAATAGCATGTGTTTATGAGGCTGAGATGTTTAGCTTTATACTTCGTGAATCAGATAGAAATATATTGTTTCACCATGTGTAGTAATATAAGAGTTTGTGCATTAATTCATTATTGTTGCAATTTCACATAGAAATATAGTGATTTTGGTAATATTGTCGATTACATGATTCTTATCAAGTGAGGATATTATGTAAATAGGTCATAATTCATTGAAAAATGATTATGTCTACTTTTGTGCTCTTGGCTAATTTTCCATGATGATCATATAGGCTTACATGATGGTAATATTTAGATGAAGTATGAAATGAAGTTAGAATCCCATTCTTTCCAAATTTGATTCATTATCATAGTATTATTCTTTTAGTCATTATTTAAGTTTAGATTAATTTAAAAGTGTGAGAATTCGTTTATGCATATGAAAATAGTGATACGATTGAAGTATGATAATTTAATATTTAAAACCTTTCTCCGTGGATCGATATTTTTCTTACTCTATACAACTTATTGACCCATGTATGCTTGCATGAGTTAGAGTCCTTTATTAAGACTAAAAAGGAGGCAACAATACATATAGCTATGCAATGTCTTATTCCCTTAAGCTTTTCAACGCTACCTTAACGAGCTTTCGACCAATGACTCCTAGACCATTAAGACTTTAGGGCGCTAGGTGTAAAGACAATCCCCTCGGGCTTACTTACTCAAGTAACAAAGGCCACAAAACTAGACAAGCACGCCACGGTGTTTATTCATACTTTCTTTTCTTTCTTTTTTTTTCTTTTTTTTCTTTTTTTTCTTTTTTTTATAGCTTATGTGACGCCCCCAAATCCGGGTATCTTTCAACCCGACATATGGTGCTACACGGTGCTACAATTCACACATACATTCAATTGAAATGCCTCAAAAGAACGAATATGTCTTAAATATATTCCAAAACAATATTCCCTTCCCAGGTTCTTTATAACCAATACACAAGTTCTTTGTCATAATATTAAATACATTACAACATTAAACCTATACTATTACATAGACAGTTCAATGGTCTGCCTTAGCCTTTCCCTTATCTTTACCGGATCCTTCGGTCCGTTCGGTCTTAGCTGCATTCATATAGTTCAAGCAAGAGTGAGCATAACTAGCTCAACAAGTACAACAATTCCATTTAAACGACATGCTTGAAACATAGGAATAGTATATCTTCAATAACTGAACAATAGTTACGAAGTACTATCGATAATTCAAAATAGCACTTCTTTTCCTTCAAAACATTTTACAAAGACAATATTCAATAAAATATCAATTCTGGTCCAAGACCATGAGTATTTCATAATTTCTTTGAATAGGACAACCCGGCACTAAGTTCGTAAGTCCGGCATAGCTTACGAGCACGTCTAGGTGATCAGCCTATAGTACTCTATGTTGATCAACACTACATTCATAAAACATATGTACGTTTAAGTTGTGGCAACCTCACGTGCCTGTCTTTTGACGACAAAACATTTTAGCATACTCAGTCTTCATTTGAAAACCACACCAATATAGTTTGGTAAAACATTGACAATACTTTGATAGATTATAAGAAATCCAACATATCGTAAGTCTAGCCGAAAGATCTGGCTTTGACTTCATCATACATCAATTCATGCGTAAGAATTCATGAATCACAAAGCTTGTCCAGATTGAACTGATACAAGGGTTAGAACACTTGCCTTTAATGTCTGCTACTGTTATTACACGTTCACTTTAAGTCTTTAAGATCTCTACAATATGTATCACATAACGTATCACATTAGGTCATGAATAAACATACATGGTTCCTAACGAATCTTGCCCTTCTTCTCAATCTAATTATGTATTAGATTGTTTATTATTGGTTCCGGCTTGCCGTTATAATTTACATCGTCATTACGTTTACGTTCAATTGATTAGCTTCAACCTTTAGGTATCATACTTAAGTTTTAACAATGTCTTAGACAATGTTACTTCAAGCTTTAGTTCATTATTAATTGGTTTACTTTCTTTCTTGACTTACAAACTCTCCTTACTAAGCAATCCTTAAGGCTGGCACTGCGACGCCAGCTTTCCTTCTTGGACTCGCGCTGCAGTGTGGGTTAGCAGTGCTCAAGTCCCGGATTCGGCGCTGCGGCGCCAAACATTCCTCACTGTGCCGCGCTGCGGCGCTAACTAACAGTGCACCAAGGTTCTGGCCTCGTGCTGCGGCGCGGGCCTTTGTTCTTTGAGTCGCGCTGCGGCGCGGACTCTGTGCCTTAGAAAAATTTGACAGATTTTTAACTTTGTGAACTTCTCGGACTCCAAATTTGATCATTTCAAGTTCGAATTGGCTCATTCAAAAGCCATTAGCTCACAAATCACATACTCTACATGTTCATATAAGAATTTTATATCTTCGACACTGTTAACTAAAAATTCACCTATTGGTCCATTTTTAACGAAAACAATAAACGTTCATGAACGTTCAACGCTTGTTTCTTCGTTCTAAGTCGAAATTCGGTCATTTTTGAGCCCGCAACTCTGTAATTCTAAATAAGACTTGTCTCCATATAAAACTAACGTTTTCGAGCTCAATAACAAAATTCGACTTCAATTCCGAGAATTTTACGAATTCGACGATTATCGTCCAATCGGGTGAATTCCGGCATAACTTCGTTACTTATGATTTGTTCATTGTTCCAAAAGGATTCAATCCATCAAATAGACATCTCAACCTACATATTACAATAACTTATTTTCATGTTAAGTTATGGCTTATTCTTCATGAGTTTATAACTTATCAAAGTATAAACTACTTATAGTTTCAATTCTCATGACTTATGATAATTTAAGTCCTTTAACCAACATCCTTACATCTTATTAACATACTAACTTCATTCATGTAAACATGTTACAAATTTTACAAGTTCTTCCTTAGTTCATAGCTTATTTATGAACAAAGTGCTTATTCATAACTTATACGGCTTAAGTCTATTCATTAATCAATTTCTTTACTTCTTAATATACATGTACCATCACTTCACTATCAAGCTACTATGGAAGAGATGGAAGATTATTGGACAAAAGTCTTATCCTTGATGAACTAGCTTTTCTTCTTCTTGAAACAAATGAAAGTCTAACTTATATGTGCTTATTCTCTCTAACACTTAAGTTGTATTATGTTGGATGAAAATAACAAACAACAAATGAGCCAACTCTTCCTCTATTGATAGGATTTCCTAAGTTAGGGTAAATGGGTCATTAAGTCATCCCACCTCCTTAACAAACCTCCTTACTATTCATTACTTAATCCCTAATATACTTGCTCTCCACATCAATTACTTGGCCACCACAACAAATCCTTGGTCACCACAACAATTATCCAATACTTGGTCACCAAGATCACCCATGGGTTGCCCCATGGATCATCCTAGTCCAATGGATCATTGATGAGTGAGTTTTATACACATGAATTGGATACATTCGGGCTTAATTTATTGTTTTTCTCAAGTCTTTTAGAATAGTTTTTAAGTGTTTGTGTCCATTCATGTATGTTTTACATTGTTTTGTAGGATTTGGGACAAAAGTTACTTGGATCGACGTTTGGGGTGGCTAGATGCGCGTTTTCGGCTTGCCATTTACATAGCAGTCACTTCAGAGCCAATTTGAGTATTGCTACGGACCTTATTTTGAAACACTTAAAGAATGAAAGTTGTAGATCTACTTCTCCTCTTTCCGGAACATCTTGAATAATCGAAATCGGAGTTTGGAAGAAGAAGTTATGGCCATTTTCCCAAAGGACGTCGGAGCAAAAAATGTCAGAACTTGTAACAGCGTCGGGGCGCTAATTTCAAGGCTATTTGCAGCGCCGGGGCGCTATAAGGCAGAATACCAGCGCCGTGCCCAGCGCTGGGGCGCTGGGGAAGAGACTGGGAAGGCTTGGACGCGTTTTTGGGCGAATTTTGACATCTTTTTGACTCCAAATTGGATTGGGTTTGTTCCTAACCTAAAAATTAGACTTGTAACCTATAAATACATGATGGGAGGCATAAAATAAAGGTGGATTACATAGCTTAGGCTAGATTAAACACTCCATTAGATTAGATATTAACCCTAGTTCTTATTAGTTTAGGAGATTGAAGCAACTTGGAGATCATTGAAGATCAAGAGCAGGAGCAAGAGGGGAGCATCAGATTTGCTGACAACAGATTCTATTATCTTCTCTTATCATACTTTTATCTTTTAATGTCTATTCAATTGTGGATTCTTGGTTTTAATTCATTAATTATGAACTAACTCTTTTATTAAGATTTCAATTGAACTTTTTATGGTTATAAATTAGTTATTTAATTTATTCTAATTATTTTTGTTGAAGTGAATTGTTCATCTTGCTTTGAGCTTATTGATTAATTATCTGATCAATAATTACCTTGTTACTCTAGAAGGAATTGGGAAAGGAATTTTTGGATTAGAACTGGGCTTGGTGACATGTGACTTAGTTATTTGCACAGTGAATAATTAGGTTTGTGAATAGAATGAGAATATCTATTTGCCGCATGTAACATAAGAGGAATTGGGTTTGTAGCGAGTTTAATTCAATTGTTTTGCATAGAGATATAGCAAAATTAATCTGGGTTAAATAGAAGGTAATTGATCACTCGAGAGGGGGCTTTTGGCATTTGAGAATTCTTGTTAACAATTCAGTAGATATAATAATTGGGATAGTTGAATAATTGATTTATAATTCATAATTGGGGATATTGGAGTCTTAATTCTTATTTATCTGAATTCCATCAATTCTTAGTTGTTTATTTGTTTTCTTTTAGAATAATCTTTTTGTTTTGTTTAATTTAGTTTTCTTAATTCTAGAAATCACAATTATTGGTTGTTTAAATAAAATTGATTTGGTTAAGAATTAGTACTTGGTGATTTTTATTAAATAATTCCTCATGGGAACGATACTCTACTTTCACTTTATTACTTGTTGACCGTGTATACTTGCACGTATTCATTGATTGCGAAATCAATCAACAAGTTTTTGGCGCCGTTGCCGGGGACTTAATTTAATAATTATTTACCAATATTAATTTCAATCAAATTAGTCTTAATTTAAACATTTTTATTTTTATTTTTATTTCTCATTCTCTTCCTATATTTCTCTCTTTTTAGGTACCATGGATGACTTTGCGTATCAATGGCCATACACGAACATGACTCAATCACGGGGAGCGGAGATTGACAGACTCAAGAAACTTTCTGCATTATCAGCACAGATGGGGACACTTTCGAGGATACTTGAAGCTTTTGAAGCTCAACGTCGTCAAAGTGTGGCGGTTACTTGTGATTATTGTGCTGGAAATCATATGAGTTATCAATGCGCCATCAATTTCGAGCCGGTACAGTATAGTGGTGATTACCCCAATAGTTATGTCTATCCCAACAACTATCATCAGGATTGGGGGTATCACCCGGATTTTTCATGGAGTAACAATCAAGATCAATTTTATGCTCCAAGTCCAACATACCCACCGGATTTCTCGTGTCCACCTCCACTACAACAAGAAGAACATTCAAATTGGGAGGAAGCCTTGGAAAAATTCATTAGAGCTTCTGACAAAAGGAACGAGGACCAAGACAAAAGATTTAATCAAATAGAGCTGCATTTGCAAAGCCAAGGGGCATCGTTAAAGAATCTGGAAAATCAATTGGGGCAGATAGCACATGCGTTGAACAACCGTCCTCAATACACTTGGCTCTATGACATGGATGACGAGATTGATGATGAGCCCGAACCAAATCTGCAATCGGATGTGCCAAATGATATAGATGTTGAAAGAAAGGAAAGACTTGGAGACCAACAAAAAGAGATCGGCAAATATCTAACTTTGAGTACCAACGAAGATGAGCCAATTTTGATAGTGTCCCATGTACCTTCTCCATCAAAGTTTAAGAATCCGGGCAGTTTTGCAAAACCATGCCCAATAGGTAGTCATGTCGTCGGCAATACTCCTTGTGACGTAAAAGCGAGTACAACTTCGAAGCCGTGGTTCAATGAGTTGGAGAAGATAGAAGAAGAGATTGTTGTGTCTGACAAGCCTCAATGCCAGAATCTATTCGCAGACACAATGGAAAAAACACCTAGATGTTGGACGTTCTTTAATGTGATCTTATCTAAACAAAGCATGCTAGGTAATTTTAATACAATGACTGTCGTAAATGGGAACCTACCAAAAGTTATATTATTTCCGATGGATGGAGGGTTCCTCAACTTTCGAAGAGGAATTGGATAGAGAATTGAAGAAGTCAGGCTGAGACTATAAAACAAGCGCTTATTGGGAGGCAACCCAAGTTCAATTTTTATTTTTAGTTTTTATTAGGTTTTATATTAGTAGTTTTGAATTTGTATTTATTTAGGATTTAATAAAATTGCTTCTATCATGGTTTACAGGTTAGTCAAGGCAAATTCAAGTGGTACCCAATTTGTTCCATGTGCCTAGCATATTCTCCAAACTTAGTGGACAAGGAGGAAGATTGCTATATTTTCAGGGAAGTCATCTGCTTTAATTTTTTCTAATTTAGTCATTGAGGACAATGTCTAGTTTAAGTTTGGGGGCATTTTAGTGTCGTATTGCATATAGTTAGTTATCTGCATAGTAGTTCATTTTTTTTTGTGTTAGCATTGTGTTTTTTTTAGGTTGCATATAGTACATGGTAGTTATTTGTATATTCATATATGTGTTGCATTAGTATGTGTTCGTGTAGTATAATTGTATTTTTTTTTTGCATGAATCTGTGTGATTAGTTGGTGTGGTCTTAGCTCGGCCTATTATAAGATTGATATTAATTGTTAACTTGAACAATGTTTATAATTGATGATGAGTTCTAATTTTAATCATGATGATAATCTGAGCCTGTCTGAAACTTATGTAACCGGTTAGCACTTAAAGTTTAACTGTTTTAATCTACTTGGTTCAAGGGTTTCATAATTTGTTTCTGAGGGAAAATCTTGGTTAAAATTTAAGGAAATTAGTGAACTGGCGGTAAAGGTTAGAATGACGTAAAAGCTTGAGTTTGGGGGAATCTATGGGGTATATATATACAAAATGAAAATGGAAAAAAATAGAGAAAAAAAAATGATGAAAAGAAAAAAAATAGAAAATCCAGAAAAAGAAAAAAAAAAGAATAAACACCGTGGCATGCTTGTCTAGTTTTGTGGCCTTTGTTACTTGAGTAAGTAAGCCCGAGGGGATTGTCTTTACACCTAGCGCCCTAAGGTCTTAATGACTTGGGAGTCGTTGGTCGAAAGCTCGTTAAGGTAGCACTGAAAAGCCAAAGGGAATAAGACATTGCACAGCCATGAGAAAAAAAAATGAAAAAAACACGAGAAAGAGCAAAAATGCCCTCGTGATTGAATAAAAGTATAAATAAATCTTGTATTTACCCTTCGACTTGGTAATTGCTTAGTTTTAACCGGAGTTGTCATGTTCACAAAAGTAATTGAATTGGAACTGAAATTTTCCTTTTAAGAAGTTTGTTATGTGATTATCTTGAACTGTGGTAGGTTATAATGGTTAACAAGCATACACACACAACATGGGTGATGACATGTTTGGATTGACTAACTGGTTAGAGTTATGGACTTTGATTTGATCATATATATTATTTGAGTATCATTGATATCTTTGAGGCCTGTTGCTATATATCATACTAATTTATTACTGGGTTCGTAGGTATATTATAAAGTAGATCATGCTTATGCATTCATGTAGTTGAGTTAGTTTGATTATTTTTAGTTCTTTTGTGTTTTTGCTTGAGGACAAGCAAATGTTTAAGTTTGGGGTATTTGATGAGTGAGTTTTATACACATGAATTGGATACATTCGGGCTTAATTTATTGTTATTCTCAAGTCTTTTAGAATAGTTTTTAAGTGTTTGTGTCCATTCATGTATGTTTTACATTGTTTTGTAGGATTTGGGACAAAAGTTACTTGGATCGACGTTTGGGGTGGCTAGATGCGCGTTTTCGGCTTGCCATTTACATAGCAGTCACTTCAGAGCCAATTTGAGTATTGTTACGGACCTTATTTCGAAAAACTTAAAGAATGAAAGTTGTAGATCTACTTCTTCTCTTTCCGGAACATCTTGAATCATCGAAATCGGAGTTCGGACGAAGAAGTTATGGCCATTTTCCCAAAGGACGTCGGAGCAAAAAATGTCAGAACTTGTAACAGCGCCGGGGCGCTAATTTCAAGGCTATTTGCAGCGCCGGGGCGCTATAAGGCAGAATACCAGTGCCGTGCCCAGCGCTGGGGCGCTGGGGAAGAGACTGGGAAGGCTTGGATTCGTTTTTGGGCGAATTTTGACATCTTTTTGACTCCAAATTGGATTGGGTTTGTTCCTAACCTAAAAATTAGACTTGTAACCTATAAATACATGATGAGAGACATAAAATAAAGGTGGATTACATAGCTTAGGCTAGATTAAACACTCCATTAGATTAGATATTAACCCTAGTTCTTATTAGTTTAGGAGATTGAAGCAACTTGGAGATCATTGAAGATCAAGAGCAGGAGCAAGAGGGCAGCATCAGATTTGCTGACAACAGATTCTATTATCTTCTCTTATCATACTTTTATCTTTTAATGTCTATTCAATTGTGGATTCTTGGTTTTAATTCATTAATTATGAACTAACTCTTTTATTAAGATTTCAATTGAACTTTTTATGGTTATAAATTAGTTATTTAATTTATTCTAATTATTTTTGTTGAAGTGAATTGTTCATCTTGCTTTGAGCTTATTGATTAATTATCTGATCAATAATTACCTTGTTACTCTAGAAGGAATTGGGAAAGGAATTTTTGGATTAGAACTGGGCTTGGTGACATGTGACTTAGTTATTTGCACAGTGAATAATTAGGTTTGTGAATAGAATGAGAATATCTATTTGCCGCATGTAACATAAGAGGAATTGGGTTTGTAGCGAGTTTAATTCAATTATTTTGCATAGAGATATAGCAAAATTAATCTGGGTTAAATAGAAGGCAATTGATCACTCGAGAGGGGGCTTTTGGCATTTGAGAATTCTTGTTAACAATTCAGTAGATATAATAATTGGGATAGTTGAATAATTGATTTATAATTCATAATTGGGGATATTGGAGTCTTAATTCTTATTTATCTGAATTCCATCAATTCTTAGTTGTTTATTTGCTTTCTTTTAGAATAATCTTTTTGTTTTGTTTAATTTAGTTTTCTTAATTCTAGAAATCACAATTATTGGTTGTTTAAATAAAATTGATTTGGTTAAGAATTAGTACTTGGTGATTTTTATTAAATAATTCCTCGTGGGAACTATACTCTACTTTCACTTTATTACTTGTTGACCGTGTATACTTGCACGTATTCATTGATTGCGAAATCAATCAACAATCATTACATTGGGCTTAAGTTTAATTACTTAGCTTATTCTTGTAGGCTTGCATCAATTTGTTTTGGGCTTCACATTAACAAACACTTGGGCTTGCACCTAAATTCCTATTGAACTATTCAATTGCTAAACAATCCGACTAGTCCATTTCATTTAACTAAAAGCCTTATAACGTATATTATACGTATAATTCTCGTATTCTCACTCGTATACTAATTCATAATATACGGTATTCTATTATCCATACATACTCGTATAATACTTTGTATCATACTCGTATACGATACCTGGTACAATACATACGTATCATACTATTATTACATTAACTTCTAACGCTTGATTTTTCCTAACGTTCTCAAATTAAGTCCGCAGGCGAAATATTACATTTTCCATACTTGAATTATTATTACATAATCCATCTCACCTCGATATTATATCGTTACGTATTTCTCAGAAGTTCAAAAATAATTTCCAAACGGAAATTGATGAATAGTGTTTTTCAAAAAATTTCTCGGAAAGCTTTTATTTTCGTCTTGGAAATCCAAACACTTTAATTCCTTCAAGTAGTTAAAATACTATGACTTTCTGACGTTTCTAGGTTATAGAACAACATTCATTTTACTAACACATAATAATAATAAATAATATTAGTTTATTCATTATTAATTCAAATCAAATGATTTTATAAATTGTTCAATTTTCTAGGGCGTTACAGCTTATATTCCCCAAATATTCCCCCAAACTTAGGTTCTTGTCTAACTTTAGCCATCACTACTTGTTCTTGTCATTCTTTCATTCAAACTATCATTATCCTTTAGAGTCCCATTATGTATCAATTTAAACTCAATCAATCAACAAGTTATTTTTACTGTGATATCCTTATTATACCAGTTTCAAACAGAAAAAGACTCAATTCATAACAAGAAATCACATCAAAGCTCTAATAGTCAGTACTATACTTGTCTACCCAATTCCAATCTCATCATTGGCCAAAACAAACTGTAAATATCAAACAGCTGGACTCATGCAAGATGTACTAAATGCTATATAAACATAGTAAACTAACTACTAATTTTTCAAATTTTCAATTCTTCAATTTTTTTTTTATTTCAAGAAACTGAATGCAAAAACTAAATGTAATTATATGAACTACAATGTAAATTGTGACACCCCCAAATCTAGGTACTTTTATTTCCACAAGATTTGGTGCTCACTATCCAAATATTCATACTATCTACCTAGATAAAATAATATTTAACCATAATCCTCTCTTTAAATAGGGTTACAACATTAATTCAAAAACATCCCAGGTTATCTAACCTTTAAACATCATTCAAATGCGGAATTTAATTATGACATTACATCATTATTGAAAAGTCTATAATCATAACAGTAAACAAAAGTACAAATCAGCATCACTTGTACATTTTTCCCTTTCCTTTGCTAGTTGAAGTCTCATCTACCTTCTCAACTTTAGCTGCAATGAGTGTATAAATATGCAAGAGTGAGCAAAACAATTACTCACTGGATATAACAATAAATCAACAGGAAAGTAATAATAATAATTGCCAACAAATAGGCTCATCAAGTCTGAATAATACTCCAACAATGATAATCAAAAACTGGAATCCAAAATATGAAATATATGTAACTGAGGGTCATAAGACCATAAACTATGTCCACAGTTATGAGTAATCTTTCAACTCCAACTTTAACAGTCATAAGACTATAAGGACTCCTCGTACTTAGGGGGATCAGCCCTTCATACAATGTATTGTGCACAAACATTTTAACACTACGCGTAAATTATCCCCTAATAATAATAGGGTTGTTCATCCCAGTATTTGGAGTACAAGTTCGCACCAAAGAAAGTTTGGTTTGGATAAGCTTTCAAGGGAAATTGAAGTTTAACGAGCATCAACTAGAGGACTAGTTGAATCAATAGTGTTTGATAATCACAACAGATGTTTGATAACAACATAACATAGAACAATTAAGAATCATAAATGAACTGATTATAAATATTAAACTCATGCTTGAAATAACTATAGAGCATAAGTATTCAACAAAATGAATAAAATGGTAAACCTTTGCTTGAACAATCAATAAGCTAAGGTTAGAGTTTTATAACATTAGAAATGAAATTACGGAACGTACATCAACTGATAGCAAGCTGGAAACTAAAAACTTGCCCAACATGGTATTAACCCATGCAAAGAATTAAAACAGTTTAATAATAGAGACGAGAGTTCAAAAACTACGTTCATTATACAATAATAGAACTTAAGAAACTTACTTAACTATAAACAAATTAGAATGAATCAATCAAATGAGAATTTCAAATAACATTAGAGTTAAAGTTTGCTCGAATGAATTTTAGGAACAATTGACTTATTCAATAACAGTTAAGATAAAAAGCTTGCTCAATCAAAAGAATAAAGTTACACAATGCAATAATAGAACTAACACAACGAAAGTGTAGAGTTAGAAAACTTTCTCAATGTAAAAAGATAGGGTTTAGAAACTTGCCTTGAGCGTAAGCTATAAGATTAAACTCACGATCACCTACACATAATTTTAGAACCACAATACCTATTAGATATGCTAACATACCATAACATGTTCATTACCATTTACATTTCAGAAACTTTAAGTGTTTTACTTCGCAACACTTGTCTAACTTTCATTATGTATACTAAATTATCACATAACACGTTCTTCATTTACTAATCATTTTTGCAACTTTGAACCTATTAACCACAATTCACTATGTTATGTTAACCTTAACATTACCCATTTAACATTCTAACATAATTTCAGACCATGTTATGATGTTTTCCCAAATCTGCAGCAACAGTAGAAGCCAGAATCTCAAACCAGGGTATGGCGCAGCTGCGCCATACAAAGGCCTGGGACCGGCGCAGCTGCGCAGTTTTTTGCCTTGGCAACGGCGCAGTTGTGCCGGTGCTCAGATAGACGCAGACAAGGCTAATGAACAGTAGCCGACTTTAGCCCAACAAACACAAATTTCACCCAATAGACAGTAATATCAACACGTTAAATAAATATACAACTATCATAAACATGTTTGTTAACATTTACAATCACTTAGCACAATTTATCAATAACTAAAACTATTTTAATTTCTCAATTTTCATGTTTTTCATATAAAACTCTATTTTTGATATTTATCCCAAAAACTATAGCTGTGAATTCATTATTTGTTCAAATCACTCCATTCAAATTACGTTATGCTCGTATCTCATTGAACTAACATATACAAGCATCAATTTATAATTTCACACACTAATTGGCCACTAAAATTGGTACTTACATAGCTACATATGAAATCATATATACTAACAAAATTTTTACTACTATTAACTGTAATTAGCATACGCTTATTATTTAAACATAATCTCTAATCATCATAAACATATAATCACAAGTAATCCCATTGTATAGCAACAATTCAACAATTTGAAATTCACAGATTATATAAAAGTTTGCTGTAGCCTCATATATATATATATATATATATATATATCTTCAATTTCTAATACAAATGCTGCTAATCACTGGAATTTGCTGTGAAAATTCTTAAGACTCTCTCTCTCAATTTTCTCTGAAGCTCTCACAAAACTTCGTACTCTCAAACTTGGAAAATAAAATGCGTAATAAGAAAATCAACTGATATTCAAGTGCAAGAATAAAACTGATAACCCTTAATAACACTAGTAATTACAAAATCAATTACTACCATATATAACATAAATATATTTTATTATTTTAATTTATTTTATTTGTTTATTTTAAATTTCAAAAATTAGAAATACCAAAAGCCATAAGGCTTGTTTGGCAAAATCATTTAATTTTAAAGAATTAAAATATTTAAGACTTGTTTGGTAAAAACTAAATTAAACCCTTTTTAATTTATTTTAATAAACACTTTAGTTTATAATTATAATCACATACTATATTTTAATTAAATATAGCATTTTAGCAAATATCTCAAAATTATAATTTCCATTATAACTTTATTTAATAATTTAATATACCATCTAAATTATTAAACCAAAACAACAATATAACATCTCATGTTATTTCTATAGCTCTCTAAATTATAAATTAATTTAATTTAGAAAAATTCTCTATTAAATTTAGATTCATAAATATTTACTAACAACCATCATATCAATAAAATATTTATTTCATCAAGTCAACAATAGACACATCAAATAAATATTTATATTATTCGATAAATATTTAATATTACAATTTAAAATTTTGGATCATTACATAAATAACTAACTATATGCAATACGACACTAAAATTCCCCCAAACTTAAACTAGACATTGTCCTCAGTGGCTGAAATAGGAAAAATTAAAAGAGAGGACTTCCTGAAAATACAACATTTTCCTCCTTGTCTGCTAAGTCTAAAGAATAGGCCAGACACATTGGAATAAATCGGGCACCACAGTTGAGTTGGATTAGACTAACCTGTGAATATGATAGAAGCAAGCTTGTTAGATCCTAAGACATAAAAATTTATTAAATACTATGAAACCAAAAAAAAACTAAAAATTAAACTTGAGTTGCCTCTCAATAAGCACTTGATTTATAGTCCTTCAGCCAGACTTTGTCTGGTCAATGCTATCCAATTCCTCTTCGATAATTGAGGAACCCTCCATCCATCAGAAACAAATTGTCCTTTTGGAGGTTCCCATAGGCGATGGCTGTTGGGTAGAATCTAACTACACACAACACACGCAAGTGTACGTGGTCAACAAGTAATACAGTAGTGAATAAAGTATCGTTTCCACGAAAATAAATTAGCAAGAATTTTAACTTTACAATTATCAATTTTCGATTAATCCTAATTCTATCAAACTATTCAATTTAATGGTTTAAAATTATAGAAACTAAATTAATAAATAAACTATCACAAAACAATCACTAATATCAAAATTTGAAATTTCAAACAATTGATGGAGAATTAGACTTATGATTTCACCTTAAGCTTCACTCTGATTTTTAAACCTTTATTCTAACTCAATTTAATATCCCAGTTTATTAATCAATAACACGAATGTAATACTAGCCACCTCTCGATGCACTAATACCATATTAACTTAAATTCACAATTAAGATAGAAACAAGTTAAACACCTAAATCAACCAACTCACTATATCTCTATGTGAACTGAAATTAAAGAAAGTTTAAGCTTAAGTTCTCTATCCGATTACATGTGATGTCAAGCATATCTCTACCTTAACAATAATAAAAAATCTGCTATTAACAAAATTCATGACACATACTATGTTAACTAGGTCTAGATTTGAATATCCTCTCTCGATTCCATTCAAATCCACAAGGAATTGTTGATCAAGCAATTCATAAATTCACGCTCGAATTAACATAGATAAACTAAAAATATTTTATTGAATTGGAAATCAAAGTTATAGAATCATCGTTTCACCCACGGATCCATCACAAGTCTAATAAGTGAATTAGTTCATAACGAATGAATTAAAAACTGAATAATCTGATAAAAACATCCTTCCAATTACAAATAACAGACTAAAGAGAAGAAGAATCATGAACACCCTTTAAGTAGCCTAGAATTGCAACCGTCACGATAATCTCTTCAAAGTACTCCTCCCAAGCTCGCACTTGAATCCTGTAATTTACCTCTGTATTATGCTCTTTGTGTTCTGTGATTTGTTGTTCTCCACGAAAAATTAAGCTCTCCCTCTATTTTGGCCGAAGTCTGCCTTTTGTAGAGTCTAGGTGCCTTAACAAAGTCCCACAAACCAAAGCCCAGCAGAGTTCAAACAGCAGCAGGAATCTCCAGATTTCGGCACCCCCGCCCCGGTGGGGGGTACAAGCCTAATAAGGCTCACCCCGGCGGGCTTGTATTCTGCTTTCTGAAGTAGGGGACCCTCGCCCCGACGGGGGTTGTAGTGCAAAAATACCCTGCCCCAGCGGGCATGCCCACTGCTAAAGGAATTTTTTGCGACTCCATGTGTTTTTCAACTTTCGCTCCAAAAGTCCATCTTTCTTCACCACTTGCCTCCATGACCACCCTATACATAAAATAACATGAAACAAGTGAAAACGAACACAAAACAAGAAGATAACTACAATTTAAACTTGAATTGAACATCGATTCGTGTATATTAAATCCACTTATCAAAATCCCCCAAACTTAACCCGTGCTAGTTCTCGAGCACAAAACAAACTACATGTTATGCAATGCAATGAGATGAAATAAGTAAAATCTAAATGCCTTAGAATCCAACAATATCGCAGAAACTAAATTATCTCGTCGGCCTCAGAGAAAACAAGCAACTCCACAGTATGAATCACCAAAACTAATCCACAATTTCGCATTAATTCTCAAATCTTGAACAATTATCACTGGTATAGCGTGCGTGTGTGATCAACATCTAAGATAACTGATACGGACCCAAATTCAATACATAAGCAACTTCTTAGACGGAATCATACAGTGCAATCTTAAAAATTTCAAAGATAGGCACAACCCAACTAAAATTAAACAATACCAAATTCACGGTTATATGCAGGATACTTATACTTTCTTCCTTTTTTACACGGGGGCTTTTTTTTTTTGCTCTTTTCCCATCATTATTCCCCTTTTTTTTAGATGGATGGTTGGTGAGTGCGTTTTACGCTCCATCTCACGCTTGTGTTTATGGGGAGTGTTTCTCCTCAACCCACCACAAGACTCAACATGTTTCATATTTTTTTTTCTATTTTTGTTTCAAAGCTTATATACCCCACATATACTCCCCCCAAACTTAGGTTCTTGCCTAATTTTAGCCTTTACTGCCTATCCTTATCATTTTCTTATTTACTCTAGCATAATCCTTTAGAACCTATTTATGTATCAATTGGAACTGATCGGTCAACAAAGATGTTATTAGTGCTAACCTTTTTATAACAGTTTCAAACAAGTTCAAGAGTCGATTCATAATAGAAATTGTATCACAGTTCTAATAATCAATATTGTATTGGTTAACTAGTTCACAATCTCATCATTGGCCCACAAATAACATAAACTGCAGCACTATTGGACATATTCAAACACAATTAAAAAAATTATATATATTTTTAGATAATAACAGAATTGAAAAACAGAAATGAAAACAATGCAAAATCAAAAATAACCTAGACTACTATACAAAAACCTAATCTACTATACAAACTAGAATGTAAACAAAATAACAAATGCATGCAAATAAGCAATTAAATCCCCCAAACTTAAGTAACACAATGCCCTCATTGGATAAAAATAAAATTAAGTGCATGAGGACTTCCCTGTTATCGCCTAAGTCTGGGGAGGTGGTTGGTGCTCTTCATCATCAAAATCACTTGGAGGAAATTGACGCAGTGGTCCGGGGTGTTGATATGGATATTGAGCAGTCAGGTTGAAGCTTTGGAATGTTGTGTTGAGTGAGGCGAAAGATACGTTCATAGCATCAAACATATGATCCTGCCTCACTGCAAGTCGCTGCATCTCCCGACATGCTGCCCTGTTATGTTTATCCATTTGTCACTGAAACTCAAGAAACTGAGAACTGGATATTGCCTCGGTCTGCGGTACCTGCTCAGGTCCTTGATCTCTCATAGTTTCCTCCTCATCCTCTGAAGTATCTTCAGCTTCAGCCTCGTCTACCGAAGCTGATGGAAAAACAAATCCTAAACCTCTAGGATGCGATTCGCCGTCGGACCACACTAAATAACACGCTATCATTATAGTATCTAAGAGCTGCAGCGGCATCAGAGTGGGTTCATCGTCGGACCAACGAACTCCGGCTTGACGACACAACCCACATATGAGAGATGCGTGTGGCAAGCTACCAGAAAAGTTTCCCCGTAGACATCGTCGAATAGAAAAACTGATAATGGCCCCGATGTCTATGATGAAGTCTTGCACGATGGCATACAGGAGGAGTGCCTTCTCCTTGGTCATGTCCGAGGTGTGCGTGGACGGTAGCAATTTAGCACAAGGGAAGGCATACCAAATTTTTCCGTACCGACTGAGGTCCTTGCTGTGAAACACTGTGCCTCCCTTTCGACCCTTTATCTATATTGTACCCGGCTTAGTCATGTTATGGATAACCTCCTCAAAGTCAGGGTCAAAATCCCTTATATAAGCGTACTGACACTGGCGCGGCACCCTCAACTGATAATATGTATTGATTGCATCAGCACTGAACGGGACCATGTGACCCTGCATAAAGGCATTGAACGGTGCCTTGTCCTCGACGTTCGCATAGAACTCCTTGACGACATTCACAGCGGTGGGCTCGGGCTCCTCCGTGAATTTGACCCACCCTTGCTGATAAATTTGTTGCATCATCTCACCATCATGGGCCTCGGGAGCCAACCCCCGCTCCAGTGTAAGAGCCTTGGTAACCATATAATTGTACCGGTCGGCGGCGGCGGCACTTCTAAATTTTCGACTGTCGAAGGGACGGGGTGGTGGAGTTGGCCTTGAACTCTCTCCCCATTGGTGTTTCGGTGTAGGTTGAGAAGCCATTGATTAGACACACTATCTTCCCCTTACACTTTGTTCACTCAATTTTTCAAACACTTAGTGTGCACAGTCCATTCTTCCCCCAAAACTAGGTTGTTTCTATGGTACTTCAGTTGAGAGAAGATGAAGACTCAATATGAAGGTAACTTACACTCAATTGCTCTATGTGTAGCCCACTTTCTTAATGAAATCGTATTTTTGGAGATGACTATGGGCGGTATATGGTAGGGTTTATATAGAGGTGAGATAGGGGAGAGGAATTTGTGTGCTTGATGGTGTGGGGTAGTGGAATTTGTGGGGTAAAGTGAGTACAGTTGATTTAGGTAATGGGTAGGAGTAGTTGATAGGAGTTGTCGATCGTGGGTGATGTGTAGGAGAAAGAAAACTAAAATAGCAATAGGCGTGTGTTTGGGTAAATAAGAAAGAAATGTGGGTAATGGCTAACTTGTCTGCCCAGAATGTGATACCCCTGCCCCAGCGGGGGGTACAAGGCTATTTGAGCCCGCCCCGGCGGGCATGCCCACTGACTTCAAATTTTTGACTTCAAATGTGGTGATGCAAAATTCTCCTATTTTTCTTGTTTTCTTGCCCGTTATTGTTCTTACTCACTCTTGACTCCTCCTGCAACCATAAACATGCAAAATGTTAGATTATTGACGACTTGGAGTAGGATTGAGACTTTCAACAAAACTTTTATGCTATAATATCTACCTAATACTTAATAAAAGCTACATTCTAACAATTATAATTAAAACTACAAAAAATAACAAAATATTGGATTGCCTCCCAATTAGCGCTTGATTTTAAGTCGTTCAGCCTGACTACTCCCTGTTTTATTGTGTATCGGCGAAGGTAATGTTGATGACATCCCAGTTTGACTTGCCACCCCAGTAATGCTTTATCCGTTGACCATTAACCTTGAACGTCTCTAATGGATTACGACTGTAGAGTTCAACGGCGCCATGAGGGAATACTCTCTTTATAGTGAATGGTCCTAACCATCTCGACTTAAGCTTTCCTAGGAACAATCGTAACCGTGAGTTGAACAAGAGGACTGATTGACCCGGCTCGAATGTTCGATTCACAATTTTCTAGTCGTGCCATCTTTTAACCTTTTCTTTGTATAGCTTGGCGTTATCGTATGCATGAAGTCGAAATTCGTCGAGCTCATTTAGTTGGAGTAGCCTCTTTTCTCCAACAGCGGATTGATCAAAATTAAATTTCTGAATTTCCCAGTAGGCCTTGTGTTGTAGCTCCACCGGTAAGTGACATGCTTTCCCATATAGGAGTTGATATGGTGACATCCCGATTGGTGTTTTGTATGCAGTCCGGTAAGCCCATAATGCGTCATCCAACCGAAGTGACCAATCTTTTCGACTCGAATTTATGACTTTTTCCAATATCTTCTTAACTTCTCTGTTTGATACCATAGCCTATCTATTTATTTCAGGGTGATACGTTGTAGCCACCTTGTGGTTAACCCCATACTTAGCCAAAAGAGCTGTAAAAGACTTATTGCAGAAGTGACTACCTTCGTCACTGATTATTGCCCTTGGCGTGCCAAACCTCGTGAAAATGTTTTTCTGTAGGAATTTGAGGACCACCTTGGCATCGTTGGACGGTAGTGCTGCAGCTTCAACCCACTTCGAGACATAATCCACCGCGAGTAGAATATACTGATTGCTCAAAGACGAAGGGAATGGCCCCATAAAACCGATGCCCCATACATCAAAGATTTCCACTTCAAGAATTATTTGTAAGGGCATCTCATTCCGTTTAGATATGTTTCCCACCCTTTGGCATCTATCACATGTTTTCATAAATTGGTGGGCATCTTTGAACAATGTCGGCCAATAAAACCCAGCTTGAAGCACTTTTGCCGCGGTGCGCTCACTCCCATAATGTCCCCCATATGCTGATGAGTGGCATTCCTGCAGTATATTGTGCACTTCACTGTAAGGGATACATCTTCTAATCATCTTGTCGGTACACTATTTGAATAAATAAGGCTCATCTCACATGTACCACTTGACGTCATGAAGAAACTTCTTTTTCTGTTGTCATGTAAGATCAAGGGGAAGCATGTTGCTCACCAGATAATTCGTGAAGTCTGCATACCACGGAAATTCTGTATTTAACCCAAATAGTTGCTCATCCGGGAATGACTCGTTGATTGCGCATTTATCTTCATCCTTTTTCTCAAGATTTTTCAGCCTTGATAAATGGTCGGCAACTTGATTCTCCGTCCCCTTTCTATCTTTAATTTCTAAGTCAAATTCTTGAAGTAGGAGAATCCATAGGATAAGGCGTGGCTTAGCATCTTTTTTCGCTATAAGGTACCTAATTGCTGAATGGTCTGTGTAGACTATCACCTTAGTCCCGACCAAGTATGTCCGAAATTTATCAAACGCGTACACTACTGCAAGCAATTCCTTTTTCGTGGTAGTGTAATTCATTTGAGTCTCTGTGAGTGTTTTGCTTGCATAGTATATGGCGTGAAACACCTTGTCTCATCTTTGGCCCAAAACAGCCCCAATCGCATAGTCGCTCACATCACACATAAGCTCGAATGGCATATTCCAGTCCGGTGCGACTATCACGAGGGCTGTAGTTAATTTCTTCTTCAATAATTTAAATGCTGACTTGCATTTCGCAGTAAAACTGAAAGTAACATCCTTCTCTAAAAGACTGCATAGAGGTTCTACAATCTTAGAGAAATCTTTTATGAACCTCCTATAGAACCCAACATGCCCTAGAAAGCTTCTAATACCCTTAACTGAGCTCGATGGAGGCAGTTTCTCGATCATATCCAGCTTTGCTTTGTCCACCTCCAATCCTTGAGCTGACACCTTATGGCCCAAAATTATGCCTTCTTTAACCATGAAGTGGCATTTTTCCCAATTGAGTATGAGGTTTGTATCCTTATATCGCTGTAATACCATGACCAGATTCCCTAGGCAAGTATCAAAGTTGTCTCCATAGACCGAGAAATCGTCCATGAAGACTTCAACATTTTTCTCCACCATATCTGAAAAAATAGCCATCATACACCGTTGGAAAGTTGCAGGTGCATTGCATAACCCGAATGACATCCTCCTGAATGAAAATGTGTCGTAAGGGCATGTAAATGTTGTCTTCTCTTGATCCTCATGAGCGATGGCGATCTGGTTATAGCCCGAGTATCCATCCAATAAACAGTAGTACTAATGTCCCGCTAATCTGTCTAACATTTGATCAATAAAGGGCAGCGGGAAATGATCTTTTCGGGTTGCCTTATTCAATCTCCTATAATCGATGCACACCCTCCATCCTGTAACTGTTCTTGTTGGAATTAACTCGTTGTCCTCATTCTGTACCACAGTCATTCCCCCTTTTTTCGTCACACAATGAACCTGACTAACCCATTTACTGTCAAAAATTGGATATATGATACCGGCATCCAATAATTTCAGAATTTCCTTCTTTACCACTTCCTTCATAATTGGGTTAAGTCGACGTTGATGCTCCACTGATGGTCTTGCATCATCCTCCATCAGAATCTTATGCATGCAAAATGACGGGTTAATTCCCTTTATATCCACAATCGTCCAACCAATCGCTGATTTGTGATCCCTAAGCGCCCTCAGCAACTTTTCTTCCTGTAATTCGTTAAGTGCAGCAGAAATAATTACAGGTAAAGAATTTGAATTGCCTAAGTACGCATACCTGAGATGTTTAGGGAGTGGCTTAAGTTCCAATGTTGGTGGCTCCTCCAAAGACAGTTTCAGTTTTTCTGCAGCTATTTCCTCAGTGTGCAAAGGTTCAAACGGTGCCCTGAATCGGCTAACTCGTGGCAATAAGTCTAGCATCTATAAGAAGTCCACAAATTCTGGGTCATCCTTTCTTCATCCCCCAATAAGGTTGTTTCTAATGGATCATTCACCAAACTCTTGCTCATATCCTCGCTGATGATTTGCTCAATTAAATCCATCCGAAAACATTCTTCCTCATCCGTGGGGAATTTCATGGCCTTGAACACATTAAATTTGATTTCTTGATCTTGGACTCTCATAGTAAGTTCTCCTTTTTGCACGTCTATGAGTGTCCTTCCCGTAGCCAAGAAAGGTCTCCCTAGGATAATCGGTATGTTCTTATCCTCCTCGAAATCCAGAATGATAAAATCCGCAGGGAATATAAACTTATCCACTTTAACCAGAATGTCCTATACTATGCCTCTCGGATAGGTGACTGACCTATCCGCCAACTGCAATAAAATATTCGTAGGCCTTGGCGCGGCAAACCTAATTCTGTGTATACTGACAATGGCATTAGGTTCACACTCGCCCCCAAATCACATAAACATTTGTTAAACGACATTTTTCCGATCGTGCATGGGATGGTAAAGCTCCCCGGGTCTTTAAGTTTTGGTGGTAGCTTCTGTTGTAATACTGCACTACACTCCTCTGTTAATGCCACTATTTCAAATTCTTCCCATTTCTTTTTCCTCGACAGAATTCCTTTCATAAACTTCGCATAACTCGGCATTTGCTCTAGGGCCTCTGCGAATGGGATGTTAATCTGGAGTTTCTTGAACACGTCTAAACACCTTGCGAACTGCTTATCTGATTTCTATTTTTAGACCCTCTGCTAAAACGGTGGTGGAGGATAAACAATTGGCTTATTGTTTAACTTTATTTCCTCGCCTTTGTTACCTTCCACCACGTTACTGTCATCAACTTTTTCCTCCGGTGTCACTGAATTTTCTACATTATTATCCCCGAGATGTTTTCCACTTCTCAACATAACTGCTTGACATTGCTCATGGCTACCCTTCGAATTTCTCTCAGTGTCGCTAGGTAATGTTCCTTGTGGTCTATTATTCACTGCTAACGCCAGCTGTCCAATCTGATTTTCCAAATTCTTGATCGCCATCTCTTGATTTTTCATTATCATTGCTTGATTTTTTATTGTTGCCTCACTGCTAGTTATGAACTTTGACACCATTTCCTCAAAATCGAATTTCCTTTCCTGATGTTGAACCGGTTGTTGCAAACTCTGAAAACCATGGGGATATGATGGTCGTGGAGCTTAAGTTTGCTTGTTATTGCTCCATGAGAAGTTTGGATGGTTCCTAGTCCCCTGGTTGTAGGTGTTTTGATATGTATTTTGCGAAATTCTGTTGTAGTTACCTATGAACTGGATGGATGCTGGATTAATTTTGCACTGATCTGTAGGATGATCACCCGCACACAATTCACATACTACCGCAACCTGATGTACTTGAGCCCCAGTCATAGCATTAAACTTCTTAGACAGCGCAGAAATCTATGCTTGTATAGCTGTCACCCATCTATTTCCAAAATCCCAGCCGCTTTTACCTGTGTCATTCTTGCTGTGGGCCACTGGTAGTTATTTGCCGACATGGTTTCAATCAAATTGTAGGCTTCCTCATAACTCTTAGCCATGAATGCTCCACCTGACGCTGCATCAATACTCATTCTGACATTCCCATGTAGTCCGTTATAAAAGGTGTTCATTTGCAGCCACTTGGGCAATCCATGATGTGGGCACTTTCTGAGTAATTCCTTGTACCTCTCCCATGCCTCATATAGCGACTCCCCATTTTGCTGCTCAAACAATGTGATGTCGTTCCTCATTTTTGAAGTTTTTGCCGGTGGGAAAAATTTGGCAAGGAATTTCTGAGCCAAGTCTTCCCACGTAGGAATCGATCCCGGCGATAGAGAATGCAACCAACTCTTCGCCTTGTCCCGCAGAGTGAATGGGAACAAGCAAAGTTTCACCGCATCATCCGACACCCCCATTGTACCTAAAGGTGTCGCAAATCTCCAGAAAACTGACTAGATGTTCGTTCGGATCGTCATTCGCCAATCCCCCAAACTGAACTAAATTCTGAATCATTTGAATCGTCCCAGGCTTAATTTCAAATGTGTTAGCGGCTATTGCGGGCCTGGTGATGCTTGACTGCAGTTCAGTCACCTTGGGTGTGGCAAAGTCCTTTAACGCTTTCTGATCTTCAGTTGCCATTTCCTCTTCCTTCTTAGATGTTTCAAATTCTTGCCTCATTTCCTTGATCCACTTACTTAACCTCTGAAACCTTTTCTCGATGTCGTCCTCAAAAGGCAACAAGTCATGATTTTTGGACCGAGTTTGCATAAACTTCTTCCAACACCTGAAATAAGAAGAACAAAACAAAAATAAAAATGTCTAAGTAAAACTGGATTAATTAAACTGATATTGTAAAACTATTAAGATTTATACTAATTGGTCCCCCGGCAACGGTGCCAAAAACTTGTTGGGTAGAATCTAACTACGCACAACACACGCAAGTGTACGTGGTCAACAAGTAATACAGTAGTGAATAAAGTATCGTTCCCATGAAGACAAATTAGCAAGAATTTTAACTTCACAATTATCAATTTTCTATTAATCCTAATTCTATCAAACTATTCAATTCAATGGTTTAAAATTATAGAAACTAAATTAATAAATAAACTATCACAAAACAATCACTAATATCAAAATCATAAATTTCAAACAATTGATGGAGAATTAGACTTATGATTTCACCTTAAGCTTCACTCTGATTTTCAAACCTTTATTCCAACTCAATTTAATATCTCAGTTTATTAATCAAGAACACGAATGTAATACTAGCCACCTCTCGATGCACTAATACCATATTAACTTAAATCCACAATTAAGATAGAAACAAGTTAAACACCTAAATCAACCAACTCACTATATCTCTATGTGAACTGAAATTAAAGAAAGTTTAAGCTTAAGTTCTCTATCCGATTACATGTGATGTCAAGCATATCTCTTGTAACAATCCAGAATTTTCAAAATTTTAATTGTAATTTTTAAATATTTATTGAATTATATAAATATTTAATAGATGTGCTTATCGTTGAATAAATATTTGCTTAATTAATTTGATTTGATTTGGTCAATTATTTGTTTAATAAATAATTAATGAGTTAAGAAAATTAATAATTATGGGATAATGTTCTAATTTAATTTAACAATTAAGTTAGAGAGTTTATAATAATTAAATGAATTATTATATTGATATTTCATTTTTTTGATGGGCAATTATTTATATTGAGTTTTGTGATTAAATGATTTAATTGATAAATTGTTATTAGAATTAATTAATTAAGTATGAAAACTTAATTTAACAGAAATGTGACAAATAACTATATTATAAGTGGTTATTAAAATAAATTAAAAGAGTTTAATTTAGTTTTAGCCAAACAAGTCTTAATGCATATTAAGTCTTTAATTTAATGGTGTTTTACTAAACAAGGTATAAGGATTAATTGATTTGTTTTAATTAGGTTTACCAAACAAGGTGTAAGAGTTAACGAGTTATTTTAGCCAAACAAGCCTTAGGGCTTTTGATTTTTCAAAAATAAAAATAACTGATGTCAGTTATAGATA
Source organism: Panax notoginseng (assembly GCA_016801055.1). Classification (NCBI taxonomy): domain Eukaryota; kingdom Viridiplantae; phylum Streptophyta; class Magnoliopsida; order Apiales; family Araliaceae; genus Panax; species Panax notoginseng. Next base: position 111,411,867 of record CM029019.1, read on the forward strand.
TATTTATATTATATACTTAATACCTATATTATTATTACGTTATAATTTTAGTACGTAAGATTAGAATAGAGAGGAAGAACAGAGAAGAAGAAAAATTGAGAGAGAATTGGGAGAATTCTAGAGAGATTTTTGAGAAAGGAATTGTGGGAAGGAAGCTTGATAATCAAAAGGTAGCTATCATCTTCTAGAATCAAAGGTATTCATCTAGTTCTAAAATTCTAGTTTATAGTATTTCATGTTCTTCACTTAAAAAGCTATTTTGGTTGGGTAATTTGAAGAGATGTTGTATATATATGTGTATGGGTGTATAATCTAGTATATATAGTCTCTTAAATTGGTTCTAGAGTAATCAAAATCATAAGAATATGTTAAAGATGAAAAGCTTGGGTTTTAATGGCATATGTATATTTTAACTTATGTTAGAGTCAAAATTGATGGATAGAATCTGAAATTGATGATAGATATTGTTAGTATGTTGAAAAACGAAAACAACCCAAGTTAAACGAGTCAAAACGGATGTAAAACGAATTCACAGTGAAGAATTTCGCTATGAATGTTAAAAGAAGAGGAAATAAGAGAAATAGTAAAATTTAAAGGTTGTAACCTTGATGTTTATGTTGTTTATGTGATTAGAAACGTGCTAGAAACATTAGTTTATGTTTCTGTAAACCTATTACACCTTGGGTAGGTTGGTATGATTGTTAGAAAGGAGTTTGGAGGCCTAATTTGGCTTTCCATGGTGTTCTAGAGCTGAAATCGAACAATTGCAGAAGGGACCCCCGCCCCGGCGCCCCCCCCCCCCCCCAGTGCAAAAACCCCCGCCCCTGCGGGGGGTTAGTCTGCCTAGCCAATTTTGGGGAAACAAATTTGACAAGACATGTTTTACTAAAACAGTCATAACTTTTTCATACGAACTCCGATTGAGGTGATTCAAGATGATCCGGAACAAGGACGAGTAGACCTACAACTTTTGTTCTTTAAGGTTTTCAATTTGATATCTGGAATAGTGGTAAAAATGGTAATCTTTAGGACTATAGTGTTTTCGGGGGCAATTGGAGGGCGTCGGGCATGCACGTATGCATGTGTAGTGCTATTGACGATAAAAAATGTTGTTCTAAGTTATAAAACATGAATGTTAGTATATATAATGATGCTTAACATTAATATAATGATGTATTAGATAAGTTATAGAAGTATAGTATGCATACACAAGAGAGGCAAATCGGGCGTGTGACGAATAAACGTCGAAACGCCGTGATAAGTGTTATTGAACGTAAAAAGTGTTTTAAGTCAAATGAAATGAATATTATAAGATATGGAATGGGTTTAATATAAAACCCATAAGTATTCCTATCAAGACTTAAACACTTATATGAAATATGAATTTCGAATATTACATAAGTCGAAAAGTTAACACAATCTAATTTAACATTGTGTGCTAATTAATAGGAAAGATTATGAGATGTGGAGTAGAGTTTACATTACAATTACTATGTGTTGTTATGTGACTAATAGTTGATGGATATGATTATATAATTGTGTAGGGCATGTGAAGTGCAGATAATTGTAAGCTGTTAAACTGTTATTGGTAAACAACGATCAAGGCAAGTCTTTCGGTTCCTATTTTCTACGTGAACTATTTTAAATTGTATGATATGTTATATGTGTTGTAAGCGAGCATGATATGTTATACACGTTGAAATCATAAAATGTTAAAGTCAATTTATGACTACATTATTTTGGTTAAATAATGATGATTGAGTAAGGAACTCAATCTTTATATTTGCTATGTGAATTAAAGCATGTATGTCATGTTACTTTAATTATTATGATATGTATGTTGAGCATGTTATTATATGCTATGTGATGCATGAAAACTGTTAGATTTTGTTGGGCTGTTGAGCTCAACCTTGCAAATAACCACTTTTGCAGGTTCAAGATTCAAGGTAAAGTTATGTGTTACTTGAAAGACATGAATCAGATGTGATATTTGAGGATTTATACACATTAGTTGTGTTATTAGTATTAGAACCATGTTTAAGGTTCCGAATGATGTATTAATGTTGAGTTGTAATATCGTTTCGCAATGTAAACTATTGTAGTATGAAAATAATTATGAGTTATTTAGATATAAAGGTTGAAGATTTTGGGAATGAAAATAGATTGTAATAGACAATTTTAAGCAAAAAAAAATGATAGTTGTATTATCATTTAATGATGTAAAATTTGAGATGGAATGTATTATTAAAGACTGAAATCGAGAATTTATTTGTATGAATTTTGGGGTCGTTACATCTCTACCTTAACAATAATCAAAAATCTGCTATTCACAAAATTCATGACACATGCTATGTTAACTAGGTCTAGATTTGAATATCCTCTCTCGATTCCATTCAAATCCACAAGGAATTGTTGATCAAGCAATTCATAAATTCACGTTCGAATTAACATAGATAAACTAAAAATATTTTATTGAATTGGAAATCAAAGTTATAGAATCATCGTTTCACCCATGGATCCATCACAAGTCTAATAAGTGAATTTAGTTCATAACGAATGAATTAAACACTGAATAATCTGATAAAAACATCCTTCCAATTACAAATAACAGACTAAAGAGAAGAAGAATCATGAACACCCTTCACGTAGCCTAGAATTGCAACCGTCACAATAATCTCTTCAAAGTACTCCTCATAAGCTCGCACTTGAATCCTGGAATTTACCTCTGTATTATGCTCTTTGTGTTCTGTGATTTGTTGTTCTCCACGTAAAATTAAGCTCTCCCTCTATTTTGGCCGAAGTTTGCCGTTTGTAGAGTCCAGGTGCCTTAACAAAGTCCCACAAACCAAAGCCCAGCAGAGTTCAAACAGCAGCAGGAATCTCCAGATTTCGGCACCCCCGCCCCGGCGGGCTTTTATTCTATTTTTTGAAGTAGGGGACCCCCGCCCCGGCGGGGGTTGTAGTGCAAAAATGCCCCGCCCCGGCGGGCATGCCCACTGCTAAAGGAATTTTTTGCGACTCCATGCGTTTTTCCACTTTCGCTCCAAAAGTCCGTCTTTCTTCACCACTTGCCTCCATGACCACCCTACACATAAAATAACATGAAACGAGTGAGAATGAACACAAAACAAGAAGATAACTATGAATTTAAACTTGAATTAAACATCGATTTGTGTATATTAAATCCACTTATCAATGGCCAATGCATCAAAGTCACCTAGTATGCTCTGATTTGATATGATCTCAATCAAGAACGTACCACAGCTAGGTGTTTTCTCCATTGTGTATGTGATCACTTTTGGGAATGGAAGCTTGTCACACACAATGGGCTCTTCGTTTATCTTCTCTTTCTCATCCCACCATGGATTCAAAATTGTACTCGCTCTTATTTTTTCAAGAGCTTCGCTGACGACATGACTACCAAGTGGGCATGATTTTGCAAATCTGATTGACTCTTTGATCTTTGGTAGACACCCATTTAGATCTTCGTCGACCTCTATTTCATTATTCCTAATTGTCTCCACACTTCCGATATCTTGTGGCTCATCCAGACGCAGATTTGGTTCGGGTTCTCCGTCAATTTCGTCATCCGTGTCATATAGCCAAGTGTTTGGAGGAAGGTTGCTTACGGCTTTGGTCATTTTCTCTATCTGATCCGCAAGATTTTGAATTGACCTCGCTTAATTACTCATCTTCTCCTCATTTCCTATGAACTTGGACAATAATTCCCCCAGCCTTGAATTATCTTCTTCTTGTGGCACTAGAGGTGGACATGAAAATTCCGGTGTGTATGATGGATTTAGAGCGTAATGTTAGTCATCATAATTGTAGCTCCATGAAAAATTCGGGTGATATCCCCAATCTTGGTGATAGTTAGGATCAACATAGTTGTTGAGGTAATCACCACTATATTGTTCCGATTCAAAACTGACGGTGCATTGATGACTTTGATGGTTGCCAGCACACGTAACTGCCATCCTTCGACTCCTTTGGGCTGCAATAACGTCCTCGAAAGTTCTTCAATCTATGCTGATATTAAGGAAAATGCATTAAGGCCATCAATCCCTGTTTCCCTTGGTTGAGTTATGTTTGCCATCCTTCGACTCCGTTGGGCTGCGATAACCTCCGACGTCTTCAAATTTGCCTCAATATATACTGACTCTACAGAAAATGTATTAAGTCCATCAATCCCTATTTCCCTTCGTTGAGTCATGTTCGTGTATGGCCATTGATACGCAAAGTCATCCATGGTACCTGAAAAAAGAGAAATATAGGAAGAAAATTAAAAATAAAAATAAAAATGTTTAAATTAAGACTAATTTGATTGAAATTAATATTGGTAAATAATTATTAAATTAATTCCCCGGCAACGGTGCCAAAAACTTGTTGGGTAAAATCTAATTACGCACAACATGCAAGTATATATGGTCAACAAGTAATAAAGTGTAAGTAGAGTATCATTCCCACGAGGAATTGTTTAATAAAAATCACCAAGTACTAACCCTTAATCAACACAATCTTATTTAAACGAATAAATTTCAAATTATATAATTAAACTACTATTAAATTCCACTAGTTAAATTAAGATTAAGGAGATTTAAAATCACAACTTCACTTATTGCTTCATTTAAGTTAACACACTTCTCATCAATTATTCTCTATCCTGAATTGTTAATCACTAAAGACGATAAAACCACCTCTCGATGCATAATACTCATGCTCACTTAAATCCACAGATGATAGAATTAAGCAAGACACCCTAATTATATAATCCACTATATCTCTATGTGAATTACAATTAAAAAAGATTTAAAGCACAAGTTCTCTATAAGATTGTATATGGCGTAAAGGCATATCTCTATTCTAAACACAAATCATGAATTCCATATATGCAGAAATCACAAACACATGTTATCATGATCAGATCTAAATCTAAACTTTATCTCTCGAGTTCATATAGATTATCGCGGTAATTGATGGCCAATCAATTAAATAATTAAGTCCAAATCACAATAGACAATCCTCATAATAGAACATAATAATTGATAGCGAAGTATATTAAAATAAATTACACAATAAGATCCATTGTAATCTCAAACAAAGAATTAGTTCATTGACATAAAACTAAGAATCCACACTTGAATACACAATAAAAGACAAAGATAGAAGAAGATGAGAAGATAGAATCTGTTGTCTGTAGATTTGATGCTCTCTCATTGCTCCTACTTTGAATCTTCAATGGTCTCCAAGTTGCTTCAATCTCCAAATCTCATAAGAACTAGAGTTTTGGTCCTAATCTACTCTAATCTAATCTAATGGAATCCTTCAAAACTAGCCTCTCAATCCAAATTAAAATCAAGTATTTATAGTTCTAATGGACACCCTAACAAGTTAGACAACTAAGAATCATATTCTAGCTCAAATTGGACAACATAAAATACCAAATCAGTTATTTTCCCGCTAATCGGCGCGCCCCGCGCCATTCCTAGTCCAATTTAAGCACGCCTCGCGCTACTGTAGTAGAAAATTTGTAGGTCTGGCACGCCCCGCACAGTTTCTGGCGCGCCTCACGCTGCTATATTTTTTGCTACAACGTCCTTTAGTAAAATAGGCATAACTTTTGATCCGCTAGGAGTTATGAGGCCTGCCACCTATCAAATCGAAGATATCGGCAAGATATACAACTTTCATTCTTTGAGAATTGGCAGATTCTGGATAGATCAAGATCGAAATCGGGCTTGAAGTAGATGCTGTGTAAATTGCAAGCAGAACAACTTTGAACTTTGATCTTTGTTGATAAAAAGGTCATAACTCTCGCATCCGAACTCTGATTGGGATGATTAAAGATGTTCCAGAAAGCTAAAAAGTAGATCTACAATAAAATCTAAGTTCCAAGCCAAGAACATCCATCCAACTTGGTATTGAAAGTCCTTCAATATTCCCTACTTGCACTTGCTTGCATATTTTAGTCCAAAAGATGTCCAAAATGTTTGTTCTTGCTTCTTCATGCCAATGTTGTGTCATAGCCTAAAAAATAATATAAAATGTATGAAATGAACACACAATGCATGCAAAGTAACTACAAAACATAGGTTTAAGCAACTAATTCAAGTAATAGACACCGGATAAGTAGGTATAAAATCTACTTATCAATATTCACCACAATAATACATGCATACATTACACTTAATAATGTAATATATGATTTCTTCAATAAAATAGTGGCTATACATGAAGTATATTTATTGCCACCAATTTACTACATTAAAATAATTTAATATTATAAATTATTTTAATTTTACCCATCTAATTTCCTTTAATAATTTACACCTACACTTTACTAACATATAATAAATATATAATTCTAATATATTTATTATACACCACATCTGTAAGACCCCAAATTATTAATAAATAAAATTTAAATTCCTCTATTTATCATTTTGAAATAGTAAGGGTTGAATTGATTGATGAGGTTAGTTATGGGTAAAAGGCGCAAATATTTTAAATAAGCAAGTGGTTATAAAATATTCATTATTGTCGGGAAATATTCGTTTGGTCGTGGAATATTTTTCCTGTCGGGGAATATTCGTACGACGGCGCAGTCTTTTGTGGGCCCCATAACGGAAAGCAATTGGATGAAAAAAACGACAAGTATAAGTTATTTATAAATAACGGCGTAATTGTTACCGTTATTACTGTTGGAATACCCGGTGCTTAAAATACAGTAATACGCGTTGTTGCACAGTAGCACACGATATTGTACCAATTATTGATTCATACGTAAGAAGGCACTACTCAATAATTGTTACAGTAATTACTGTTTAGTATTTTATTTTATTGATTCAATAATTGCTACGTTGATATTTTATATTACTATTATTTTAATAATTGTCATTACACGGTATTTTCTATTATCGAAGCAATAATTCATATTATATGAATAATATTATTAGATGACATTATTGACAATGTCTAGAAAGTTCTGTCTAAGGAGAGGTTTGGTCACCTAATTGCGCACCAGTAAGGAGAAATCTTTATTGGAAAGCCCCCTCTTTCCTAGGAACTACCTAGTTATCAGTATTGTGATTCTGTAATATTATTTGTGAATAATTAATTATTGATTTATATGATGAGAAAAATATTCATTTTATGTGGATATAGTTGGAGAAAATTTTTAAAGTGACCATTGTTGATAATCGATATTTTATCTTTTCTGATAAAATAATATTTTATTATATTATTATAATATAATAATGATGATATTTTTATAATGAATGTGGGATATATGTGTATATGAGGACGAAGAGTATTTTTGTTACAAAAGTTGTTTAAAACATGTTAAACATGTCTGTGGGCCCATTTCTTAACTAAAATTTGATTATAGCTTGTAGAATCGCCCGTTTGTGGATTTCGGTCAATTTCTGTTTGAAATTTAGAAAAACTTTCTTCTGCAAAGTTGTAGATAATGAAATTTCCTATAAAAAAAATATGTGGTTTGAATTTTTCTGACAAAAGGGCTATTTATTATGAATTATTGAAGTTCTGAAGTTCCAGAATAATTAATTTTTTTAAGTTTAAAATATGTTAAGTCACAAAAACGTTTTTTGTGATGTAAGCTACTTGAATGGCTGATCTTTGACTAAAAAAGTGGGCGTAGGAAATTTATATATATATATATATATATATATATATATATATATATATATATATATATATATATATATATATATATTTTATTAAATTTTCTGCTTTGGTGTTGTAAGCAATTTCCTATAAATAGGGTGCTTAGGTTAGAATTGAAAATCACACCAGAAACTGAAGTTTTCTCTCTCTTTCTCTCTCGATATATTGAGCGTATTCTTGTGAGTATTTTAATACTTTGAGTGTTGCTATACGGTGCAAGTTCAAGTCATAGCCTATATCCGGTGTTGCAACTAGAAGTACTGTGTTTACAAGGTAAGGGATGTTATTTTTTTCGTAAATGATATTATTTCTTTCAATATCATTATGCCGAAATATTGGATTGAATTTTTTATCAAGTTTAAAACTTTTTGTGTCGAGATTACTATTCACGTATACGATACTATTCACGTATACGGCACTATTCACAAAAAAATTAAATTTTTGTTTTTCGTCCAAAATATCTATTATTGATACTAGCTTTGATTGTATTCATGTTTTGATCATTCTTGAATTTTACTCCACTATGATTACTTATGAGGTATTTTTGGACATAGATAAACCGAAATACGAATCCTTAATATTTGTTATTTTGTTTCACTGGATTCGTTTCCTTTAAAATATTTTTCATCATCCTCAGTCCTAAATGATGATATTATTGAATATATTTGGCCTGTAGTGCAAAGATGAATAATTTCTAATGAATATCTTTGGCCTCTAGTGCAAAGATGAATATATGATTTCAGATATATATTGATTGATGTTACAGGGATAAAATATTGACGAGTGACTTTTAAATTCATATATAGAAGATAGTAGATTTTAATCTCTACTTAACTCTTCTAATGAATTATTATTTCTGCTGCGAATATTGATTTAAAACTTGTTGTCTATTGTATTCTATTGTATTTTTTTTCTGTTGAAGACTAACGATAATTTGTTCTATATTATCTTATTTATAATATTCTTTACTGGGCTAGTTGAGCTCACCCTTTTCACTTTTTGTTCCATTTTTCTTCTCAGGAGGCGAGAATATAGCGAGTACTAGTCGGGGTGTGGAATGATGGTTCTAGAAAGTCGTTTTAGTAGTCCTCACCATTTTTGTAAAATAATGTATCAATAATTATAATGAGGACTTATTTGAGTGTGGATATTGTCTAGATGACAATATTTGTATTTAAACTCACAGTTTTTATGTTGTATTAATAAAGTTGTAGTTGTTTCTGTACCATGTATTTTGACGACTCAGAATGGGTGTTGTATACCTATTTTGGGGGCGTCACAGTTGGTATCACAGCTTAGGGATATGATCTCTGACGGAGATCGGGGAATAGAACTAGAAGGGGAGAGACGAGTAAATCCTTTGCTAGTGTGTCCTACCTAAGCTTATTTGTTGGTCGGTCATAATATAGGGGTATTATGTGATTTGTTAATTTGTTAATTAACTCTTGTTTTATGGCAGTATTTAAGAATGGCAACTGAGAATGTTAACAGTGGAGTAAATGAAACCGTGGAGATGCATGTACTCTCCAACGAGGAGAACGTGCAACAGGCTGACAATGTTCCTCCTGTGAACAACACCATTGAGCAGATGATGAACAATGGGATGTTTAGAAGCTTTTTGCAGTTCATGCAAAATCAGACGAGGGAGACTCGTGTTCAAAATACAGGAGGAAATGATAGCAATTCAGGGTTTGTCATAGCCAAGCAGTTCAAAGAGTTGGGACCACCAGAATTCTGGGGAAAGCTGGATCCGATTAAGGCGGAGACGTGGGTCAAATAAATTACCAAGATATTCGATGTCTTGGGATGCACGGAAGAACAGAAAGTTCCATTCGCCACCTTTATGTTCCGTAATGAGGCAGATTACTGGTGGGAATCTGTAAAGCGTACCCATCCAGCCTCACTTAGCTTGTCTTGGGAAACGTTTCAGAAACTATTCAATGACAAGTACTTTCCTGAAAGTATTCGTCATATGAAGGAGGTAGAGTTTATTAGACTAGAGCAGAATAACATGACGGTGTCCCAGTACGAGGTGAAGTTTGCAGAGTTGTCCAGGTTTGCACCTCATTTGGTGGAAAATGAGGAACGTATGACACGGATGTTTTTGAGAGGTTTGAAACTCGACATACGTCAATATCTCATTTCACATAAATTTTCTCTCTTTTCAGATGTTGTCAACAGGGCTCAATTATTAGAGCGAGATAACGAGTACGTTCAACCGAGGGACCACAACCAGGATTATATTGGTGACAGCAGTCATCAGAACAACGATAACCAGCGGAAAAAGAAAAATACGGACAAGAGCGGCAACCACTCTGGTGGTAATCATGGCCATGAGAATAGAAGAAGCGAGTCGGGAGGAGATTTTAAAAAGAGCAGATTCAACAATGACAATACAAAGACGTCAGCACCAACTAGTTCCAAGGAAGGAGAATGACCACCGGTCATATGCTATAAATGCTTGAAAGAATGACATATCAGTCCAAATTGTCCACAACAGTTCAAGGTATGCTATAATTGTGGAAAGGAAGGACATATCGCTCAAGATTGTACGGTAGCGAAACCAAGTCCAGCGGGGATGATGGCTCAAAAGGCTGTCCCAAAAAAGTCAAAGTCAACGATTCCTAGAAGAGCGTTTGTCGTGACTGGTCAACATGCGAGGAACCCGAACGAGGTGATCACGGGTAAGCTAATCATAAATTCATGCGAAGTTTATACCTTACTAGATACCAGTGCTACCCATTCATTTATTTCTCCTGCTTGTGCTCAACGTTTAAACTTGACTCCGGAGAAATTAGACTTTGATTTATCTGTGGAGACTCCGTTAGGAGAAACTTTCATCACATTCACTGTTTATAAATCTTGTTTGATCCAAGTTGGCACCATCACCTTACCTGTTGACCTTATCTCTTTAAAGATACTTGCATTTGACGTGATTTTAGGGATTGATTGGTTAACTACTCATCATGCCAAAATTGATTATTTTCGTAAGGTTGTTAGTTTTCATATTCCTAAGCAACCTGTTGTGCGAATTTAAGCAACTAAGACATTAAAATCAATCACTGTTATATCAAGTCATAAAGTTATTCGTTTATTAAAAAACGGATGTCAAGCTTTCTTAGCCCATGTTAGGGATTTGAATAAAGACACGTCATATTTGAATAATATTCATGTTGTTATTGACTTTCCTGACGTATTTCCTGAAGAACTTCCCGGTCTACCCCCGGAACGTGAAGTTGAATTCTTTATTGATCTTGAACCTGGTACAAAGCCCATTTCTAAAACCCCATATCGAATGGCTCCTATTGAACTTCAGGAGTTAAAGATCCAACTACAGGAGTTGTTGGACATCGGTTTCATTCGTCCTAGTACATCTCCTTGGGGTGCTCCTATTTTATTCGTAAAGAAGAAAGACGGGAGTATGCGACTTTATATTGACTACCGAGAATTGAACCATGTCACAATCAAGAATAGGTATCCGCTACCTCGTATTGATGACATGTTTAACCAGTTACAAGGAGCACAATTCTTTTCAAAGATCGATCTTCGTTCTGGATATCATCAGCTGAAGATTAGAAATGAGGATATTCCAAAGACTGCCTTCAGAACTCTGTACGGGCATTATGAATTCTTAGTTATGTCTTTTGGATTGACTAATGCTCCTACGGCTTTCATGGATATGATGAACCGAGTATTCAAGGATTATTTGGATCAGTTCGTTGTTGTTTTTATTAATGACATCCTCATATATTCCAAAAGTCGTGAAGATCATGAGCACCATTTGAAGCTGGTACTCCAAAGGCTTCGTGAAAACAAGTTATATGCCAAGTTGAAGAAATGCGAGTTCTGGCTTGAGGAAGTAGCATTCCTTGGGCACGTGGTGTCAAAACATGGAGTATCTGTTGACCTGACGAAGATTGAAGCAATACAAAGTTGGGAACAACCGAAGTCGGTGACCAAAGTACGTAGCTTTCTGGGCTTAGCTGGTTATTATCGGAGATTCGTGGAAGGATTTTCTCGAATCGCTACTCCATTAACTCAGCTGACTCGAAAAGATATCAAATTCGTATGGAGCGAGGAATGCGAGAAGAGTTTCCAAGAGCTTAAGAGGAGACTCATTTCGGCACCTATTTTGACCATATCATCTGGTTCGGATGGATTTGTTATCTACAGCGATGCTTCAGGCAAAGGGCTAGGATGTGTTCTTATGCAACGTGAGAAAGTTATAGCCTATGCCTCACGATAACTTAAAGAATATGAGACGAATTATCCTACTCATGATCTAGAGTTGGCAGCAGTCGTTTTCGCGCTAAAGATCTGGAGGCACTATCTATATGGGGAGAAAGTGGAGATATATTCAGACCATAAAAGCCTCAAATATTTCTTCACTCAAAAAGAACTCAACATGCGGCAACGACGTTGGCTCGAGCTGTTAAAAGATTACGACCACACTATTCAATACCATCTTGGAAAAGCAAACGTGGTATCTGACGCGTTGAGTAGAAGATCATATACAGGAATGAGTGCGATGATGTCAAGTATACACATAGAACCAACTTTAATCTATAAAGTTAAAGTTGCTCAAGCCACAGACCCGGAGCTGATACGTATGAAGAAGAAAGTGCAAGAAGGTACTATTCTAGAAGCAAGAATCGATGAAGAAGGAATACTTCAAGTCCACTCCAGACTTTGTGTTCCTAACGATTCTAATTCAAAGTACAAGATCATGATGGAGGCACACAATACACCATTTGCAATCTATCCTGGAAGTACCAAAATGTATCGTGATCTTCGACATACATTTTGGTGGAACAATATGAAAAGAGAGATTGCAAAGTTTATCTCGAGGTGTTTAACTTGTCAACGTGTGAAGGCGGAGCATCAAGTGCCAAAGGGTCCATTGCAACCACTTGAGATTCTGAAATGGAAGTGGGAACACATTACCATGGATTTCGTTACGGGTCTTCCCATGGTTTCTCAAGGCATAAATGCTATTTGGGTTATTGTTGATAGATTAACCAAGTCTGCTCATTTCTTGCCGATACGAGAGACTTATTCCCTTGGACGTCTTGCTAGTATGTACGTGAATGAGATTGTGAGGTTGCATGGCATGCCAATATCCATAGTTTCGGATCGTGACCCAAGATTCACTTCAAGATTTTGGGTTAGCTTGCAAAAAGCTATGGGCACAGATTTACGGTTCAGTTCGGCATATCATCCTCAAACGGACGGGCAATCAGAGAGGACTATTCAAACTCTTGAAGATCTATTAAGACTCTATGTCTTAGACTTCAAAGGGAGTTGGGACAAGTATTTACCATTGGTGGAGTTCTCTTACAATAACAGTTATCAGGCAAGTATAGGGGTGGCTCCATTCGAAGCATTGTATAGACGAAAGTGTCGCTCTCCAATATGTTGGGATGAGGTGGGTGAAGCAACATTATTGGGACCAGAGTTGGTACGTATGACTACGAAAAAGATCCAAATGATTCGACAACGTATACAAACGGCACAAGATCGACAAAAGAGTTATGTGGATCTTCATCGAAAGGACGTGGAATTTAGTATTGGGGATCATATATTGTTGCGTGTTGCTCCATGGAAAGGAGTTACAAGATTTGGGAAGAGAGGGAAGCTCAATCCACGATTTATTGGTCCATTTCAGATTCTTGACCGAGTAGGAAATGTGGCCTATAGACTCACGTTAACTCCAAGTATGTCTCGTGTTTATAATATTTTTCACATATCCGTGCTTCGTAAATATGTGAAAGACCCGAACCACGTTATTGAGTTAGAACCGGACGACATAGCCGAAGACTTAACGTACGAGGAGGTACCTGTCAAGATCTTGGATAGGAAAGAGCATGTCCTACGCACGAAGGTCATACCACAAGTTAAAGTTTTGTGGAGAAACCATGCTATTGAGAAAATGACTTGGGAGTTGGAAACGGAAATGAAAGCGAGGTATCCTCATCTTTTCGAAACACCAGGTACGTATGTCAATTTCGAGGACGAAATTTCATAAGGAGGGGAGGTTGTAAGACCCCAAATTATTAATAAATGAAATTTAAATTCCTCTATTTATCATTTTGAAATAGTAAGGGTTGAATTGATTAATGAGGTTAGTTATGGGTAAAAGGCGCAAATATTTTAAATAAGCAAGTGGTTATAAAATATTCATTGTTGTCGGGAAATATTCGTTTGGTCGTGGAATATTCTTCCTGTCGGGGAATATTCGTACGACGGCGCAGTCTTTTGTGGGCCCCATAACGGAAAGCGATTGGATGAAGAAAACGACAAGTATAAGTTGTTTATAAATAACGGTATAGTTGTTACCGTTAATACTGTTGGAATACCCGGTGCTTAAAATACAGTAATACGCGTTGTTGCACAGTAACACACGATATTGTACCAATTATTGATTCATACGTAAGAAGGCACTACTCAATAATTGTTACAGTAATTACTGTTTAGTATTTTATTTTATTGATTCAATAATTGCTACGTTGATATTTTATATTACTATTATTTCAATAATTGTCATTACACGGTATTTTCTATTATCGAAGCAATAATTCATATTATATGAATAATATTATTAGATGACATTATTGACAATGTCTAGAAAGTTCTGTCTAAGGAGAGGTTTGGTCACCTAATTGCGCACCAGTAAGAGAAATCCTTATTGGAAAGCCCCCTCTTTCCTAGGAACTACCTAGTTATCAGTATTGTGATTCTGTAATATTTATTTGTGAATAATTAATATTGATTTATATGATGAGAAAAATATTCATTTTATGTGGATATAGATGGAGAAAATTTTTAAAGTGACCATTGTTGAGAATCGATATTTTATCTTTTTCTGATAAAATAATATTTTATTATATTATTATAATATAATAATGATGATATTTTTATAATGAATGTGGGATATATGTGTATATGAGGACGAAGAGTATTTTTATTGCAAAAGTTGTTTAAAACATGTTAAACATGTCTGTGGGCCCATTTCTTAACTAAAATTTGATTATAGCTTGTAGAATCGCCCGTTTGTGGATTTCGGTCAATTTCTGTTTGAAATTTAGAAAAACTTTCTTCTACAAAGTTGTAGATAATGAAATTTTCTATAAAAAAAATATGTGGTTTGAATTTTTCTGACAAAAGGGCTATTTATTATGAATTATTGAAGTTCTGAAGTTCCAAGAATAATTAATTTTTTTAAGTTTTATATATTTAAAGTCACAAAAACGTTTTTTGTGATGTAAGCTACTTGAATGGTGATCTTTGACTAAAAAAGTGGGCGTAGGAAAT
>CM029019.1:111426963-111532849 GCA_016801055.1 Panax notoginseng
AAAAGGAACGAGGACCAAGACAAAAGATTTAGCAAATAAGAGCTGCATTTGCAAAGCCAAGGGGCATCGTTAAAGAATCTGGAAAATCAATTGGGGCAGATAGCACATGCGTTGAACAACCGTTCTCAATACACTTGGCTCTATGACATGGATGACGAGATTGATGATGAGCCCGAACCAAATCTGAAATCGGATGTGCTAAATGATATAGATGTTGAAAGAAAGGAAAGACTTGGAGACCAACAAAAAGAGATCGGCAAATATCTAACTTTGAGTACCAACGAAGATGAGCCAATTTTGATAGTGTCCCATGTACCTTCTCCATCAAAGTTTATGAATCCGGGCAGTTTTGCAAAACCATGCCCAATAGGTAGTCATGTCGTCGGCAATACTCCTTGTGACGTAAAAACGAGTACAACTTCGAAGCCGTGGTTCAATGAGTTGGAGAAGATAGAAGAAGAGATTGTTGTGTCTGACAAGCCTCAATGCCAGAATCTATTCGCAGACACAATGGAAAAAACACCTAGATGTTGGACGTTCTTTAATGTGATCTTATCTAAACAAAGCATGCTAGGTAATTTTAATACAATGACTGTCGTAAATGGGAACCTACCAAAAGTTATATTATTTCCGATGGATGGAGGGTTCCTCAACTTTCGAAGAGGAATTGGATAGAGAATTGAAGAAGTCAGGCTGAGACTATAAAACAAGCGCTTATTGGGAGGCAACCCAAGTTCAATTTTTATTTTTAGTTTTTATTAGGTTTTATATTAGTAGTTTTGAATTTGTATTTATTTAGGATTTAATAAAATTGCTTCTATCATGGTTTACAGGTTAGTCAAGTCAAATTCAAGTGGTACCCAATTTGTTCCATGTGCCTAGCATATTCTCCAAACTTAGTGGACAAGGAGGAAGATTGCTATATTTTCAGGGAAGTCATCTGCTTTAATTTTTTCTAATTTAGTCATTGAGGACAATGTCTAGTTTAAGTTTGGGGGCATTTTAGTGTCGTATTGCATATAGTTAGTTATCTGCATAGTAGTTCATTTTTTTTTGTGTTAGCATTGTGTTTTTTTTAGGTTGCATATAGTACATGGTAGTTATTTGCATATTCATATATGTGTTGCATTAGTATGTGTTCGTGTAGTATAATTGTATTTTTTTTTGCATGAATCTGTGTGATTAGTTGGTGTGGTCTTAGCTCGGCCTATTATAAGATTGATATTAATTGTTAACTTGAACAAATGTTTATAATTGATGATGAGTTCTAATTTTAATCATGATGATAATCTGAGCCTGTCTGAAACTTATGTAACCGGTTAGCACTTAAAGTTTAACTGTTTTAATCTACTTGGTTCAAGGGTTTCATAATTTGTTTCTGAGGAAAATCTTGGTTAAAATTTAAGGAAATTAGTGAACTGGCGGTAAAGGTTAGAATGACGTAAAAGCTTGAGTCTGGGGGAATCTATGGGGTATATATATACAAAATGAAAATGGAAAAAAATAGAGAAAAAAAATGATGAAAAGAAAAAAAATAGAAAATCCAGAAAAAGAAAAAAAAAAGAGAATAAACACCGTGGCATGCTTGTCTAGTTTTGTGGCCTTTGTTACTTGAGTAAGTAAGCCCGAGGGGATTGTCTTTACACCTAGCGCCCTAAGGTCTTAATGACTTGGGAGTCGTTGGTCGAAAGCTCGTTAAGGTAGCACTGAAAAGCCAAAGGGAATAAGACATTGCACAGCCATGAGAAAAAAAAATGAAAAAAACACGAGAAAGAGCAAAAATGCCCTCGTGATTGAATAAAAGTATAAAAAAATCTTGTATTTACCCTTCGACTTGGTAATTGCTTAGTTTTAACCGGAGTTGTCATGTTCACAAAAGTAATTGAATTGGAACTGAAATTTTCCTTTTAAGAAGTTTGTTATGTGATTATCTTGAACTGTGGTAGGTTATAATGGTTAACAAGCATACACACACAACATGGGTGATGACATGTTTGGATTGACTAACTGGTTAGAGTTATGGACTTTGATTTGATCATATATATTATTTGAGTATCATTGATATCTTTGAGGCCTGTTGCTATATATCATACTAATTTATTACTGGGTTCGTAGGTATATTATAAAGTAGATCATGCTTATGCATTCATGTAGTTGAGTTAGTTTGATTATTTTTAGTTCTTTTGTGTTTTTGCTTGAGGACAAGCAAATGTTTAAGTTTGGGGTATTTGATGAGTGAGTTTTATACACATGAATTGGATACATTCGGGCTTAATTTATTGTTATTCTCAAGTCTTTTAGAATAGTTTTTAAGTGTTTGTGTCCATTCATGTATGTTTTACATTGTTTTGTAGGATTTGGGACAAAAGTTACTTGGATCGACGTTTGGGGTGGCTAGATGCGCGTTTTCGGCTTGCCATTTACATAGCAGTCACTTCAGAGCCAATTTTAGTATTGCTACGGACCTCATTTCGAAAACCTTAAAGAATGAAAGTTGTAGATCTACTTCTCCTCTTTCCGAAACATCTTGAATCATCAAAATCGGAGTTCGGACGAAGAAGTTATGGACATTTTCCCAAAGGACGTCGGAGCAGAAAATGTCAGAACTTGTAACAGCGCCGGGGCGCTAATTTCAAGGCTATTTGCAGCGCCGGGGCGCTATAAGGCAGAATACCAGTGCCGTGCCCAGTGCTGGGGCGCTGGGGAAGAGACTGGGAAGGCTTGGATTCGTTTTTTGGGCGAATTTTGACATCTTTTTGACTCCAAATTGGATTGGGTTTGTTCCTAACCTAAAAATTAGACTTGTAACCTATAAATACATGATGGGAGGCATAAAATAAAGGTGGATTACATAGCTTAGGCTAGATTAAACACTCCATTAGATTAGATATTAACCCTAGTTCTTATTAGTTTAGGAGATTGAAGCAACTTGGAGATCATTGAAGATCAAGAGCAGGAGCAAGAGGGCAGCATCAGATTTGCTGACAACAGATTCTATTATCTTCTCTTATCATACTTTTATCTTTTAATGTCTATTCAATTGTGGATTCTTGGTTTTAATTCATTAATTATGAACTAACTCTTTTATTAAGATTTCAATTGAACTTTTTATGGTTATAAATTAGTTATTTAATTTATTCTAATTATTTTTGTTGAAGTGAATTGTTCATCTTGCTTTGAGCTTATTGATTAATTATCTGATCAATAATTACCTTGTTACTCTAGAAGGAATTGGGAAAGGAATTTTAGGATTAGAACTGGGCTTGGTGACATGTGACTTAGTTATTTGCACAGTGAATAATTAGGTTTGTGAATAGAATGAGAATATCTATTTGCCGCATGTAACATAAGAGGAATTGGGTTTGTAGCGAGTTTAATTTAATTGTTTTGCATAGAGATATAGCAAAATTAATCTGGGTTAAATAGAAGGCAATTGATCACTCGAGAGGGGGCTTTTGGCATTTGAGAATTCTTGTTAACAATTCAGTAGATATAATAATTGGGATAGTTGAATAAATTGATTTATAATTCATAATTGGGGATATTGGAGTCTTAATTCTTATTTATCTGAATTCCATCAATTCTTAGTTGTTTATTTGCTTTCTTTTAGAATAATCTTTTTGTTTTGTTTAATTTAGTTTTCTTAATTCTAGAAATCACAATTATTGGTTGTTTAAATAAAATTGATTTGGTTAAGAATTAGTACTTGGTGATTTTTATTAAATAATTCCTCGTGGGAACGATACTCTACTTTCACTTTATTACTTGTTGACCGTGTATACTTGCACGTATTCATTGATTGCGAAATCAATCAACAATCATTACATTGGGCTTAAGTTTAATTACTTAGCTTATTCTTGTAGGCTTGCATCAATTTGTTTTGGGCTTCACATTAACAAACACTTGGGCTTGCACCTAAATTCCTATTGAACTATTCAATTGCTAAACAATCCGACTAGTCCATTTCATTTAACTAAAAGCCTTATAACGTATATTATACGTATAATTCTCGTATTCTCACTCGTATACTAATTCATAATATACGGTATTCCATTATCCATACATACTCGTATAATACTTTGTATCATACTCGTATACGATACCTGGTACAATACATACGTATCATACTATTATTACATTAACTTCTAACGCTTGATTTTTCCTAACGTTCTCAAATTAAGTCCGCAGGCGAAATATTACATTTTCCATACTTGAATTATTATTACATAATCCATCTCACCTCGATATAATATCGTTACGTATTTCTCAGAAGTTCAAAAATAATTTCCAAACGGAAATTGATGAATAGTGTTTTTCGAAAAATTTCTCGGAAAGCTTTTATTTTCGTCTTGGAAATCCAAACACTTTAATTACTTCAAGTAGTTAAAATACTATGACTTTCTGACGTTTCTAGGTTATAGAACAACATTCATTTTACTAACACATAATAATAATAAATAATATTAGTTTATTCATTATTAATTCAAATCAAATGATTTTATAAATTGTTCAATTTTCTAGGGCGTTACAGCTTATATTCCCCAAATATTCCCCCAAACTTAGGTTCTTGTCTAACTTTAGCCATCACTACTTGTTCTTGTCATTCTTTCATTCAAACTATCATTATCCTTTAGAGTCCCATTATGTATCAATTTAAACTCAATCAATCAACAAGTTATTTTTACTGTGATATCCTTATTATACCAGTTTCAAACAGAAAAAGACTCAATTCATAACAAGAAATCACATCAAAGCTCTAATAGTCAGTACTATACTTGTCTACCCAATTCCAATCTCATCATTGGCCAAAACAAACTGTAAATATCAAACAGCTGGACTCATGCAAGATGTACTAAATGCTATATAAACATAGTAAACTAACTACTAATTTTTCAAATTTTCAATTCTTCAATTTTTTTTTTATTTCAAGAAACTGAATGCAAAAACTAAATGTAATTATATGAACTACAATGTAAATTGTGACACCCCCAAATCTAGGTACTTTTATTTCCACAAGATTTGGTGCTCACTATCCAAATATTCATACTATCTACCTAGATAAAATAATATTTAACCATAATCCTCCTTTAAATAGGGTTACAACATTAATTCAAAAACATCCCAGGTTATCTAACCTTTAAACGTCATTCAAATGCGGAATTTAATTATGACATTACATCATTATTGAAAAGTCTATAATCATAACAGTAAACAAAAGTACAAATCAGCATCACTTGTACATTTTTCCCTTTCCTTTGCTAGTTGAAGTCTCATCTACCTTCTCAACTTTAGCTGCAATGAGTGTATAAATATGCAAGAGTGAGCAAAACAATTACTCACTGGATATAACAATAAATCAACAGGAAAGTAATAATAATAATTGCCAACAAATAGGCTCATCAAGTCTGAATAATACTCCAACAATGATAATCAAAAACTGGAATCCAAAATATGAAATATATGTAACTGAGGGTCATAAGACCATAAACTATGTCCACAGTTGTGAGTAATCTTTCAACTCCAACTTTAACAGTCATAAGACTATAAGGACTCCTCGTACTTAGGGGGATCAGCCCTTCATACAATGTATTGTGCACAAACATTTTAACACTACGCGTAAATTATCCCCTAATAATAATAGGGTTGTTCATCCCAGTATTTGGAGTACAAGTCCGCACCAAAGAAAGTTTGGTTTGGATAAGCTTTCAAGGGAAATTGAAGTTTAACGAGCATCAACTAGAGGACTAGTTGAATCAATAGTGTTTGATAATCACAACAGATGTTTGATAACAACATAACATAGAACAATTAAGAATCATAAATGAACTGATTATAAATATTAAACTCATGCTTGAAATAACTATAGAGCATAAGTATTCAACAAAATGAATAAAATGGTAAACCTTTGCTTGAACAATCAATAAGCTAAGGTTAGAGTTTTATAACATTAGAAATGAAATTACGGAACGCACATCAACTGATAGCAAGCTGGAAACTAAAAACTTGCCCAACATGGTATTAACCCATGCAAAGAATTAAAACAGTTTAATAATAGAGACGAGAGTTCAAAAACTACGTTCATTATACAATAATAGAACTTAAGAAACTTGCTTAACTATAAACAAATTAGAATGAATCAATCAAATGAGAATTTCAAATAACATTAGAGTTAAAGTTTGCTCGAATGAATTTTAGGAACAATTGACTTATTCAATAACAGTTAAGATAAAAAGCTTGCTCAATCAAAAGAATAAAGTTACACAATGCAATAATAGAACTAACACAACGAAAGTGTAGAGTTAGAAAACTTTCTCAATGTAAAAAGATAGGGTTTAGAAACTTGCCTTGAGCGTAAGCTATAAGATTAAACTCACGATCACCTACACATAATTTTAGAACCACAATACCTATTAGATATGCTAACATACCATAACATGTTCATTACCATTTACATTTCAGAAACTCTAAGTGTTTTACTTCGCAACACTTGTCTAACTTTCATTATGTATACTAAATTATCACATAACACGTTCTTCATTTACTAATCATTTTTGCAACTTTGAACCTACTAACCACAATTCACTATGTTATGTTAACCTTAACATTACCCATTTAACATTCTAACATAATTTCATACCATGTTATGATGTTTTCCCAAATCTGCAGCAACAGTAGAAGCCAGAATCTCAAACCAGGGTATGGCGCAGCTGCGCCATACAAAGGCCTGGGACCGGCGCAGCTGCGCAGTTTTTTGCCTTGGCAACGGCGCAGCTGTGCCGGTGCTCAGACAGACGCAGACAAGGCTAATGAACAGTAGCCGACTTTAGCCCAACAAACACAAATTTCACCCAATAGACAGTAATATCAACACGTTAAATAAATATACAACTATCATAAACATGTTTGTTAACATTTACAATCACTTAGCACAATTTATCAATAACTAAAACTATTTTAATTTCTCAATTTTCATGTTTTTCATATAAAACTCTATTTTTGATATTTATCCCAAAAACTATAGCTGTGAATTCATTATTTGTTCAAATCACTCCATTCAAATTACGTTATGCTCGTATCTCATTGAACTAACATATACAAGCATCAATTTATAATTTCACACACTAATTGGCCACTAAAATTGGTACTTACATAGCTACATATGAAATCATATATACTAACAAAATTTTTACTACAATTAACTGTAATTAGCATACGCTTATTATTTAAACATAATCTCTAATCATCATAAACATATAATCACAAGTAATCCCATTGTATAGCAACAATTCAACAATTTGAAATTCACAGATTATATAAAAGTTTGCCGTAGCCTCATATATATATATATATATATATATATATATATATATATATATATATATATATATATATATATATATCTCTTCAATTTCTAATACAAATGCTGCTAATCACTGGAATTTGCTGTGAAAATTCTTAAGACTCTCTCTCTCAATTTTCTCTGAAGCTCTCACAAAACTTCGTACTCTCAAACTTGGAAAATAAAATGCGTAATAAGAAAATCAACTGATATTCAAGTGCAAGAATAAAACTGATAACCCTTAATAACACTAGTAATTACAAAATCAATTACTACCATATATAACATAAATATATTTTATTATTTTAATTTATTTTATTTGTTTATTTTAAATTTCAAAAATTAGAAATACCAAAAGCCATAAGGCTTGTTTGGCAAAATCATTTAATTTTAAAGAATTAAAATATTTAAGACTTGTTTGGTAAAAACTAAATTAAACCCTTTTTAATTTATTTTAATAAACACTTTAGTTTATAATTATAATCACATACTATATTTTAATTAAATATAGCATTTTAGCAAATATCTCAAAATTATAATTTCCATTATAACTTTATTTAATAATTTAATATACCATCTAAATTATTAAATCAAAACAACAATATAACATCTCATGTTATTTCTATAGCTCTCTAAATTATAAATTAATTTAATTTAGAAAAATTCTCTATTAAATTTAGATTCATAAATATTTACTAACAACCATCATATCAATAAAATATTTATTTCATCAAGTCAACAATAGACACATCAAATAAATATTTATATTATTCGATAAATATTTAATATTACAATTTAAAATTTTGGATCATTACATAAATAACTAACTATATGCAATACGACACTAAAATTCCCCCAAACTTAAACTAGACATTGTCCTCAGTGGCTGAAATAGGAAAAATTAAAAGAGAGGACTTCCTGAAAATGCAACATTTTCCTCCTTGTCTGCTAAGTCTAAAGAATAGGCCAGACACATTGGAATAAATCGGGCACCACAGTTGAGTTGGATTAGACTAACCTGTGAATATGATAGAAGCAAGCTTGTTAGATCCTAAGACATAAAAATTTATTAAATACTATAAAACCAAAAAAAAACTAAAAATTAAACTTGAGTTGCCTCTCAATAAGCACTTGATTTATAGTCCTTCAGCCAGACTTTGTCTGGTCAATGCTATCCAATTCCTCTTCGATAATTGAGGAACCCTCCATCCATCAGAAACAAATTGTCCTTTTGGAGGTTCCCATAGGCGATGGCTGTTGGGTAGAATCTAACTACACACAACACACGCAAGTGTACGTGGTCAATAAGTAATACAGTAGTGAATAAAGTATCGTTTCCACGAAAATAAATTAGCAAGAATTTTAACTTTACAATTATCAATTTTCGATTAATCCTAATTCTATCAAACTATTCAATTCAATGGTTTAAAATTATAGAAACTAAATTAATAAATAAACTATCACAAAACAATCACTAATATCAAAATTTGAAATTTCAAACAATTGATGGAGAATTAGACTTATGATTTCACCTTAAGCTTCACTCTGATTTTTAAACCTTTATTCTAACTCAATTTAATATCCCAGTTTATTAATCAATAACACGAATGTAATACTAGCCACCTCTCGATGCACTAATACCATATTAACTTAAATTCACAATTAAGATAGAAACAAGTTAAACACCTAAATCAACCAACTCACTATATCTCTATGTGAACTGAAATTAAAGAAAGTTTAAGCTTAAGTTCTCTATCCGATTACATGTGATGTCAAGCATATCTCTACCTTAACAATAATAAAAAATCTGCTATTCACAAAATTCATGACACATACTATGTTAACTAGGTCTAGATTTGAATATCCTCTCTCGATTCCATTCAAATCCACAAGGAATTGTTGATCAAGCAATTCATAAATTCATGCTCGAATTAACATAGATAAACTAAAAATATTTTATTGAATTGGAAATCAAAGTTATAGAATCATCGTTTCACCCACGGATCCATCACAAGTCTAATAAGTGAATTAGTTCATAACGAATGAATTAAAAACTGAATAATCTGATAAAAACATCCTTCCAATTACAAATAACAGACTAAAGAGAAGAAGAATCATGAACACCCTTTATGTAGCCTAGAATTGCAACCGTCACGATAATCTCTTCAAAGTACTCCTCCCAAGCTCGCACTTGAATCCTGTAATTTACCTCTGTATTATGCTCTTTGTGTTCTGTGATTTGTTGTTCTCCACGAAAAATTAAGCTCTCCCTCTATTTTGGCCGAAGTCTGCCTTTTGTAGAGTCTAGGTGCCTTAACAAAGTCCCACAAACCAAAGCCCAGCAGAGTTCAAACAGCAGCAGGAATCTCCAGATTTCGGCACCCCCGCCCCGGTGGGGGGTACAAGCCTAATAAGGCTCACCCCGGCGGGCTTGTATTCTTCTTTCTGAAGTAGGGGACCCTCGCCCCGGCGGGGGTTGTAGTGCAAAAATACCCTGCCCCAGCGGGCATGCCCACTGCTAAAGGAATTTTTTGCGACTCCATGCGTTTTTCCACTTTCGCTCCAAAAGTCCATCTTTCTTCACCACTTGCCTCCATGACCACCCTATACATAAAATAACATGAAACGAGTGAAAACGAACACAAAACAAGAAGATAACTACAATTTAAACTTGAATTGAACATCGATTCGTGTATATTAAATCCACTTATCAAAATCCCCCAAACTTAACCCGTGCTAGTTCTCGAGCACAAAACAAACTACATGTTATGCAATGCAATGAGATGAAATAAGTAAAATCTAAATGCCTTAGAATCCAACAATATCGCAGAAACTAAATTATCTCGTCGGCCTCAGAGAAAACAAGCAACTCCACAGTATGAATCACCAAAACTAATCCACAATTTCGCATTAATTCTCAAATCTTGAACAATTATCACTGGTATAGCGTGCGTGTGTGATCAACATCTAAGATAACTGATACGGACCCAAATTCAATACATAAGCAACTTCTTAGAGGGAATCATACAGTGCAATCTTAAAAATTTCAAAGATAGGCACAACCCAACTAAAATTAAACAATACCAAATTCACGGTTATATGCAGGATACTTATACTTTCTTCCTTTTTTACACGGGGGCTTTTTTTTTTTTGCTCTTTTCCCATCATTATTCCCCTTTTTTTTAGATGGATGGTTGGTGAGTGCGTTTTACGCTCCATCTCACGCTTGTGTTTATGGGGAGTGTTTCTCCTCAACCCACCACAAGACTCAACATGTTTCATATTTTTTTTTCTATTTTTGTTTCAAAGCTTATATACCCCACATATACTCCCCCCAAACTTAGGTTCTTGCCTAATTTTAGCCTTTACTGCCTATCCTTATCATTTTCTTATTTACTCTAGCATAATCCTTTAGAACCTATTTATGTATCAATTGGAACTGATCGGTCAACAAAGATGTTATTAGTGCTAACCTTTTTATAACAGTTTCAAACAAGTTCAAGAGTCGATTCATAATAGAAATTGTATCACAGTTCTAATAATCAATATTGTATTGGTTAACTAGTTCACAATCTCATCATTGGCCCACAAATAACGTAAACTGCAGCACTATTGGACATATTCAAACACAATTAAAAAAAATTATATATATTTTTAGATAATAACAGAATTGAAAAACAGAAATGAAAACAATGCAAAATCAAAAATAACCTAGACTACTATACAAAAACCTAATCTACTATACAAACTAGAATGTAAACAAAATAACAAATGCATGCAAATAAGCAATTAAATCCCCCAAACTTAAGTAACACAATGCCCTCATTGGATAAAAATAAAATTAAGTGCATGAGGACTTCCCTGTTATCGCCTAAGTCTGGGGAGGTGGTTGGTGCTCTTCATCATCAAAATCACTTGGAGGAAATTGAGGCAGTGGTCCGGGGTGTTGATATGGATATTGAGCAGTCGGGTTGAAGCTTTGGAATGTTGTGTTGAGTGAGGCGAAAGATGCGTTCATAGCATCAAACATATGATCCTGCCTCACTGCAAGTCGCTGCATCTCCCGACATGCTGCCCTGTTATGTTTATCCATTTGTCACTGAAACTCAAGAAACTGAGAACTGGATATTGCCTCGGTCTGCGGTACCTGCTCAAGTCCTTGATCTCTCATAGTTTCCTCCTCATCCTCTGAAGTATCTTCAGCTTCAGCCTCGTCTACCGAAGCTGATGGAAAAACAAATCCTAAACCTCTAGGGCGATTCGCCGTCGGACCACACTAAATAACACGCTATCATTATAGTATCTAAGAGCTGCAGCGGCATCAGAGTGGGTTCATCGTCGGACCAACGAACTCCGGCTTGACGACACAACCCACATATGAGAGATGCGTGTGGCAAGCTACCAGAAAAGTTTCCCCGTAGACATCGTCGAATAGAAAAACTGATAATGGCCCCGATGTCTATGATGAAGTCTTGCACGATGGCATACAGGAGGAGTGCCTTCTCCTTGGTCATGTCCGAGGTGTGCGTGGACGGTAGCAATTTAGCACAAGGGAAGGCATACCAAATTTTTCCGTACCGACTGAGGTCCTTGCTGTGAAACACTGTGCCTCCCTTTCGACCCTTTATCTATATTGTACCCGGCTTAGTCATGTTATGGATAACCTCCTCAAAGTCAGGGTCAAAATCCCTCATATAAGCGTACTGACACTGGCGCGGCACCCTCAACTGATAATATGTATTAATTGCATCAGCACTGAACGGGACCATGTGACCCTGCATAAAGGCATTGAACGGTGCCTTGTCCTCGACGTTCGCATAGAACTCCTTGACGACATTCACAGCGGTGGGCTCGGGCTCCTCCGTGAATTTGACCCACCCTTGCTGATAAATTTGTTGCATCATCTCACCATCATGGGCCTCGGGAGCCAACCCCCGCTCCAGTGTAAGAGCCTTGGTAACCATATAATTGTACCGGTCGGCGGCGGCGACACTTCTAAATTTTCGACTGTCGAAGGGACGGGGTGGTGGAGTTGGCCTTGAACTCTCTCCCCTTTGGTGTTTCGGTGTAGGTTGAGAAGCCATTGATTGTTGTAGACACACTATCTTCCCCTTACACTTTGTTCACTCAATTTTTCAAACACTTAGTGTGCACAGTCCGTTCTTCCCCCAAAACTAGGTTGTTTCTATGGTACTTCAGTTGAGAGAAGATGAAGACTCAATATGAAGGTAACTTACACTCAATTGCTCTATGTGTAGCCCACTTTCTTAATGAAATCGTATTTTTGGAGATGACTATGGGCGGTATATGGTAGGGTTTATATAGAGGTGAGATAGGGGAGAGGAATTTGTGTGCTTGATGGTGTGGGGTAGTGGAATTTGTGGGGTGAAGTGAGTACAGTTGATTTAGGTAATGGGTAGGAGTAGTTGATAGGAGTTGTCGATCGTGGGTGATGTGTAGGAGAAAGAAAACTAAAATAGCAATAGGCGTGTGTTTGGGTAAATAAGAAAGAAACGTGGGTAATGGCTAACTTGTCTGCCCAGAATGTGATACCCCTGCCCCAGCGGGGGGTACAAGGCTATTTGAGCCCGCCCCGGCGGGCATGCCCACTGACTTCAGATTTTTGACTTCAAATGTGGTGATGCAAAATTCTCCTATTTTTCTTGTTTTCTTGCCCGTTATTGTTCTTACTCACTCTTGACTCCTCCTGCAACCATAAACATGCAAAATGTTAGATTATTGACGACTTGGAGTAGGATTGAGACTTTCAACAAAACTTTTATGCTATAATATCTACCTAATACTTAATAAAAGCTACATTCTAACAATTATAATTAAAACTACAAAAAATAACAAAATATTGGATTGCCTCCCAATTAGCGCTTGATTTTAAGTCGTTCAGCCTGACTACTCCCTGTTTTATTGTGTATCGGCGAGGGTAATGTTGATGACATCCCAGTTTGACTTGCCACCCCAGTAATGCTTTATCCGTTGACCATTAACCTTGAACGTCTCTAATGGATTACGACTGTAGAGTTCAACGGCGCCATGAGGGAATACTCTCTTTATAGTGAATGGTCCTAACCATCTCGACTTAAGCTTTCCTAGGAACAATCGTAACCGTGAGTTGAACAAGAGGACTGATTGACCCGGCTCGAATGTTCGATTCACAATTTTCTGGTCGTGCCATCTTTTAACCTTTTCTTTGTATAGCTTGGCGTTATCGTATGCATGAAGTCGAAATTCGTCGAGCTCATTTAGTTGGAGTAGCCTCTTTTCTCCAACAGCGGATTGATCAAAATTAAATTTCTGAATTTCCCAGTAGGCCTTGTGTTGTAGCTCCACCGGTAAGTGACATGCTTTCCCATACAGGAGTTGATATGGTGACATCCCGATTGGTGTTTTGTATGCAGTCCGGTAAGCCCATAATGCGTCATCCAACCGAAGTGACCAATCTTTTCGACTCGAATTTATGACTTTTTCCAATATCTTCTTAACTTCTCTGTTTGATACCATAGCCTATCTATTTATTTGAGGGTGATACGTTGTAGCCACCTTGTGGTTAACCCCATACTTAGCCAAAAGAGTTGTAAAAGACTTATTGCAGAAGTGACTACCTTCGTCACTGATTATTGCCCTTGGCGTGCCAAACCTCGTGAAAATGTTTTTCTGTAGGAATTTGAGGACCACCTTGGCATCGTTGGACGGTAGTGCTGCAGCTTCAACCCACTTCGAGACATAATCCACCGCGAGTAGAATATACTGATTGCTCAAAGACGAAGGGAATGGCCCCATAAAACCGATGCCCCATACATCAAAGATTTCCACTTCAAGAATTATTTGTAAGGGCATCTCATTCCGTTTAGATATGTTTCCCACCCTTTGGCATCTATCACATGTTTTCATAAATTGGTGGGCATCTTTGAACAATGTCGGCCAATAAAACCCAGCTTGAAGCACTTTTGCCGCGGTGCGCTCACTCCCATAATGTCCCCCATATGCTGATGAGTGGCATTCCTGTAGTATATTGTGCACTTCACTGTAAGGGATACATCTTCTAATCATCTTGTCGGTACACTATTTGAATAAATAAGGCTCATCTCACATGTACCACTTGACGTCATGAAGAAACTTCTTTTTCTGTTGTCATGTAAAATCAAGGGGAAGCATGTTGCTCACCAGATAATTCGTGAAGTCTGCATACCACGGAAATTCTGTATTTAACCCAAATAGTTGCTCATCCGGGAATGACTCGTTGATTGCGCATTTATCTTCATCCTTTTTCTCAAGATTTTTCAGCCTTGATAAATGGTCGGCAACTTGATTCTCCGTCCCCTTTCTATCTTTAATTTCTAAGTCAAATTCTTGAAGTAGGAGAATCCATAGGATAAGGCGTGGCTTAGCATCTTTTTTCGCTATAAGGTACCTAATTGCTGAATGGTCTGTGTAGACTATCACCTTAGTCCCGACCAAGTATGCCCGAAATTTATTAAACGCGTACACTACTGCAAGCAATTCCTTTTCCGTGGTAGTGTAATTCATTTGAGTCTCTGTGAGTGTTTTGCTTGCATAGTATATGGCGTGAAACACCTTGTCTCATCTTTGGCCCAAAACAGCCCCAATCGCATAGTCGCTCACATCACACATAAGCTCGAATGGCATATTCCAGTCCGGTGCGACTATCACGAGGGCTGTAGTTAATTTCTTCTTCAATAATTTAAATGCTGACTTGCATTTCGCAGTAAAACTGAAAGTAACATCCTTCTCTAAAAGACTGCATAGAGGTTTTGCAATCTTAGAGAAATCTTTTATGAACCTCCTGTAGAACCCAACATGCCCTAGAAAGCTTCTAATACCCTTAACTGAGCTCGATGGAGGCAGTTTCTCGATCATATCCAGCTTTGCTTTGTCCACCTCCAATCCTTGAGCTGACACCTTATTGCCCAAAATTATGCCTTCTTCAACCATGAAGTGGCATTTTTCCCAATTGAGTATGAGGTTTGTATCCTTGTATAGCTGTAATACCATGACCAGATTCCCTAGGCAAGTATCAAAGTTGTCTCCATAGACCGAGAAATCGTCCATGAAGACTTCAACATTTTTCTCCACCATATCTGAAAAAATAGCCATCATACACCGTTGGAAAGTTACAGGTGCATTGCATAACCCGAATGACATCCTCCTGAATGAAAATGTGTCGTAAGGGCATGTAAATGTTGTCTTCTCTTGATCCTCATGAGCGATGGCGATCTGGTTATAGCCCGAGTATCCATCCAATAAACAGTAGTACTCATGTCCCGCTAATCTGTCTAACATTTGATCAATAAAGGGCAGCGGGAAATGATCTTTTCGGGTTGCCTTATTCAATCTCCTATAATCGATGCACACCCTCCATCCTGTAACTGTTCTTGTTGGAATTAACTCGTTGTCCTCATTCTGTACCACAGTCATTCCCCCTTTTTTCGTCACACAATGAACCTGACTAACCCATT
This sequence comes from Panax notoginseng, assembly GCA_016801055.1. Lineage (NCBI taxonomy): Eukaryota > Viridiplantae > Streptophyta > Magnoliopsida > Apiales > Araliaceae > Panax > Panax notoginseng. Next base: position 111,442,795 of record CM029019.1, read on the forward strand.
TACTGTCGAAAATTGGATATATGATACCGGCATCCAATAATTTCAGAATTTCCTTCTTTACCACTTCTTTCATAATTGGGTTAAGTCGACGTTGATGCTCCACTGATGGTCTTGCATCATCCTCCATCAGAATCTTATGCATGCAAAATGACGGGTTAATTCCCTTTATATCCACAATCGTCCAACCAATCGCTGATTTGTGATCCCTAAGCGCCCTCAGCAACTTTTCTTCCTGTAATTCGTTAAGTGCAGCAGAAATAATTGCAGGTAAAGAATTTGAATTGCCTAAGTACGCATACCTGAGATGTTTAGGGAGTGGCTTAAGTTCCAATGTTGGTGGCTCCTCCAAAGACAGTTTCAGTTTTTCTGCAACTATTTCCTCAGTGTGCAAAGGTTCAAACGGTGCCTTGAATCGGCTAACTCGTGGCAATAAGTCTAGCATCTGTAAGAAGTCCACAAATTCTGGGTCATCCTTTCTTCATCCCCCAATAAGGTTGTTTCTAATGGATAATTCACCAAACTCTTGCTCATATCCTCGCTGATGATTTGCTCAATTAAATCCATCCGAAAACATTCTTCCTCATCCGTGGGGAATTTCATGGCCTTAAACACATTAAATTTGATTTCTTGATCTTGGACTCTCATAGTAAGTTCTCCTTTTTGCACGTCTATGAGTGTCCTTCCCGTAGCCAAGAAAGGTCTCCCTAGGATAATCGGTATGTTCTTATCCTCCTCGAAATTCAGAATGATAAAATCCGCAGGGAATATAAACTTATCCACTTTAACCAGAATGTCCTATACTATGCCTCTCGGATAGGTGACTGACCTATCCGCCAACTGCAATAAAATATTCGTAGGCCTTGGCGCGGCAAACCTAATTCTGTGTATACTGACAATGGCATTAGGTTCACACTCACCCCCAAATCACATAAACATTTGTTAAACGACATTTTTCCGATCGTGCATGGGATGGTAAAGCTCCCCGGGTCTTTAAGTTTTGGTGGTAACTTCTGTTGTAATACTGCACTACACTCCTCTGTTAATGCCACTATTTCAAATTCTTCCCATTTCTTTTTCCTCGACAGAATTCCTTTCATAAACTTCGCATAACTCGGCATTTGCTCTAGGGCCTCTGTGAATGGGATGTTAATCTGGAGTTTCTTGAACACGTCTAAACACCTTGCGAACTGCTTATCTGATTTCTATTTTTAGACCCTCTGCTAAAACGGTGGTGGAGGATAAACAATTGGCTTATTGTTTAACTTTGTTTCCTCGCCTTTGTTACCTTCCACCACGTTACTGTCATCAACTTTTTCCTCCGGTGTCACTGAATTTTCTGCATTATTATCCCCGAGATGTTTTCCACTTCTCAACATAACTGCTTGACATTGCTCATGGCTACCCTTCGAATTTCTCTCAGTGTCGCTAGGTAATGTTCCTTGTGGTCTATTATTCACTGCTAACGCCAGCTGTCCAATCTGATTTTCCAAATTCTTGATCGCCATCTCTTGATTTTTCATTATCATTGCTTGATTTTTTATTGTTGCCTCACTGCTAGTTATGAACTTTGACACCATTTCCTCAAAATCGAATTTCCTTTCCTGATGTTGAACCGGTTGTTGCAAACTCTGAAAACCATGGGGATATGATGGTCATGGAGCTTAAGTTTGCTTGTTATTGCTCCATGAGAAGTTTGGATGGTTCCTAGTCCCCTGGTTATAGGTGTTTTGATATGTATTTTGCGAAATTCTGTTGTAGTTACCTATGAACTGGATGGATGCTGGATTAATTTTGCACTGATCTGTAGGATGATCACCCGCACACAATTCACATACTACCGCAACCTGATGTACTTGAGCCCCAGTCATAGCATTAAACTTCTTAGACAGCGCAGAAATCTATGCTTGTATAGCTGTCACCCATCTATTTCCAAAATCCCAGCCGCTTTTACCTGTGTCATTCTTGCTGTGGGCCACTGGTAGTTATTTGCCGACATGGTTTCAATCAAATTGTAGGCTTCCTCATAACTCTTAGCCATGAATGCTCCACCTGACGCTGCATCAATACTCATTCTGACATTCCCATGTAGTCCGTTATAAAAGGTGTTCATTTGCAGCCACTTGGGCAATCCATGATGTGGGCACTTTTTGAGTAATTCCTTGTACCTCTCCCATGCCTCATATAGCGACTCCCCATTTTGCTGCTCAAACAATGTGATGTCGTTCCTCATTTTTGAAGTTTTTGCCGGTGGGAAAAATTTGGCAAGGAATTTCTGAGGCAAGTCTTCCCACGTAGGAATCGATCCCGGTGGTAGAGAATGCAACCAACTCTTCGCCTTGTCCCGCAGAGTGAATAGGAACAAGCAAAGTTTCACCGCATCATCCGACACCCCCATTGTACCTAAAGGTGTCAGAAATCTCCAGAAAACTGACTAGATGTTCGTTCGGATCGTCATTCGCCAATCCCCCAAACTGAACTAAATTCTGAATCATTTGAATCATCCCAGGCTTAATTTCAAATGTGTTAGCGGCTATTGCGGGCCTGGTGATGCTTGACTGCAGTTCAGTCACCTTGGGTGTGGCAAAGTCCTTTAACGCTTTCTGATCTTCAGTTGCCATTTCCTCTTCCTTCTTAGATGTTTCAAATTCTTGCCTCATTTCCTTGATCCACTTACTTAACCTCTGAAACCTTTTCTCGATGTCGTCCTCAAAAGGCAACAAGTCATGATTTTTGGACCGAGTTTGCATAAACTTCTTCCAACACCTGAAATAAGAAGAACAAAACAAAAATAAAAATGTCTAAGTAAAACTGGATTAATTAAACTGATATTGTAAAACTATTAAGATTTATACTAATTGGTCCCCTGGCAACGGCGCCAAAAACTTGTTGGCTAGAATCTAACTACGCACAACACACGCAAGTGTACGTGGTCAACAAGTAATACAGTAGTGAATAAAGTATCGTTCCCACGAAGACAAATTAGCAAGAATTTTAACTTCACAATTATCAATTTTCTATTAATCCTAATTCTATCAAACTATTCAATTCAATGGTTTAAAATTATAGAAACTAAATTAATAAATAAACTATCACAAAACAATCACTAATATCAAAATCATAAATTTCAAACAATTGATGGAGAATTAGACTTATGATTTCACCTTAAACTTCACTCTGATTTTCAAACCTTTATTCCAACTCAATTTAATATCTCAGTTTATTAATCAAGAACACGAATGTAATACTAGCCACCTCTCGATGCACTAATACCATATTAACTTAAATCCACAATTAAGATAGAAACAAGTTAAACACCTAAATCAACCAACTCACTATATCTCTATGTGAACTGAAATTAAAGAAAGTTTAAGCTTAAGTTCTCTATCCGATTACATGTGATGTCAAGCATATCTCTTGTAACAATCCAGAATTTTCAAAATTTTAATTGTAATTTTTAAATATTTATTGAATTATATAAATATTTAATAGATGTGCTTATCGTTGAATAAATATTTGCTTAATTGATTTGATTTGATTTGGTCAATTATTTGTTTAATAAATAATTAATGAGTTAAGAAAATTAATAATTATGGGATAATGTTCTAATTTAATTTAACAATTAAGTTAGAGAGTTTATAATAATTAAATGAATTATTATATTGATATTTCATTTTTTTGATGGGCAATTATTTATATTGAGTTTTGTGATTAAATGATTTAATTGATAAATTATTATTAGAATTAATTAATTAAGTATGAAAACTTAATTTAATAGAAATGTGACAAATAACTATATTATAAGTGGTTATTAAAATAAATTAAAGGAGTTTAATTTAGTTTTAGCCAAACAAGTCTTAATGCATATTAAGTCTTTAATTTAATGGTGTTTTACTAAACAAGGTATAAGGATTAATTGATTTGTTTTAATTAGGTTTACCAAACAAGGTGTAAGAGTTAACGAGTTATTTTAGCCAAACAAGCCTTAGGGCTTTTGATTTTTCAAAAATAAAAATAACTGATGTCAGTTATAGATATATTTATATTATATACTTAATACCTATATTATTATTACGTTATAATTTTAGTACGTAAGATTAGAATAGAGAGGAAGAACAGAGAAGAAGAAAAATTGAGAGAGAATTGGGAGAATTCTAGAGAGATTTTTGAGAAAGGAATTGTGGGAAGGAAGCTTGATAATCAAAAGGTAGCTATCATCTTCTAGAATCAAAGGTATTCATCTAGTTCTAAAATTCTAGTTTATAGTATTTCATGTTCTTCACTTAAAAAGCTATTTTGGTTGGGTAATTTGAAGAGATGTTGTATATATATGTGTATGGGTGTATAATCTAGTATATATAGTCTCTTAAATTGGTTCTAGAGTAATCAAAATCATAAGAATATGTTAAAGATGAAAAGCTTGGGTTTTAATGGCATATGTATATTTTAACTTATGTTGGAGTCAAAATTGATGGATAGAATCTGAAATTGATGATAGATATTGTTAGTATGTTGAAAAACGAAAACAACCCAAGTTAAACGAGTCAAAACGGATGTAAAACGAATTCACAGTGAAGAATTTCGCTATGAATGTTAAAAGAAGAGGAAATAAGAGAAATAGTAAAATTTAAAGGTTGTAACCTTGATGTTTATGTTGTTTATGTGATTAGAAACGTGCTAGAAACATTAGTTTATGTTTCTGTAAACCTATTACACCTTGGGTAGGTTGGTATGATTGTTAGAAAGGAGTTTGGAGGCCTAATTTGGCTTTCCATGGTGTTCTAGAGCTGAAATCGAACAATCGCAGAAGGGACCCCCGCCCCGGCCCCCCACCCCCCCCCCCAGTGCAAAAACCCCCGCCCCTGCGGGGGGTTAGTCTGCCTAGCCAATTTTGGGGAAACAAATTTGACAAGACATGTTTTACTAAAATAGTCATAACTTTTTCATACGAACTCCGATTGAGGTGATTCAAGATGATCCGGAACAAGGACGAGTAGACCTAAAACTTTTGTTCTTTAAGGTTTTCAATTTGATATCTGGAATAGTGGTAAAAATGGTAATCTTTAGGACTGTAGTGTTTTCGGGGGCAATTGGAGGGCGTCGGGCATGCACGTATGCATGTGTAGTGCTATTGACGATAAAAAATGTTGTTCTAAGTTATAAAACATGAATGTTAGTATATATAATGATGCTTAACATTAATATAATGATGTATTAGATAAGTTATAGAAGTATAGTATGCATACACAAGAAAGGCAAATCGGGCGTGTGACGAATAAACGTCGAAACGTCGTGATAAGTGTTATTGAACGTAAAAAGTGTTTTAAGTCAAATGAAATGAATATTATAAGATATGGAATGGGTTTAATATAAAACCCATAAGTATTCCTATCAAGACTTAAACACTTATATGAAATATGAATTTCGAATATTACATAAGTCGAAAAGTTAACACAATCTAATTTAACATTGTGTGCTAATTAATAGGAAAGATTATGAGATGTGGAGTAGAGTTTACATTACAATTACTATGTGTTGTTATGTGACTAATAGTTGATGGATATGATTATATAATTGTGTAGGGCATGTGAAGTGCAGATAATTGTAAGCTGTTAAACTGTTATTGGTAAACAACGATCAAGGCAAGTCTTTCGGTTCCTATTTTCTACGTGAACTATTTTAAATTGTATGATATGTTATATGTGTTGTAAGCGAGCATGATATGTTATACACGTTGAAATCATAAAATGTTAAAGTCAATTTATGACTACATTATTTTGGTTAAATAATGATGATTGAGTAAGGAACTCAATCTTTATATTTGCTATGTGAATTAAAGCATGTATGCCATGTTACTTTAATTATTATGATATGTATGTTGAGCATGTTATTATATGCTATGTGATGCATGAAAACTGTTAGATTTTGTTGGGCTGTTGAGCTCAACCTTGCAAATAACCACTTTTGCAGGTTCAAGATTCAAGGTAAAGTTATGTGTTACTTGAAAGACATGAATCAGATGTGATATTTGAGGATTTATACACATTAGTTGTGTTATTAGTATTAGAACCATGTTTAAGGTTCCGAATGATGTATTAATGTTGAGTTGTAATATCGTTTCGCAATGTAAACTATTGTAGTATGAAAATAATTATGAGTTATTTAGATATAAAGGTTGAAGATTTTGGGAATGAAAATAGATTGTAATAGACAATTTTAAGCAAAAAAAATTGATAGTTGTATTATCATTTAATGATGTAAAATTTGAGATGGAATGTATTATTAAAGACTGAAATCGAGAATTTATTTGTATGAATTTTGGGGTCGTTACATCTCTACCTTAACAATAATCAAAAATCTGCTATTCACAAAATTCATGACACATGCTATGTTAACTAGGTCTAGATTTGAATATCCTCTCTCGATTCCATTCAAATCCACAAAGAATTGTTGATCAAGCAATTCATAAATTCACGTTCGAATTAACATAGATAAACTAAAAATATTTTATTGAATTGGAAATCAAAGTTATAGAATCATCGTTTCACCCATGGATCCATCACAAGTCTAATAAGTGAATTTAGTTCATAACGAATGAATTAAACACTGAATAATCTGATAAAAACATCCTTCCAATTACAAATAACAGACTAAAGAGAAGAAGAATCATGAACACCCTTCACGTAGCCTAGAATTGCAACCGTCACAATAATCTCTTCAAAGTACTCCTCATAAGCTCGCACTTGAATCCTGGAATTTACCTCTGTATTACGCTCTTTGTGTTCTGTGATTTGTTGTTCTCCACGTAAAATTAAGCTCTCCCTCTATTTTGGCCGAAGTTTGACGTTTGTAGAGTCCAGGTGCCTTAACAAAGTCCCACAAACCAAAGCCCAGCAGAGTTCAAACAGCAGCAGGAATCTCCAGATTTTGGCACCCCCGCCCCGGCGGGCTTTTATTCTATTTTTTGAAGTAGGGGACCCCCGCCCCGGCGGGGGTTGTAGTGTAAAAATGCCCCGCCCCGGCGGGCATGCCCACTGCTAAAGGAATTTTTTGCGACTCCATGCGTTTTTCCACTTTCGCTCCAAAAGTCCGTCTTTCTTCACCACTTGCCTCCATGACCACCCTACACATAAAATAACATGAAACGAGTGAGAATGAACACAAAACAAGAAGATAACTATGAATTTAAACTTGAATTAAACATCGATTTGTGTATATTAAATCCACTTATCAATGGCCAATGCATCAAAGTCACCTAGTATGCTCTGATTTGATATGATCTCAATCAAGAACGTACCACAGCTAGGTGTTTTCTCCATTGTGTATGTGATCACTTTTGGGAATGGAAGCTTGTCACACACAATGGGCTCTTCGTTTATCTTCTCTTTCTCATCCCACCATGGATTCAAAATTGTACTCGCTCTTATTTTTTCAAGAGCTTCGCTGACGACATGACTACCAAGTGGGCATGATTTTGCAAATCTGATTGACTCTTTGATCTTTGGTAGACACCCATTTAGATCTTCGTCGACCTCTATTTCATTATTCCTAATTGTCTCCACACTTCCGATATCTTGTGGCTCATCCAGACGCAGATTTGGTTCGGGTTCTCCGTCAATTTCGTCATCCGTGTCATATAGCCAAGTGTTTGGAGGAAGGTTGCTTATGGCTTTGGTCATTTTCTCTATCTGATCCGCAAGATTTTGAATTGACCTCGCTTAATTACTCATCTTCTCCTCATTTCCTATGAACTTGGACAATAATTCCCCCAGCCTTGAATTATCTTCTTCTTGTGGCACTAGAGGTGGACATGAAAATTCCGGTGTGTATGATGGATTTAGAGCGTAATGTTAGTCATCATAATTGTAGCTCCATGAAAAATTCGGGTGATATCCCCAATCTTGGTGATAGTTAGGATCAACATAGTTGTTGAGGTAATCACCACTATATTGTTCCGATTCAAAACTGACGGTGCATTGATGACTTTGATGGTTGCCAGCACACGTAACTGCCATCCTTCGACTTCTTTGGGCTGCAATAACGTCCTCGAAAGTTCTTCAATCTGTGCTGATATTAAGGAAAATGCATTAAGGCCATCAATCCCTGTTTCCCTTGGTTGAGTTATGTTTGCCATCCTTCGACTCCGTTGGGCTGCGATAACCTCCGACGTCTTCAAATTTGCCTCAATATATACTGACTCTACAGAAAATGTATTAAGTCCATCAATCCCTATTTCCCTTCGTTGAGTCATGTTCGTGTATGGCCATTGATACGCAAAGTCATCCATGGTACCTGAAAAGAGAGAAATATAGGAAGAAAATTAAAAATAAAAATAAAAATATTTAAATTAAGACTAATTTGATTGAAATTAATATTGGTAAATAATTATTAAATTAATTCCCCGGCAACGGTGCCAAAAACTTGTTGGGTAAAATCTAATTACGCACAACATGCAAGTATATATGGTCAACAAGTAATAAAGTGTGAGTAGAGTATCGTTCCCACGAGGAATTGTTTAATAAAAATCACCAAGTACTAACCCTTAATCAACACAATCTTATTTAAACGAATAAATTTCAAATTATATAATTAAACTACTATTAAATTCCACTAGTTAAATTAAGATTAAGGAGATTTAAAATCACAACTTCACTTATTGCTTCATTTAAGTTAACACACTTCTCATCAATTATTCTCTATCCTGAATTGTTAATCACTAAAGAAGATAAAACCACCTCTCGATGCATAATACTCATGCTCACTTAAATCCACAGATGATAGAATTAAGCAAGACACCCTAATTATATAATCCACTATATCTCTATGTGAATTACAATTAAAAAAGATTTAAAGCACAAGTTCTCTATAAGATTGTATATGGCGTAAAGGCATATCTCTATCCTAAACACAAATCATGAATTCCATATATGCAGAAATCACAAACACATGCTATCATGATCAGATCTAAATCTAAACTTTATCTCTCGAGTTCATATAGATTATCACGGTAATTGATGGCCAATCAATTAAATAATTAAGTCCAAATCACAATAGACAATCCTCATAATAGAACATAATAATTGATAGCGAAGTATATTAAAATAAATTATACAATAAGATCCATTGTAATCTCAAACAAAGAATTAGTTCATTGACATAAAACTAAGAATCCACACTTGAATACACAATAAAAGACAAAGATAGAAGAAGATGAGAAGATAGAATCTGTTGTCTGTAGATTTGATGCTCTCTCATTGCTCCTACTTTGAATCTTCAATGGTCTCCAAGTTGCTTCAATCTCCAAATCTCATAAGAACTAGAGATTTGGTCCTAATCTACTCTAATCTAATCTAATGGAATCCTTCAAAACTAGCCTCTCAATCCAAATTAAAATCAAGTATTTATAGTTCTAATGGACACCCTAACAAGTTAGACAACTAAGAATCATATTCTAGCTCAAATTGGACAACATAAAATACCAAATCAGTTATTTTCCCGCTAATCGGCGCGCCCCGCGCCATTCCTAGTCCAATTTAAGCACGCCTCGCGCTACTGTAGCAGAAAATCTGTAGGTCTGGCGCGCCCCGCACAGTTTCTGGCGCGCCTCACGCTGCTATATTTTTTGCTATAACGTCCTTTGGTAAAATAGGCATAACTTTTGATCCGCTAGGAGTTACGAGGCCTGCCACCTATCAAATCGAAGATATCGGCAAGATATACAACTTTCATTCTTTGAGAATTGGCAGATTCTGGATAGATCAAGATCGAAATCGGGCTTGAAGTAGATGCTGTGTAAATTGCAAGCAGAACAACTTTGAACTTTAATCTTTGTTGATAAAAAGGTCATAACTCTCGCATCCGAACTCTGATTGGGATGATTAAAGATGTTCCAGAAAGCTAAAAAGTAGATCTACAATAAAATCTAAGTTCCAAGCCAAGAACATCCATCCAACTTGGTATTGAAAGTCCTTCAATATTCCCTACTTGCACTTGCTTGCATATTTTAGTCCAAAAGATGTCCAAAATGTTTGTTCTTGCTTCTTCATGCCAATGTTGTGTCATAGCCTAAAAAATAATATAAAATGTATGAAATGAACACACAATGCATGCAAAGTAACTACAAAACATAGGTTTAAGCAACTAATTCAAGTAATAGATACCGGATAAGTAGGTATAAAATCTACTTATCAATATTCACCACAATAATACATGCATACATTACACTTAATAATGTAATATATGATTTCTTCAATAAAATAGTGGCTATACATGAAGTATATTTATTGCCACCAATTTACTACATTAAAATAATTTAATATTATAAATTATTTTAATTTTACCCATCTAATTTCCTTTAATAATTTACACCTACACTTTACTAACATATAATAAATATATAATTCTAATATATTTATTATACACCACATCTGTAAGACCCCAAATTATTAATAAATAAAATTTAAATTCCTCTATTTATCATTTTGAAATAGTAAGGGTTGAATTGATTGATGAGGTTAGTTATGGGTAAAAGGCGCAAATATTTTAAATAAGCAAGTGGTTATAAAATATTCATTATTGTCGGAAAATATTCGTTTGGTCGTGAAATATTTTTCCTGTCGGGGAATATTCGTACGACGGCGCAGTCTTTTGTGGGCCCCATAACGGAAAGCAATTGGATGAAGAAAACGACAAGTATAAGTTATTTATAAATAACGGCGTAATTGTTACCGTTAATACTGTTGGAATACCCGGTGCTTAAAACACAGTAATACGCGTTGTTGCACAGTAGCACGCGATATTGTACCAATTATTGATTCATACGTAAGAAGGGACTACTCAATAATTGTTACAGTAATTACTGTTTAGTATTTTATTTTATTGATTCAATAATTGCTACATTGATATTTTATATTACTATTATTTCAATAATTGCCATTACACGGTATTTTCTATTATCGAAGCAATAATTCATATTATATGAATAATATTATTAGATGACATTATTGACAATGTCTAGAAAGTTCTGTCTAAGGAGAGGTTTGGTCACCTAATTGCGCACCAGTAAGGAGAAATCTTTATTGGAAAGCCCCCTCTTTCCTAGGAACTACCTAGTTATCAGTATTGTGATTCTGTAATATTATTTGTGAATAATTAATTATTGATTTATATGATGAGAAAAATATTCATTTTATGTGGATATAGATGGAGAAAATTTTTAAAGTGACCATTGTTGAGAATCGATATTTTATCTTTTCTGATAAAATAATATTTTATTATATTATTATAATATAATAATGATGATATTTTTATAATGAATGTGGGATATATGTGTATATGAGGACGAAGAGTATTTTTGTTGCAAAAGTTGTTTAAAACATGTTAAACATGTCTGTGGGCCCATTTCTTAACTAAAATTTGATTATAGCTTGTAGAATCGCCCGTTTGTGGATTTCGGTCAATTTCTGTTTGAAATTTAGAAAAACTTTCTTCTGCAAAGTTGTAGATAATGAAATTTCCTATAAAAAAAAATATGTGGTTTGAATTTTTCTGACAAAAGGGCTATTTATTATGAATTATTGAAGTTCTGAAGTTCCAGAATAATTAATTTTTTTAAGTTTAAAATATGTTAAGTCACAAAAACGTTTTTTGTGATGTAAGCTACTTGAATGGCTGATCTTTGACTAAAAAAGTGGGCGTAGGAAATTTATATATATATATATATATATATATATATATATATATATATATATATATATATATATATTTTATTAAATTTTCTGCTTTGGTGTTGTAAGCAATTTCCTATAAATAGGGTGCTTAGGTTAGAATTAAAAATCACACCAGAAACTGAAGTTTTCTATCTCTTTCTCTCTCGATATATTGAGCGTATTCTTGTGAGTATTTTAATACTTTGAGTGTTGCTATACGGTGCAAGTTCAAGTCATAGCCTATATCCGGTGTTTCAACTAGAAGTACTGTGTTTACAAGGTAAGGGATGTTATTTTTTTCGTAAATGATATTATTTCTTTCAATATCATTATGCCGAAATATTGGATTGAATTTTTTATCAAGTTTGAAACTTTTTGTGTCGGGATTACTATTCACGTATACGATACTATTCACGTATACGGCACTATTCACAAAAAAATTAAATTTTTGTTTTTCGTCCAAAATATCTATTATGGATACTAGCTTTGATTGTATTCATGTTTTGATCATTCTTGAATTTTACTCCACTATGATTACTTATAAGGTATTTTTGGACATAGATAAACCGAAATACGAATCCTTAATATTTGTTATTTTGTTTCACTGGATTCGTTTCCTTTAAAATATTTTTCATCATCCTCAGTCCTAAATGATGATATTATTGAATATCTTTGGCCTGTAGTGCAAAGATGAATAATTTCTAATGAATATCTTTGGCCTGTAGTGCAAAGATGAATATATGATTTCAGATATATATTGATTGATGTTACAGGGATAAAATATTGACGAGTGACTTTTAAATTCATATATAGAAGATAGTAGATTTTAATCTCTACTTAACTCTTCTAATGAATTATTATTTCTGCTGCGAATATTGATTTAAAACTTGTTGTCTATTGTATTCTATTGTATTTTTTTTCTGTTGAAGACTAACGATAATTTGTTCTATATTATCTTATTTATAATATTCTTTACTGGGCTAGTTGAGCTCACCATTTTCACTTTTTGTTCCATTTTTCTTCTCAGGAGGCGAGAATATAGCGAGTACTAGTCGGGGTGTGGAATGATAGTTCTAGAAAGTCGTTTTAGTAGTCCTCACCATTTTTGTAAAATAATGTATCAATAATTGTAATGAGGACTTATTTGAGTGTGGATATTGTCTAGATGACAATATTTGTATTTAAACTCACAGTTTTGATGTTGTATTAATAAAGTTGTAGTTGTTTCTGTACCATGTATTTTGACGACTCAGAATGGGTGTTGTATACCTATTTTGGGGGCGTCACAGTTGGTATCAGAGCTTAGGGATATGATCTCTGACGGAGATCGGGGAATAGAACTAGAAGGGGAGAGACGAGTAAATCCTTTGCTAGTGTGTCCTACCTAAGCTTATTTGTTGGTCGGTCATAATATAGGGGTATTATGTGATTTGTTAATTTGTTAATTAACCCTTGTTTTATGGCAGTATTTAAGAATGGCAACTGAGAATGTTAACAGTGGAGTAAATGAAACCGTGGAGACGCATGTACTCTCCAACGAGGAGAACGTGCAACAGGCTGGCAATGTTCCTCCTGTGAACAACACCACTGAGCAGATGATGAACAATGGGATGTTTAGAAGCTTTTGCAGTTCATGCAAAATCAGACGAGGGAGACTCGTGTTCAAAATACAGGAGGAAATGATAGCAATTCAGGGTTTGTCATAGCCAAGCAGTTCAAAGAGTTGGGACCACCAGAATTCTGGGGAAAGCTGGATCCGATTAAGGCGGAGACGTGGGTCAAATAAATTACCAAGATATTCGATGTCTTGGGATGCACGGAAGAACAGAAAGTTCCATTCGCCACCTTTATGTTCCGTAATGAGGCAGATTACTGGTGGGAATCTGTAAAGCGTACCCATCCAGCCTCACTTAGCATGTCTTGGGAAACGTTTCAAAAACTGTTCAATGACAAGTACTTTCCTGAAAGTATTCGTCATATGAAGGAGGTAGAGTTTATTAGATTGGAGCAGAATAACATGACGGTGTCCCAGTACGAGGTGAAGTTTGCAGAGTTGTCCAGGATTGCACCTCATTTGGTGGAAAATGAGGAACGTATGACACGGATGTTTTTGAGAGGTTTGAAACTCGACATACGTCAATATCTCATTTCACATAAATTTTCTCTCTTTTCAGATGTTGTCAACAGGGCTCAATTATTAGAGCGAGATAACGAGTACGTTCAACCGAGGGACCACAACCAGGATCATATTGGTGACAGCAGTCATCAGAACAACGATAACCAGCGGAAAAAGAAAAATACGGACAAGAGCGGCAACCACTCTGGTGGTAATCATGGCCATGAGAATAGAAGAAGCGAGTCGGGAGGAGATTTTAAAAAGAGCAGATTCAACAATGACAATACAAAGACGTCAGCACCAACTAGTTCCAAGGAAGGAGAACGACCACCGGTCATATGCTATAAATGCTTGAAAGAATGACATATCAGTCCAAACTGTCCACAACAGTTCAAGGTATGGTATAATTGTGGAAAGGAAGGACATATCGCTCAAGATTGTACGGTAGCGAAACCAAGTCCAGCGGGGATGGTGGCTCAAAAGGCTGTCCCAAAAAAGTCAAAGTCAACGATTCCTAGAAGAGCGTTTGTCGTGACTGGTCAACATGCGAGGAACCCGAACGAGGTGATCACGGGTAAGCTAATCATAAATTCATGCAAAGTTTATACCTTACTAGATATCAGTGCTACCCATTCATTTATTTCTCCTGCTTGTGCTCAACGTTTAAACTTGACTCCGGAAAAATTAGACTTTGATTTATCTGTGGAGACTCCGTTAGGAGAAACTTTCATCACATTCACTGTTTATAAATCGTGTTTGATCCAAGTTGGCACCATCACCTTACCTGTTGACCTTATCTCTTTAAAGATACTTGCATTTGACGTGATTTTAGGGATTGATTGGTTAACTACTCATCATGCCAAAATTGATTATTTTCGTAAGGTTGTTAGTTTTCATATTCCTAAGCAACCTGTTGTGCGAATTTAGGCAACTAAGCCATTAAAATCAATCACTGTTATATCAAGTCATAAAGTTATTCGTTTATTAAAAAACGGATGTCAAGCTTTCTTAGCCCATGTTATGGATTTGAATAAAGACACGTCATATTTGAATAATATTCATGTTGTTATTGACTTTCCTGACGTATTTCCTGAAGAACTTCCCGGTCTACCCCCGGAACGTGAAGTTGAATTCTTTATTGATCTTGAACCTGGTACAAAGCCCATTTCTAAAATCCCATATCGAATGGCTCCTATTGAACTTCAGGAGTTAAAGATCCAACTACAGGAGTTGTTGGACATCGGTTTCATTCGTCCTAGTACATCCCCTTGGGGTGCTCCTATTTTATTCGTAAAGAAGAAAGACGGGAGTATGCGACTTTGTATTGACTACCGAGAATTGAACCATGTCACAATCAAGAATAGGTATCCGCTACCTCGTATTGATGACATGTTTAACCAGTTACAAGGAGCACAATTCTTTTCAAAGATCGATCTTCGTTCTGGATATCATCAGCTGAAGATTAGAAATGAGGATATTCCAAAGACTGCCTTCAGAACTCGGTACGGGCATTATGAATTCTTAGTCATGTCTTTTGGATTGACTAATGCTCCTACGGCTTTCATGGATATGATGAACCGAGTATTCAAGGATTATTTGGATCAGTTCGTTGTTGTTTTTATTAATGACATCCTCATATATTCCAAAAGTCGTGAAGATCATGAGCACCATTTGAAGCTGGTACTCCAAAGGCTTCGTGAAAACAAGTTATATGCCAAGTTGAAGAAATGCGAGTTCTGGCTTGAGGAAGTAGCATTCCTTGGGCACGTGGTGTCAAAACATGGAGTATCTATTGACCTGACGAAGATTGAAGCAATACAAAGTTGGGAACAACCGAAGTTGGTGACCGAAGTACGTAGCTTTCTGGGCTTAGCTGGTTATTATCGGAGATTCGTGGAAGGATTTTCTCGAATCGCTACTCCATTAACTCAGCTGACTCGAAAAGATATCAAATTCGTATGGAGCGAGGAATGCGAGAAGAGTTTCCAAGAGCTTAAGAGGAGACTCATTTCGGCACCTGTTTTGACCATATCATCTGGTTCGGATGGATTTGTTATCTACAGCGATGCTTCAGGCAAAGGGCTAGGATGTGTTCTTATGCAACGTGAGAAAGTTATAGCCTATGCCTCACGATAACTTAAAGAATATGAGACGAATTATCCTACTCATGATCTAGAGTTGGCAGCAGTCGTTTTCGCGCTAAAGATCTGGAGGCACTATCTATATGGGGAGAAAGTGGAGATATATTCAGACCATAAAAGCCTCAAATATTTCTTCACTCAAAAAGAACTCAACATGCGGCAACGACGTTGGCTCGAGCTGTTGAAAGATTACGACCACACTATTCAATACCATCTTGGAAATGCAAACGTGGTATCTGACGCGTTGAGTAGAAGATCATATACAGGAATGAGTGCGATGATGTCAAGTATACACATAGAACCAACTTTAATCTATAAAGTTAAAGTTGCTCAAGCCACAGACCCGGAGCTGATACGTATGAAGAAAAAAGTGCAAGAAGGTACTATTCTAGAAGCAAGAATCGATGAAGAAGGAATACTTCAAGTCCACTCCAGACTTTGTGTTCCTAACGATTCTAATTCAAAGTACAAGATCATGATGGAGGCACACAATACACCATTTGCAATCCATCCTGGAAGTACCAAAATGTATCGTGATCTTCGACATACATTTTGGTGGAACAATATGAAAAGAGATGTTGCAAAGTTTATCTCGAGGTGTTTAACTTGTCAACGTGTGAAGGCGGAGCATCAAGTGCCAAAGGGTCCATTGCAACCACTTGAGATTCTGAAATGGAAGTGGGAACACATTACCATGGATTTTGTTACGGGTCTTCCCATGGTTTCTCAAGGCATAAATGCTATTTGGGTTATTGTTGATAGATTAACCAAGTCTGCTCATTTCTTGCCGATACGAGAGACTTATTCCCTTGGACGTCTTGCTAGTATGTACGTGAATAAGATTGTGAGGTTGCATGGCATGCCAATATCCATAGTTTCGGATCGTGACCCAAGATTCACTTCAAGATTTTGGGTTAGCTTGCAAAAAGCTATGGGCACAGATTTACGGTTCAGTTCGGCATATCATCCTCAAACGGATGGGCAATCAGAGAGGACTATTCAAACTCTTGAAGATCTATTAAGACTCTATGTCTTAGACTTCAAAGGGAGTTGGGACAAGTATTTACCATTGGTGGAGTTCTCTTACAATAACAGTTATCAGGCAAGTATAGGGGTGGCTCCATTCGAAGCATTGTATAGACGAAAGTGTCGCTCTCCAATATGTTGGGATGAGGTGGGTAAAACAACATTATTGGGACCAGAGTTGGTACGTATGACTACGAAAAAGATCTAAATGATTCGACAACGTATATAAACGGCACAAGATCGACAAAAGAGTTATGTGGATCTTCATCGAAAGGACGTGGAATTTAGTATTGGGGATCATGTATTGTTGCGTGTTGCTCCATGGAAAGGAGTTATAAGATTTGGGAAGAGAGGGAAGCTCAATCCACGATTTATTGGTCCATTTCAGATTCTTGACCGAGTAGGAAATGTGGCCTATAGACTCGCGTTAACTCCAAGTATGTCTCGTGTTTATAATATTTTTCACATATCCGTGCTTCGTAAATATGTGAAAGACCCGAACCACGTTATTGAGTTAGAACCGGACGACATAGCGCCGAAGACTTAACGTACGAGGAGGTACCTGTCAAGATCTTGGATAGGAAAGAGCATGTCCTACGCACGAAGGTCATACCACAAGTTAAAGTTTTGTGGAGAAACCATGCTATTGAGAAAATGACTTGGGAGTTGGAAACGGAAATGAAAGCGAGGTATCCTCATCTTTTCGAAACACCAGGTACGTATGTCAATTTCGAGGATGAAATTTCATAAGGAGGGGAGGTTGTAAGACCCCAAATTATTAATAAATGAAATTTAAATTCCTCTATTTATCATTTTGAAATAGTAAGGGTTGAATTGATTAATGAGGTTAGTTATGGGTAAAAGGCGCAAATATTTTAAATAAGCAAGTGGTTATAAAATATTCATTGTTGTCGGGAAATATTCGTTTGGTCGTGGAATATTCTTCCTGTCGGGGAATATTCGTACGACGGCGCAGTCTTTTGTGGGCCCCATAACGGAAAGCGATTGGATGAAGAAAACGACAAGTATAAGTTGTTTATAAATAACGGTATAGTTGTTACCGTTAATACTGTTGGAATACCCGGTGCTTAAAACACAGTAATACGCGTTGTTGCACAGTAGCACACGATATTGTACCAATTATTGATTCATACGTAAGAAGGCACTACTCAATAATTGTTACAGTAATTACTGTTTAGTATTTTATTTTATTGATTCAATAATTGCTACGTTGATATTTTATATTACTATTATTTCAATAATTGTCATTACACGGTATTTTCTATTATCGAAGCAATAATTCATATTATATGAATAATATTATTAGATGACATTATTGACAATGTCTAGAAAGTTCTGTCTAAGGAGAGGTTTGGTCACCTAATTACGCGCCAGTAAGGAGAAATCCTTATTGGAAAGCCCCCTCTTTCCTAGGAACTGCCTGGTTGTTAGTATTGTGATTCTGTAATATTATTTGTGAATAATTAATTATTGATTTATATGATAAGGAAAATATTCATTTTATGTGGATATAGATGGAGAAAATTTTTAAAGTGACCATTGTTGAAAATCGATATTTTATCTTTTCTGATAAAATAATATTTTATTATATTATTATAATATAATAATGATGATATTTTTACAATGAATGTGGGATATATGAGTATATGAGGAGGAAGAGTATTTTTGTTGTAAAAGTTGTTTAAAACATGTTAAACATGTCTGTGGGCCCATTTCTTGACTGAAATTTGATTATAGCCTGTAGAATCGCCCGTTTGTGGATTTCGGTCAATTTCTGTTTGGAATTTGGAAAAACTTTCTTCTGTAAAGTTGTAGATAATGAAATTTTCTATGAAAGAGACATGTGGTTTGAATTTTTCTGACAAAGTGGCTATTTATTATGAATTATTGAAGTTCCGAAGTTCAAAAATAATTAATTTTTTAAGTTTAAAATATTTTAAGTGACAAAAACGTTTTTTGTGATGTAAGCTACTTGAATGGCTGATCTTTGACTAAAAAAGTGGGCGTAGGAAATTAATATATATATATATATATATATATATATATTTATATTTATATTTTATTAAATTTTCTGCTTTGGTGTTCTAAGCAATTTCCTATAAATAGGGTGCTTAGGTTAAAATTGAAAATCACACCAGAAACTGAAGTTTTCTCTCTCTTTCTCTCTCGATATATTGAGCGTATTCTTGTGAGTATTTTAATACTTTGAGTGTTGCTATACGGTGCAAGTTCAAGTCATAGCCTATATCCGGTGTTTCAACTAGAAGTACTGTGTTTACAAGGTAAGGGATGTTATTTTTTTCGTAAATGATATTATTTCGTTCAATATCATTATGCCGAAATATTGGATTGAACTTTTTATCAAGTTTGAAACTTTTTGTGTCGGGATTACTATTCACGTATACGATATTATTCACGTATACGGCACTATTCACGAATACGGCACTATTCACAAAAAAATTAAATTTTTGTTTTTCGTCTAAAATATCTATTATGGATACTAGCTTTGATTGTATTCATGTTTTGATCATTCTTGAATTTTACTCCACTATGATTACTTATGAGGTATTTTTGGACATGGATAAACCGAAATACGAATCCTTAATATTTGTTATTTTGTTTCACTGGATTCGTTTCCTTTAAAATATTTTTCATCATCCTCAGTCCTAAATGATGATATTATTGAATATCTTTGGCCTGTAGTGCAAAGATGAATGATTTCTGATGAATATCTTTGGCCTGTAGTGCAAAGATGAATATATGATTTCAGATATATATTGATTGATGTTACAGGGATAAAATATTGACGAGTGACTTTTAAATTCATATATAGAAGATAGTAGATTTTAATCTCTACTTAACTCTTCTAATGAATTATTATTTCCGCTGCGAATATTGATTTAAAACTTGTTGTCTATTGTATTCTATTATATTTTTCCCTGTTGAAGACTAACGATAATTTGTTCTATATTATCTTATTCATAATATTCTTTACTGGTCTAGTTGAGCTCACCCTTTTCCCTTTTTGTTCTATTTTTCTTTTCAAGAGGCGAAAATGTAGCGAGTACTAGTCGGGGTGTGGAATGATGGTTCTAGAAAGTCGTTTTAGTAGTCCTCACCATTTTTGTAAAATAATGTATCAATAATTATAAAGAGGACTTATTTGAGTGTGGATATTGTCTATATGACAATATTTGTATTTAAACTCATAGTTTTTATGTTGTATTAATAAAGTTGTAGTTGTTTCTGTACCATGTATTTTGATGACTCAGAATAGGTGTTGTATACCTATTTTGGGGGCGTCACAACATCACATATTGCATATCACATATTCCTTTATGCACTAAAATATCACATAACATATCATCTAATAAGAATTTTCTTTATTTAATTCTTATTTTAATATTTCTTAAAGATTTGGGTTATCACAGAAGATGCTTACGAGAAGGCTTCTTAACAAGCAGATGCAGCCGAGGAAGAGGTGCAAGCAAAGAAAGTCAAAATGGTGGAGATGGATTGCACATTCAATACTGCGGTGAATAAAGCTCAGGATCGAGTTATGTACTATCCAATTCAGTCCGCCTCAGCCTTTCCTTTATCCTTATTGGATCCTTCAGTCCGTTCATTCTTAGCTACATTCATATGGTTCAAGCAAGGGTGAGCATAACTAGCTCAGCAAGTATGACAATTTCATTTGAGCAATATGTTTGAATCATATGAATATATATCTTCTATAACTGAATCAATAGTTATGAAGTACTATAGATAATTCAAAATAGCACTTCTCTTTTCTTTAAAATGTTTAACAATGAACAACATATGTTAAACCTTGATTTTGGTCCAAGACCTTGAGCATATCATTCTTTCTTTAAAAAGGACAACCCGGCACCAAGTCCGTAAGTCTGACATTTCTTACGAGCACGTCTAGGTGATCAGCCTATAGTACTCTATGTTGTAAAACACTACTTCATTAAACGTATTTAAGTTTAAGTTTTTGCAATCTCACGTGCTTGTCGATTGACGACAAAATATTTGTTTATTCATAATCAGTCTTTCTTTGAAATCCATACCAAAACAATTGGCAAAAGATAGCAACATTGATAATATTTTGATAGATTAACATGAAATCCACAAAATACATTAAGTGTAGCCGAAGGGATTGGCTTTAACTTCTTTGTACATCAATTCATGTGTAAGACACATGAATCATAAACCTTGTCCAAAATGAACATAGACAAGGGTTTCTAACACTTGCCTTCAGTGTCTTCTATAGTTAATTCACTTCCCTTTTGAGTCTTTATAGATTCTACATCACATAATTACATAGCATACCACATTAGGTCATAATCGATCATTAAGTATTGTCATTAACCTATCTCCTCCTTCTTCTCAGTCTAACTATTCATTTGCTTACCTAACATTCATTAGGTTAGTTAACGTTCATTACAGCTTTATAACATTGTGTTGTTATAAGTGACCTTATTCATCTAATGTGCGTACGGCTTTCATTATTATTAAACTTACTTCGATTATACGTTTTCGTAACCTTTTGTTAACTTTTAATAGTTAAACTTAAGGTTTTAATCATCCTTTATGATGTTACACATCATTAGAATATTATAAACACATATCACATTTAATGCATTTTTAGGGTTAACTTCATTATTTAAATTCTTCAATTCTTCTTAAGGTTACGGCTTAAGGTTCTTTCTCCCCCTTAAGTTTTATAACCTACACCTCTGATACCAACCTGTGACACCCCTTCACGGTGCTACAGCTCACGCATACATTCAATTGAAATACCTCAAAAGAGTGAACATGTCTTTTATATATTACAAAATAATATTTCCCTTCACAGGTTCTTTGTAACCATTACATATATTCTTCGTCATAGTATCAAATAAATACAAAATTCATATTATGCTATTACAAAGACAACTATTTGTCTGCCTTAGCCTTTCCTTTATCCTTATTGGATCCTTCAGTCCGTTCATTCTTAACTACATTCATATGGTTCAAGCAAGGGTGAACATAACTAGCTCAACAAGTATGACAATTTCATTTGAGCAATATGTTTGAATCATATATATCTTCTATAACTGAATTAATAGTTATGAAGTAATATAGATAATTCAAAATAGCACTTCTCTTTTCTTTAAAATGTTTAACAATGAACAACATATGTTAAACCTTAATTTTGGTCCAAGACCTTGAGCATATCATTCTTTCTTTAAAAAGGACAATCCGACACCAAGTCCGTAAGTCCGACATTTCTTACGAGCGCGTCTAGGTGATCAGCCTATAGTACTCTATGTTGTACAACACTACTTCATTAAACGTATCTAAGTTTAAGTTTTTGCAATCTCACGTGCTTGTCGATTGACGACAAAATATTTATTTATTCATACTCAGTCTTTTTTTGAAATCCATACCAAAACAATTGGCATAAGATAGCAACATTGATAATATTTTGATAGATTAACATGAAATCCACAAAATACATTAAGTATAGCCGAAGGAATTGGCCTTAACTTCTTTGTACATCAATTCATGTGTAAGACACATGAATCGTAAACCTTGTCCAAAATGAACATAGACAAGGGTTTCTAACACTTGCCTTTAGTGTCTTCTATAGTTAATTCACTTCCCTTTTGAGTCTTTATAGATTCTACATCACATAATTACATAGCATACCACATTAGGTCATAATCAATCATTAAGTATTGTCATTAACCTATCTTCTCCTTCTTCTCAGTCTAACTATTCATTTGATTACCTAACATTCATTAGGTTAGTTAATGTTCATTACAACTTTATAACATTGTGTTGTTATAAGTGACCTTATTCATCTAATGTGCGTACGATTTTCATTATTATTAAACGTACATCGATTTTACATTTTCGTAACCTTTTGTTAACTTTTAATAGTTAAACTTAAGGTTTTAATCATCCTTTATGATGTTACACATCATTAGAATATTATAAACATATATCACATTTAATGCATTTTTAGGGTTAACTTCATTATTTAAATTCTTCAATTCTTCTTAAGGTTACGGCTTAAGGTTCTTTCTCCCCCTTAAGTTTTATAACCTACACCTCTGATACCAACCTGTGACGCCCCCAAATCCAGGTATCTTCCAACCCGACAGATGGTGCTACACGGTGCTACAGCTCACGCATACATTCAATTGAAGTACCTCAAAAGAGTGAACATGTCTTTTATATATTACAAAATAATATTTCCCTTCCCAGGTTCTTTGTAACCATTACATATGTTCTTCGTCATAGTATCAAATAAATACAAAATTCATATTATGCTATTACAAAGACAACTATTTGTCCGCCTTAGCCTTTCCTTTATCCTTACTAGATCCTTCAGTCCATTCATTCTTAACTACATTCATATGGTTCAAGCAAGGGTGAACATAAATAGCTCAACAAGTATGACAATTTCATTTGAGCAATATATTTGAATCATATATATCTTCTATAACTGAATTAATAGTTATGAAGTAATATAGATAATTCAAAATAGCACTTCTCTTTTCTTTAAAATGTTTAACAATGAACAACATATGTTAAACCTTAATTTTGGTCCAAGACCTTGAGCATATCATTCTTTCTTTAAAAAGGACAACCCGACACCAAGTCCGTAAGTCCGACATTTCTTACGAGCACGTCTAGGTGATAAGCCTATAGTACTCTATGTTGTACAACACTACTTCATTAAACGTATCTAACTTTAAGTTTTGGCAACCTCACGTGCTTATCGATTGACGACAAAATATTTGTTTATTCATACTCAGTCTTTCTTTGAAATCCATACCAAAATAATTGGCATAAGATAGCAACATTGATAATATTTTGATAGATTAACATGAAATCCACAAAATACATTAAGTCTAGCCAAAGGAATTGGCTTCAACTTCTTTGTACATTAATACATGCGTAAGATACCTGAATCATAAAGGTTGTCCAAAATGAACATAGACACGGGTTTCAAACACTTGCCTTCAGTGTCTTCTACAGTTAATTCACTTCCCTTTTGAGTCTTTATAGATTCTACATCACATAATTACATAGCATACCACATTAGGTCATAAACAATCATTAAGTATTGTCATTAACCTATCTTCTCCTTCTTCTCAGTCTAACTATTCATTTGCTTACCTAACATTCATTAGGTTAGTTAACGTTCATTACGGTTTTATAACATTGTGTTGTTTAAAGTGACCTTATTCATCAAATGTGCGTACGGTTTTTGTTATTATTAAACTTACTTTGGTTTTACGTTTTGTAACCTTTCGTTAACTTTTAATAGTTAAACTTAAGGTTTTAATCATCATTTATGATGTTACGTTAACTTCAAGGTCATAATTTACCTTCAATCAACTTCCTCTTTCATTATATTTATTAACTTTCTTCTCTGCCTCTTACCTAGTACTGGCGCTGCGGCGCTAGTCTCCTTTGCATATGTCGCGCTGCAGCGCGACTCATCAATGTCTGGGATCCGGGCATGGCGCTACAGCGCCATGTTCATAGGCTTGGGTGGCGCTGCGGCACCGGCCCTGAGCCTTTGAAAATTTTTTAAGTTTTCCAATCCTTTCTGGGCTCGTAACTTAATCATTATAAGTCGGAATTCGACCATTCTTGAGTCCGCAACTCTTAAATGCAAAGTTCTATTATACGCCATCGAAAACTAAGGTTTCCGAGTTAAACGGTGACTTTTGACTTTCATTCTGAGAATTTCACAATTTCGATGATTATCGTCTAATCTCGTAAATTTTGCCATAACTTCGTTACTTGAGATTTTTACTCCGTTTTCAAAATGGATTCATTCCATTATCCATACATCCATCATACTAAAGAAACATATATCATTTAATCCTACATATGATGGTTTTAAACTTGTCCATCAACAACATAAGATAAATTTTATGATTCCACTTGTAACATGGTTATTAATGTTTAAGTCCACTAATAGCCATCCTTGTTACTCCTTATGATACATGTTCCACCAATATCCACTTCTCTATCATAGCTACAAATGAAGAGATGAAGATTAATGGTTAAGATTCATTACCTTTGATGTTCTAACTTTTCTTCTTCTTCTTCTTGGATTAATAAGATAGCTCTCACTTTACTCTCAATAATATTGTTCTAAGTTGTTGGTGATTTGAACAAGCAACAAATGATCCACCAAGCTCTCTATTTATAAGTTTTCAAAGTAAGGGCAAAAGGGTCTAAATCACCCACCTCCTTACAATTCCATACTTGCAAGCTAAGCCACCTCCTTTGCTTGGCCAGCCATGACTCACCATGGGGGGCCCACATGAGTTGCTCCATGAGTTTTTCTCACCCGGTGACCCATCGGTTCGATCCACGGGTTCAGTCCTTAGTTCGGGCTTAGGTTTAATGAACTTTAGGCCTAACGTTGTGCTTACATTATTTATCTTTGGGCCTTAACATAATTCACTTGGGCTTTCGCAATTCATAAACAAATCCTACTAGTCCATCACAAATGGTTTAAAATTTTAACGTATAATCTTCGTATTCTTCTCATATAATAGTTCGTATAACATTCCTCATAAACTTTACATTATCTTTCTTATATACTTGTACAATACTTCACATCATACTCGTATTCATTACCTCGTATAATAACTTTTTTATTATACGATCAACATTTACTCAAAACTTTACTTTCCTTAACATTCTCGAACTTAGTACGCATGTGAAAATTTGCATTTGTCATAACTGAATTATTATTATATAATCCATCCTTCCTTATCATTCTATCGTTACATATTTCCCAAAAGTTCAAAATTAATTCCCGAGCAGAAATGGATGAATAGTTTTTTTTGAAGAATTTCTCGTAAAGCTTTTATTTTCGTCTTGAAAATTCAAACACCTTAATTCTATCATGTAGCCAGGATACTACGATATTATTCCACTTTTAGGTTATAGAATAACCTTTATCTTGCTTACTCGTTATAAATAGCGTATATTATAATTTTATTCATTATTTATTCAAATAAAATTATTTTACAATTAATCCGATTTTCTCAGTTGTTACATTCTTCCCCCTTATAAGGATTCTGTCCCCAGAATCTCGCCATAAATTAGTCAAACAACTAAGGGTAATTCTTCTTCATCTTTTCTTCAAGTTCTCACGTTGCTTCTTCGGCATCGTGGTTTCTCCATACTACCTTCACCGAAGGTATAACTTTATTCCTCAGAACTTGCTCTTTTCTATCAATGATTTCCATAGGCATTTCTTCATATGTCAAGTCTTTCTCAACATGAATAGGCTCATACTCTATTATGTGCTTATAATCTAGCTTATAAGGACGTAACACATATACATGAAACATATTGTGAATGTGTTCTAAGTCCAGAGGTAATGCTACCATATAAGCTACCTCTCCTACCCTTTTTAATATCTCGAAAGGTCCTATAAACTTTGGACTTAACTTTCCCTTCTTCCCAAAGCGTATCTTTCCTTTCCAGGGAGATACCTTTAGAAACACATACGAGCCGACTTCTTCTCATTCGATGAGGATCTGCATACTTTTTCTGTCTATCTTGAGCTGCTACCAGTCGCATTCGTATCAACTTAACTATATTCGCTGTTTACTGCACCAATTCAGGTCCTAGCATTCGGCGTTCTCCTACTTTATCCCAACACAATGGTGTTCTGTACTTCCTTCCATATAAAGCTTCGTAAGGCGGCATGCCTATGCTTGCATGAAAAATGTTATTATATGCAAACTTTACTAACGGTAGATGATCATCCCAACTATCTTTGAAATCCATAACGCAAGATTGTAGCATATCTTCTAACGTTTGAATTATTCTTTCGCTCTGCCCATCTGTCTGTGGATGATAAGTTGTACTTAACTTCAACTGCGTTCCCATCTGTTCTTGTAGACTTCTCCAAAAGTTTGATGTGAATAGTGGATCACGATCTGACACTATCGAAACTGGTACCCCATGTCTTGAAATAATTTCCTAAACATAGAGTTTAGCTAACTGATCTAAGTTAAACTTAACTCCTATTGGCAAAAAGTGAGTCGACTTCGTCAACCGGTCCATTATTACCCAAATAGCGTCGTACCCTTTCTGTGTAGTTGGAAGTCCCACCACAAAATCCATCATGATGTGTTCCCACTTCCATTCCGAAATTTCCAATGACTGTAACAAGTCACTTGGTCGTTGATGTTCGACCTTAACTTTTTAACAAGTTAAGCACCTACTATTTCTCTCTTCATGTTTGGCTACCAAAAACTCTGTCTAAGGTCTTGATATATCTTAGTACTACCAGGATGAATTGAGTACCTTAAACTATGAGCCTCTTGTAATATTTCCTGCTTTAAATCTATTTCACTTGGAACCCAAATTCTTCCTTCAAATCTTAATAACCCCTTCATTATCGAGACTATACTTTATCTCTTTTTCATCTGCTAGCCATTTCTTTATCTGGTCACACTCATCATTTCTAAGTTGTACTTCTTTGACTCTTTCTATAATGGTAGGTCGAGTCTCCATTGTAAACAGTTTCTGACCCGACTTACTCGGTAACTTCACCTCTAACTCTATTTTAGTCATCTCTATTATTAACTCAATTTAAGATGTTAACATAGACAACTTTTCCCGACCCTTTCTACTTAAGGCGTCGGCTACTACATTTGCTTTTTCTGGATGATACAGAATATCACAGTCGTAATCCTTAATCAACTCCAGTCATCTTCTTTGTCTCATATTTAAGTCTTTTTGTGTGAAGATATATTTTTTACTCTTATGGTCCGTGTATATCTCATATTTTTCTCCATATAGATAATGCCTCTAAATCTTTAAGGCAAATACCACCGCTGCCAGTTCAAATTAATGAGTAGGATAAACTTTTTCATAATCCTTTAACTATCGTGATGCGTACGCAATGACCTTACCATACTGTATGAGCACGCAACCCAGTCCTCTATGTGAAGCATCGCTATAAACTACAAAATTTCTTATATCATCGGGTAAAGATAATACAGGTGCTTTACTTAACCTTTTCTTCAGTTCTTGAAAACTATTTTCACACTTTACCGTCCATACGTACTTCACTGTCTTTCTTGTCAAATTAGTCAACGGAGTAGCTATCTTAGAAAAATCTTGGATAAATCTTCGATAGTATCCCGCTAACCCTAGGAAACTTCGTACCTTTGTTGGTATTTTCGGTTGTTCCCAATTAATCACTGCTTCCACCTTTGTTGGGTCTACTGAAATTCCATCTCTGTCAATAATGTGTCCCAAAAACTGCACTCTTTCTAGCCAAAATTCACACTTAGTGAATTTCGCATAGTAGACAAGAAAGAGCAAGTACTCAAAAATAAAATAATACCTTCTGTTAAGGTAATTTGAAGGAACCACAACGCTGAAGAAGCTACGTGAGAACTCGAAGAGCATATGATGAAAAATTACCCACATTTATTTGCTTAATTTATGTGTAAGCAATTCTGGGGACATAATCTTTGTAAGGGGGAAAATATAACGGGACGAATTGATTGAGTCGTGATTCTAAGGACAAAATCCTTTTAAGGGGGGAAAGATGTGACAAACGAGATTTTTGTAATTTAAATATTTATTAAATTAAATAAATATTTTTTGATGATTTAATTATTGTGTTAAATAATTAATTGATGAATTTGTGGTAGATTAATTTAATTATATGTGTTACATTGATTAAATTAATGTGGAGAATTTATTATTCAAAAGTATGTATTTAATTGAGCTTATTTGATTAAATGAATTATTTAATAAGCATAATGTTATTCTAATTAATTTAATAATTAATCAGAGATTTAATGATTTGACATAATTAATAAATGAGAAATTAATTATGTGACTATGTGATTTAATGTGGAATTATTCTATTTTATTTAATTAAATTAAATAAGATACTTAATTAATTGCTTAAATGGGTGTGACATTATTAAACTATATAATAAGAGTTTAATTAAATTAAGTGGGAAAGAGCATTTTGAGGCTAGCCAAACATGGCCCTAAGGGAAGTTGGCCAGTTAACCCACTAAGGGATTAACCGACCATGACAACGCTAGTATGCGCATGATATATCAGTTCCCTTTTTCTTTCATTACGTATATTTTCTTAAAACCTAAACTTGAGAAACAGAGAGAAAAGAGAGAGTTTGAGAGAATTGAAGAAGGAATTGGAGAATTAAGGAGTCTTCTTCCACTCTCATGAAAATTGACTTTTAGTTTTCAGTAATTGAATTTTCATGGCTAATTGTTAAATCTATGATGTTGTATATGTTTATTAATATGTATAGTTCAATTATATACGATTTATATGTGTTGTAGAGTAATTAATCCATGAAATTAAGATTAAGTTGGAATATTGAAGGTTACAGAGAAATAATATTTGAATGTGGCCCATAAGTACAAAAATTGGTTCCTTAATTGTATGTTAATCGGTGAATTGATAATTGATTGTGTTTATACATGTAAAAATGAAAAGAACGAAACTTAATCGGACTGATTTGGTGTTATAACAAATCTGTGATTTGTGATTTCATGAAATTTGACGAAACTTTGAAAAATAGCTAGAACATGAAAATTATGGCTTTAAATCTTGTTGTTTATATGACTCAAGATGTTAAAAGTGTGCTAAGAATATCATTAAATGTTTCTGTTAAGTTTAGAACATATGGGTGAAATTGTTTTCGTTGTGTATGTGAAGTTTTGGACTAAATTGGTTATGTTCTGTGTTCTTCAGGAACTGAAAGTTTAGAACATATGGTTGAAACTGTATTCGTTATTAGTGTGAGATTTTGGCCTAAATTGGTCTTGTTCTATGTTCTTCGCGAACTTTAGAAACTGAATCTGGGTAACCTCGCCCCGGCGGGCGTTACCAAGCTAAATTACCCCGCCCCGACGGGCAAAAAAATAAATAATAATAATAATAAATAAATAAAAATAATTAATTAATTAATTAAAATATTTATCAAATAAAATAAATATTTTAGTTGAAATATTTATGGAATAAAATAAATATTCGATAGAAATTATTATTAAAATATTTATAAAATAAAATGAATATTTTAGTTGAAATATTTATGGAATAAAATAAATATTCAATGGAAATTATTATTAAAATATTTATAAAATAAAATGAATATTTTAGTTGAAATATTTATGGAATAAAATAAATATTCAATGGAAATTATTATTAAAATATTTATCAAATAAAATAAATATTTTAGTTGAAATATTTATGGAATAAAATAAATATTCGATGGAACTTATTATGAAATAATTTATTCGAGTGTAATAATAGTGAGGGAATAAAAATATTCTAATTTAATTAAATAATTAAATTAGAAGGGTAATGATTTGTTAAATAAAGTGGAGTTTATATTAAATAATTAAGTGAAAGTGTGACTAATGGACAATATAATAAGAGAATTATAAAAATATATTAGAAAAGGCCTTGTGACCTTATAACTGCTATGTTTTGTAACTGGTTAAATCACGTTAAAAAAATGATGTCCATGAGATGATATGATGTTGTTTAAACTTAAGATTTGAGATTTCAGTCATGTATATGTAATGAAGGTAATGAGCAGAATTTAAACCAAGTTAACAAGTTATATTAAAAGTGGGAACTAAACCTATAATGTTAGTATTAATGTAACTAATGAATGTGGTGAATACATATGGTATGTGTGTAGGACTTGTGGTGGACGGGAGTAGTAATCGTTTAGCCTACGCACGAGGCAAATTTCTAAACCTTGTTTATTTATATAAAGCAAGTTCTTTATTCTATCTTGTTTATTATTATTCAAGTTCAAGATTTCATATTAGATGTTATCATTTTTTAAAAGCATGATTCCTGTTATACAATACTTATTCGATTGTATACCTCTTGAGTTTTATTATTCAACTTGAATATCAATTATTGTTAAACCTTATAAGACTTGTGAACCCTTATTGATTCAACTAGTCCAGAGTTGATGAACGTTCAAAAATTCAGAATCATTGTTAAGCTTATCTAAACCAAACTTCCTTTGGTGCGGACTCTAATGTCAAACTGAGGTGAGCAACCCTGTTATAGGGGATTACTTATGCTTTAGTGTTAAGATATTGTGCACAGCATGGTATTAAGGGTTGATCCCCCTAAGTACGAGAATAAGAGTCAATAATCTTATAACTGTTAAAGGTTTCAAGTATAAAGACTTGACAACCTAGGACATAGTTCAAGGTCTTATGACCCTCAGAAGGTCTTTTGATTCTTATTATTCATTCTTGATTCAAAAGTCTAGTTTCTTATTTCAGAAGTCTTTGATTCACTCGCATGTAATTATTTTATTGTTATATTATTATATTTGTGGGCAATCGTGATCACTCTTGCGTAATAATAAAATTGCAGTTAACAACGAAAGGTCCGACGAGCCTTCTTCTAGCAAAGGCAAGGGAAAATTCAACAAGTGATGAAGACTTGTTGTTTATTTGAGATATTTATGTTTCAGACTTATGTTAATGTTGTGTAAGACTTATTATTTGTTATGCTTCCGTATTTGAGATTTAAGGTTAGTATGATCTGGGATTAATGTATTTACATTCAGATATTGTAACTCCATAAGGAGAGAATTTATTTCTATCTATTTATGATTTTTCATTTATTATGGGTAGATAGATACATGATCTTTGGACAGTGAACACCAAATCCCGTGGGAATTGAAGTACTCGGATTTGGGGTGTCACACATATTCTTTTAATTCTTCAATAACCGAACAATGATTATAAAGCAGCTCGAATAATAGGAAAAACTCTGATTCTTATCATTTTAAAACTTTAATCACATTAACTTTGACATACTTTCATTCTTCTACTATTTCATATACATTATGTCTTGCTAGAATCATTAGCACATACTTAACAATAACAATTTATGAATAAACAAAATTCCTTCACGTGAACAATTCATCTCAAAGAAACATCGAAATGTTAAAAATTATGGCACAAGGCCTCAAACATACTAACACCTTGTGTAAGACCCCAACTTATTAATGAATAAAATCAAATTTTCTCTAAATATTATTGTGAATAATAAGGGGTTAATTTGATATAATACTTTGGTTATGGGTGAAATGTGCAAATTTTTGCAAAATAAGCAAGTGGTTATAAAATATTTATTTTTGGTCGGTGAATATTCGGTTGGTCGTGGAATATTCTTGCTGTCGGAGAATATTCGTACGACGACGCAGCCTTGTGTGGGCCCCATATCGGAAAGCGATTGGATGAAGAAAACGACAAGTATAAGTTGTTTATAAATAACGGCGTAGTTGTTACCGTTAATACTGTTGGAATACCCGGTGGTTAAAATACAGTAGCACACGGTATTGCACCAATTATTGATTCTTACGTAAGAAGGCACTACTCAATAATTGTTACAGTAGTTATTATTCAATATTTTATTTTATTGATTCAATAATTGCTGCGTTGATATTTTATATTATTGTTGTTTCAATAATTGTTGTTGCACAGTATTTTCATTTATCAGATCAATAATTCATATTATTTGAATAATATTATTAGATAACATTATTGGCAATGTCTAGAAAGTTCTGTCTAAGGAGAGGTTTGGTCATCTAATTGCGCGCCAGTAAGGAGAAATCCTTATTGGAAAGCCCCCTCTTTCCTGGGAACGGCCTGGTTGTCATAAATGTGATTCTGTAATATTATTTGTGAATAATTAATTATTGATTCATATGATAAGGAAATATTTATTTTATGTGGATATAAATGAGGGATATATTTTTGTGGTTAAAAATGAAGGAGTTAATGTTGAGGTTTTTGTCAGTATTTTTGTCGGAATGGAGGTATTAAAAATCAGGGTTTTTGAGAAATATTGCGGGTGTTATAATTTTTAATCCGACCGTTGGATCGTGGTAATTTTTGGATATGTTATACATATATAAGTTGAGTATATGTCCACAAATTTTGAACCGTTAAAAATGAACGTATGATTTATTATGAATTTTACGAGATGACTGGTTCAGAAATTGTTGAATTTTCGGAGTTTATCATTTTGGTGGAAAATTCTAGAATTGGTGGGCCCCACTTGTGGTTGGTGAAGAAATGTGCTGAATTATATTTCAAATGTGGTGGGTGGGAATAGTAGCAGGTAAAGCCATCAGGTTGCAGGTCAAACCTACCAAAATTTTCCTATAAATAGAGGGCTAAGTTAGAATTGAAAATCACACCAGAAACAAGTTTTCTCTCTTTCTCTCTCTAGATTATTGAGTGTATTTTGTGAGTATTTAGATACTTTGAGAGTTTCTATTCATCAGAGCAAGTTTCTTTCAGCCTTATACCGGTATTCCGACCAGAAGTACTGATATTTTGAGGTAAGGGATATTATTTTCTTCTTAATGATATTATTTTCTTCAATATCATTATGCTGAAATATTGATATGAGTTTTTATCAAATTTGGAACTTTTTGTGTCGGGGGTTACTATTCACGTATACGGCACTATTCACGTATACGGCACTATTCACGAATACGGCACTATTCACCGAAAAATAAAATTTTCCCTTTTTGTCCAAGATGTCTATTATGGTTACTATCTTTGATTGTATCCATGTTTTGATCTTTATTTTTGAATTCTGCTTCATAATTGATTATTATGAAGTATTATTGATCTTGGATAAACTGTTATACGAATCCCTACTATTTGTCCTTCTGTCTCATTGGATTGGTTCTCTTTAAGATATTTTTCATCATCCTCAGTCCTAAATGATGATATTACTGAATATCTTTGGCCTGTAGTGCAAAGATGTATAATTACTTGATGAATATCTTTGGCCTGTAGTGCAAAGATGAACAGGTGTTGAGATGAACATGACCGACTGATGATACAAATGAATATCTTTGGCCTGTAGTGCAAAGATGAATATTTGGTTAAAGATGATTATTAATTGATGTTACAGGGATAAAATATTGATGATGGACTTTTAAATCTTAGAAGATAGTAGAATTCTTTCTCTACTTGACTCTTCTAATGGTTTGCTGTTTCCGCTGCAGTTGTTGATCTAAAACTTGTTGTCGATTATATTTTATCAGATTTTTCCCTGTTGAAGACTAACGATAATTTGTTGTATATTATCTTAGTCATAATATTCTTTACTGGGCTAGTTGAGCTCACCCTTTTCCTTTTTGTTCCATTTTTCTTCTCAGGAGGTGAGAACATAGCAGGATCTAGTCGGGGTATGGAGTGATGGTTCTAGAAAGATGTATTAACAGTCCTCACTATTTCTGTAAAATAGTGTTTGAATAATTGTAATGAGGATTTATTTGGGTGTGGATATTGTCTAGAAGACAATATTTGTATTTAAACTCACAGTATGTGTTGTCGTATTTTGCACGACAATTGTATTATTGAAGTTGTAGTTTGCTTTCTGTACCATGTATTTGGCGACTCAGAATGGGTGTTGTATACCTATTCTGGGGGCGTCACACCTTGCACAAACATAACACATTTGCACATAAGCAAAACTTCTTAAGTTCAACATCTGAGAAAAATTAAGAAACTAACATTCATATTAAACATGAATGAAGTAAGGAAACTTGCCTTAAGCACAACTAAAGCTTATAGTTTATGCTGAACTATTCATTGCAATCCCTATATAGCACATAAGGAATACCATATACCAATTAGTCATATATTCGACGCACATATTGGTTTAACTTAACTTTAGTTCTTATGGTTCGCGTTTTATAACCTAAGTTTACGCAACCAAATTTCTACATTCATTCCATCAGTTATTATGACATATAGAGATGCCACAACCTTACGATCATCTATGATAGAATTACAATACCTTTTCATTCTTCTAACTCAACTTATCCGAATCATTACAACTGTAATGTTCGTTAAGTCAATTATCATTCCTTATGTCTTTTTGACAAACAAATGTCATACCTCAGGATTATTCATTAACGTTTCTTCAATTCTACTTCTCCTAACCAAACATATATCAACAAACATATATATAATGGTTTTAAACTTGTCCATCAACAAAAAGCTCTAATTAGATGGTTTTAAATTTGTCCACCTGGGAGCTGTCGTTGATACTCCTAAATTAACCTCACTTTCACTTCACAATTTATAATAATTAGCACAGTAGCAAGTAAGGATCGATCCCACAGAGAGTAAAGTTGTTTTAGAATTATTCTACTATTTAAACAGAAAATAAAGATGGGGGTTTTTGAAAATTATTTTTAAACTAAGAGAACAAGAATTAATGATGAAATTAACCAAATATGTAAAAAACTTCAGTTCTGCAGTTCAGTTTCACCAAGTACAATAATCAATTAATCAAGTTATTATTATTTTTCCTTCAATGAAACTATTAGCCCTAGATAACAATAAGCTCTGCTATCCGAAATTCTCCTTAGATTATCACTGTATGAAATAAGCTCTCCACCAGATTCTAACTAGCATACAACCTAGAATAAGCTCTCTAGATTTAATATGATAGAAGCATTAAGAAATAGAGAATTAGGCTAATCCAAGCAACAAACACATAAGCTCGATTTGTTTAACTTGTTTTCTGATAATCTTAGTAATAAACAAAAGCTTGTCCACAATTATTATTACCAAGTTGCTACTTATGATAAAGACAGATATCAATTACACGTAATACCAATCTTAATCTAGCATATGATAATGATCAAACTAATTCAATTGGCCATATTAAATTAATTAGATCAATTAGCATGCAATCAATGAAAACAGATTATCAGAAGAAATTTCACACAAGAAGGAATAAATAATAATACTCAATTAATCAATTACTTGTAACAAGGATTCACCTCCCTTTAGAACTGAATAAAAAGAACTAGCCTGACATGCTCTTGAGTCTGCACTCCAATAGATGATAGTTGATTATTGAATGAATAAAACCTTGACTCTCATCATCTATTTATAGTGCTAGACAAAGTCCTAAATCCAATAGGAAGTAGAAATCCAAGTCCTAAAGGAATTACAAATTACCCTAATTTCCATAAAGAAATAGAATTCAATTTGGAAATAAATCTTAGTCTAAAAGAAATCCTAATTACAATAGAATTGTAAAAATTAATCTTCTAGAATCCAAAATTCAGAATTGAAATTGGAAATAAATTCTACAATTGCCATGTGCTTAAACTCATTGCCGCGTGAATTCAAATCCATTTATGATACTAATTGTTGAATTCTTGATTTGTTAGGAATCCCGTAAACCTCCTCCAATTTATTTTCAAAATCATGAAACCCCTTCAATTGTACCTAAAATAAAAATATAAGAATAAAGAGTTTATTTAGGCACAAAATAAATACAAAAGATTAAGTATTAAGGAATAAAAATATAGCATATTTCATACTCATCACCACCAACAACGTGTTCTTCGTTCGTCCTTCATTTTTAATCAATATTTTGATTACAATTTCACTTTTTCGTGCATATTAACGTTATAAGTTCGTTAATTCATCCTTATATCATAAGAGAGATCATATAACTCATCTGAATCGTCCATTAACATCAAGAAATTCATAGTTCATATGAAATTTCTTAAAAAAAGAAAAAGATGAAATAAATCTTCAAATTTTCTTATTACTTACATATTCCTATGATTCGACCATAAGAATATCGTTTCTAACAATCTTATACTTCCAATTTCGTTAAGTTATACGATTTCATATTGAAACGTAAAGAAAAATGGATTAAGGCTAGGTTTTGGATTACATTTCTTCTTTAATCTTCTTACTTATGAACAAAGCTTGCAAGATTGCTAGTTTTTCCTCTTCCTCTCCCATCCAAAATTCCTCTCTCTCTCTAAGTGTTGGTGAATTTTTTAATAACCAACAAATAAGCTTAAACTTCTCTTTTATAAGCTTTTCAGGGCTAGGGGTATTTTGGTCTTTTGGCCAAACCGCCTTACTATTCACACCACCTTACTATTCACGAAGCTTATCGTGGAAGCTTCGTTATTTTGTCTTTCGGAATTTGTTCGACAATTTGAAAGCGTTTATCATAATCAAAATATTTTTGGATATTTCGTCTTTCCTCTATAGATCAACTTTTACGCGTTCTTCGAAATTTTAAAAAATCAAAAAACATTTTTTGATGAATAGCGTTTCCGTCACGTTTTCCCACCATGCAGTTAAACAAATGAAAAGTACATAACAGTACTTTTCGTCGTTTTTATTTGGCCCGATTTCTACACGTTTTTTGAGAAAAACTTTTATCGACTAACATAACTTTTCACGACATATAACCATCAAATCTTCAAACAGAATGTCATTCCGACATCCCGATCTCTCAAAAAGGCCTAGATTATTCAAACCCTAAACCCTTAGGTTTCGTCGGGTGAATAATATTTATTTCGTCTTTTTCTTGGAAATATTTTTGTTCCCAGACAAATTTTATTTTCGTCTTGAAAATTCTTACTCGTTCATTCTAGTCCGTAGCCAGAATACTCCTGCTTTCCAATCATCCTACGTCATAGAACGATTAATAAACACATAACACATAATATAATTAATAAAAATCTATTTTATTAATTAATAATTTTTTAAACTTAATTTTCAGGACAATCCGATTTTCCGTGTTGTCACAGTAAAATGTCTAATTTGGGGGAAAAGGGTTTTAAAATGTCTTGTCTTTTCAACTTCGCGCGTTTTTCAATGGGCGGCTATTAATGTTGCTGAAATGATGGCTAACGTGGGAGAGTGATGCGGGGTCCTTATTGTGACAACCCAAAAATTTAAAAAATCTTAAATGATTAAATTAAATGTTAAAGTTTAAAGCCTAGAGTGGAAATAGATGATTTATTTAAAAATTTTAAGAAAAATTTATACGGTTTAATAATTGAAAGAAGATAGGTGATATAAAATCTAAGGAAATGGTATGTTGAAATAATTCAACAATAATGTTACGAGAAAAAATAAGATCTAAATCGACTAAGAATGATTCAGTATTGTGATTCTGGGGACGGAATCCTTATAAGGGAGAAAGAATGTGATAACCCAAATATTTGGGTAATATTAAAATAAGAATTAAATAAATAAAATTCTTATTAGATAATATGTTGTATGATATGATATTGCATAAGTGGGTATGAACTATGCAATATGTGATGTTTATGCTTAATAAATATATTGGTATTATATATTTATTATATGTAAATAAATTATAGGGGTAATTTATTAAAAAAAAAATGAGATGAGATCCAATATATAAAATATGTATATTGGTATCAACTAGTTAGTAAATTAAATATATTAAATTGTATATTTAATATATAAATAAATTATTTGAAAATAATTTATAGAAAGGGGGAAATTTAATTTAATTATACAATATAGATTGTATAATTTAAATAAGTTATTTAAATTAGGTAATTGGGAGTTAATAAATATATATTACACAGGGGAATAAAATTGTGGGAACAATTCGCGTAATGAGGCAAAAAGAGGCGGGTTAAGCATATAATATTTATATATACTTTATCCAAGAGTATTAAAATAAATTCTTATATAAAATTAATTTAATAAAGAAAAGATATTATATTTATCGTAATATCTTAAGAAAGTAAATAAATTCTTAATTAAATTTGTGATAATGAGGTAAGGATATTATATTATAATATCTTGGGTATGTAAATAATTGTATTTACATAAGAAATTATGTGTAACATATTTATTTTACAATAATAAAATAAATATGTAATTTGAGTATGTTATGTTATATTTTATATAATTTATATATCAAAGATGGGTTATGTAAATTATATGATTTCAAGAGGGTAAAATAAATCAAGGAGATTTATGTAGCAACTTATTTGATTAAATTAAGTTATTAAGATTGAGTAATTAAATAACTTAATAAAAGCCAACTAAAGATAAGAGAGGGAGATTTGTGCGAGTTACGAAAACCTTAGGGTTGAAAATCTAATATTTGAAACTTAAAGAAAATATCTTAAGGAATATGCTAAGGAATAAAGAATATTCCGAGAATATGCTAAGAATATGTCAGGGGGTTATTTGCAAGCTTTTGAAGACGAGGGGGAAGACTAGAGAAGACTTAAGTTGGGTGACCAACTTATAAGAAATTGAAAGTACCTTTTATATAAGCAAAATCAAAACTTACCTATATTCATTTTTAGCCAAATTGGCTAAGTTTAGAGAGAAAACAAAAACATGGCAATATATTAGAAAGTAAAGCATCCATTAAGCATGAGGTGGATGGGCATTGTTAAACATTTAGGTGACTAAGCTAATTTTTAGCTTGAGCTCTAACATATACAATAAAGAGGCAACTGGTAGGGCACAAAGTAAGGAAAAGCGGAGCTTAAGAATACTATATACTCTGCATCATTTCCTTCCATCTCATATCTTTCTCCTAGCTAAAATCATCAAAATTTTAAAACTCTCATCCATTTCCTGCTATTCTAATTTTCTTTCTTTTCTCCTTAGATGCCGAACTATATATATATATATATATATATATATATATATATATATATGTACACTCCAGATATGTGGTCCAATCCTCTTGGTTTTACTGCAATCGTTTATATTGGCAAGAAATTTAGCATAATGGACTAAAGATGGCATCAATTGATATCAAAGGAGGGCTGTGGTAGCAAGAAAGTCAAGTTAGATAGCAAACAAGAGGATCATCACCGAGCAGATAAGTTATAACATTAAACAACACTCAAGGTTAAAGCTATGAGGTGATCTATCGTGAGTAGGAGTGCATGAAAAGAAGACTAGTGATTTAATTGAGATTGTGTTGAACCATTTGATGGTATTCTCGTGTGTAAATCACAGACGTGTAAATTTTTAAATTATTCGATAGATGAAGATTAATTGTCTTAGAAAAAGGGGATATGCTTGAAAGATTGAATTGTATATATATATATATATATATATATATATATATATATATATATATATATATATATATATATATACTCAGGCTAAATAAGTCATATAATAAATATGATTTCAGTATATAGAAGAATTGTAAAGGTTGCGATTCAGGGAATGAATGAATGGGAAAAAAAAAATTTATTTCGCCTTTTTAGCTATTTTAACATTGAATAATGTTTTAAAGTTAGAACATGATAATAATTAACGCACAAGATCGGGGAGAGAAATTGTCCCGATTTTGGGGGCGTTACACTTACATTATGTGTTGGGCAAGTTTCCGAGGACGTTGGGCTTGCGACTTTCTTTATGATTAAACTATTAAACTTTTATTAAGGAACTCTTCCATTAAATGTTCCATTTAACTGAAGACTAGGGGATAATGTTGGGGCGTAATTATTTTGACTCGAATTATATGATGAGTCAAAGTCCACGTGGAGGTATTTAACCCTGCGTAGGAATCAGTTTTGGTAGTTGAATATTTTATGGAATCCAAGATTTCTAATTATATTTAATTTTCAACTCTTAAAGAAAGTGTCAAGATATTCTTAAGTAAAGTGTCAGGATATGAGTCAACTTCCTTTCTTTAAGCAGATTCTATTCAATCCCATTAAGGAATCCCTAATGAGTAATTTTAATTCTATACGAGAAAGAAGGTGTGATCACTATAAATACAAGGCTATACCTTAATCATCATGTACACACATTCATATTATTTTACAATATTAGAACATAACTTATTCTCACACCGGACCTATCCCCCGACGGCACAAGTCGCCAAGCTTTTGGTATGACTTCATTTCTATACATTTTGGTATGACTTCGTTTCTATACAGGATTAAACGCGTTTTGATGGTTCAGACGCGTGAACGAATCTTAACGTTAATATTTATATTAACAAATGATAGTGATTTATACTTTCTTTGAATACCAAACAACACGATGCGTTAGGAATCAGAATATTTGTAGTATTCGCTTTGTCCCAAAAGAAAAAAGCATATTGATTATCTTTATCACAATTGTAATTGTATAAATATAAGAGGATAGACAATATATATACACCACCATGGCACCATGTAACTAGTCAAGCTCACTATTAGTTCAGCTCTCTAATAGTTTGTCAGCCCAATCCAAACTTTTATTTATTATATGCCAATGACTTGCTTGCATTAATATTAATTTTATTAAACGTCACTTTATTAATTTCTTTTACTATTAAAATTAAAAGTTGCAAAAAAAAAAGAAAAAAAAAAGGAAGGGTCCGGCCTAGTCGCCATGGCCAGGCTGCCGCTGACTACGACTCCAACTTTATAATCCGATCTGACCTGATCTATTTTCTCTCGACATCAAGTCTGATTTGGTCAGCAGCCCATACCTGATAGATCAAGATCGGATTGGACTAGATATACAGCCTGTTTGTGTATCACTTTTATATCCCAAATAATTTTTTTTATTTTTTTCAATATCTGCCCTGGTCTCTGGGCTACTGGTCTGTGCAGTGAACTCTGAAGTACTGTTGGAACTTTTCTTCCTCAGTCTAACCCTCTAACATCGAACATGCAGCAGGTGAGTAGTCCAAATTTTGATTTCTGCTTATTCCATAAA
Organism: Panax notoginseng; assembly: GCA_016801055.1. NCBI lineage: Eukaryota > Viridiplantae > Streptophyta > Magnoliopsida > Apiales > Araliaceae > Panax > Panax notoginseng. The sequence continues at coordinate 111,484,394 of CM029019.1, forward strand.
AGCCCTAATTTTTCGTTTTTATCTCATTTCTAATCGTGTGATTTTTAACGATTTCTCCGAAAATGGGTTGTAAACTTGAATGAAATCAAAAGTCCGGAACTTCTGATACGGAGGTTACCTGGGAGGATCAGCAGAACATTAACAAATTTGGTAGATTGAATAACCGACTTCATGAACTTGAAGACGAAATCAAGATTGCTAAGGTACACTTCAGTCCTTCACAACAAATTAGTATGTTTATAAAATTTATACATGTATTTGAGTTTATATATTGAAATTAAAATAGTTTTGTTTATAATCTGATACTGGGTAAATGTGAATATATAAAGTTCATGAATGTGAATAAATTAATGGGTTGAAATTAAATTTGACAACCGAAATGTGGCCTTTTGTTGTTAAGCTTGTTTATGAAAGAATTACTAGAACTAGAAAGCATTTTGAAACAAAGATGTTATTCAGTATTGGAAAAAAGGGATACTTTTTATGCTGAGAATTGAAAAAGAAGAAGGAAAACTAAAAACAAAAAATTATTGGTTTTAAAGGTTCGGATTACCAAGTTTGTGTATGGTGAGGTAAGCACTCGAGTAGATAATGCATGAGATGGGAATGATAAGGTTAATTGAGAACATAATAATCTATTAAATATTAATGTTGTTATACTGCTGCAGTTCTGTCTGGTCTGGGAAAATATAAGAGGAATCCTTTAAAAAGGGTCACACTTACGAGGGTGTATTCAATTAAGAGGGTTGTATTCAATTAAGATTTTTAAAGACTTTTAAAGATTTTAAAAGTTTGATTGTATTCAATCAAAACATTTAAAGAGTTTATAAAAGTTTACTGGTATTCAATTATAACTTTTTTATATATTGAATTAAGATTTTTACAAAGTCTATAAAAGTATCTTGGTATTCAAAAAGTCATAGATTTTTTAGATTTCTATCAAATGGTTGAGTTTGACAGACTTTTAGAAGAAAATTATAACTATTAACTCATATCCAAAGTCTGAACTCATATCTAAAGACTTCCAAATATTAAACACAAAGGTAGAAATTCGGATCGCCGGAAAAGAGGCAACCCAGAAATTCGCGGTGTAAATACAAATTCGCAGTGTAATATCCAGAAAAAAATAATAATGTAAAAATAAAATTAAATAAATAAATAACATTTAAATTTATATTTTAAATAATTTAATTGGACTTTGTCTTTTATTGGGTCAAACTAGTTATTTATTTTATATGAGCTAATAAGTATTGATATGGGAAGGATAAATTAATTTGGTAAAATTTGGGCCTTAAAACTAATTGGATTTAATTTATATGTGGATAAAATTAAATCATATTATAATTAAGAGAATTAACAATATATATTAATAAGTAAACAAATAACTAAAGACCTAATCTGTTTCGCGGTACGTGTAATCGAGGAAAGAGTAAAAAGGCATAGTAAATTGGTAAGGGAGAAAGCGGCAGTTCGAAAGCTTCCAATACAAAAACGAAAGAAATTTGTTTAATAAAGGTGAGATAAAATAATAAAACTCTTAGATCAATTGTGAAGATTATGTATGTATATATATTTCAAGCTTGTCTTATTATTAATTATAATGTATGATTTGATAAAATAAGGGATTATATATATATATATATATATATAGTCGTAAAACAATAATATGTTACTGTGGATAGTAGTAAAGCAATCAATATGAGCATAGTAGTAAAACAATCAATATGGTATTGAATCACACGCTCACACAAGAGTGTGAATTTCGTTTTCTGCGAAGGAAAAAAAAATAAAATATAATTGAATGATCAGAAATCATGTAATAAATATATTATAATATATATGTATTCTAATGCTTAGATAAAATAATATTGTCAGAACTTGAAATTTTTGTATAATATGTTTTCTGAAAGTTGTTATCATAAGCGGTGGATTATTATTTATAATATATGCACTAAAAAATATAATAAATAATTTAACTGTGTAGTAAAATTTTAATCTTAAATCTAATAATCTTTCAATTTTATATATTAGAAGTATACAAAAGTCTATCACAGTCTTGATAAAAAGTTTATAAAAGTCTGTTACTTATTTCATGGAGTCTATAAAAGTCATTTTAAAAAAGTCTTTAAAGTATTTAAAAGTCATTAAAATCCACAAATTCTACAAAAGTTTGTCACTTAAAAAAAGTCTTTAAAAATCTTAATTGAATACACCTCCCTAAGATTTTTAAAGACTTTTAAAGACTTTAAAATTTTGGTTGTATTCAATCAAGACATTTAAAGAGTTTATAAAAGTTTACTGGTATTCAATTACAACTTTTGTAATGTCTTTAAAAGTTAGCTGGTATTGAGTTGAAACTTTTATAAAGTCTATAAAAGCATTTTGGTATTTAAAAAGTCATTGATTTTTTAGATTTCTATCAAATGGTAGAATTTGACAGACTTTAAAAGAAGAGATACTCATATCCAAATTCTGACCTCATCTCTAAATACTTTCAAGACTTCCAAATATTTGAGAAAGAAAAAAGATGAACAAAGGAGAAAGAGAAAAGGATAGAGAAGATCAAACAAAGAAGAGAAAACAAATCAAAACAATATATATATATATATATATATATATATGTCTCACTTTCTCTCTCTACCTCAGTCATCTGAAATTAAAACTCCAAAAAGGAAGAGAGTTATTATAGTAGGTGAGAAGAGATAAAAAGGAGGGGTTAAAAAGAGGGAGTAGTGTTAAGGGTTTCAAATAGAACCAATGGTATAAATGGATATAACAAATATTTTAATATCATTTTATATTTTTTTTCTCATAAAAAAAATCTCATTTAATATATTTGTATGTATTAAGGAGGTATTTTGTTTTATGTTTATTTTTAAAAGTAATAAATTTGTTAATTTTGTTATTTGAGAATTATAAATTGTTAGTTTAGTAATAATTACTTGATAAGAAAACGACAATGAACAATTTTAAAATTAAAATTGTTATTTTATATTACTGTTAGTAGAAAATGACTTTTTGTATGAAATATTAAAATTATGAAATAGGACATTTTCTTGTAATAAATTGGGTATGATCTAATAATTCAACTTCAACAATGCCATTTCTTTCAAATTAGGTTGTAACATTGTCAAAATATTTTAATATCATAATCATTTCATAAGATCTTTGTTGACTTTTTAACAATTAATATAAGCTGTAAGATATATTAGAAATATACAAATGTCTATTAAAGTCTTGGTAAAAAGTCTATAAAAGTTTGTCACTTATTTCATGGAGTCTTTAAAAGTAATTTAAAAGTCATCAAAACTCACAAACTCTATAAAAGTAAAAAGTCTATAAAAGTTTGTCACTTATTTCATAGTCTTTAAAAGTAATTTAAAAGTCATCAAAACTCACAAACTCTATAAAAGTATTACTTAAAAAAAGTATTTAAAAGTCATTATTGAATACACCTTCTTTAGTATAGTAATAGTTTCTCCTTTAAATAGGAGCACACTTAGGATATTACTTTGGCCAAAAATGATGTTCGTCACCCAAATTGGAAGTGATGCTCTCCCTCAGAGATCCATCTTTAAATAAATCATTGAGAGCAATCAGCCCTAACTGTGACGCCTCCAAACCCGGGTACCTTTAAACCCTGGATAAGGTGCTACACGATACTACAACATCCACATATATCTAGCTATATAAGCTTAATGACACGAATGTAATTGCTATATTATTACTTCATATTCATTCAATCTCAGATTCTGTAATCATTACTTGTTCATAATGTCATAAATAAGTAATATTAATCTATCACAAGATCTTCTATTCCTTCCTCTTTTTCCAAATTTTATCCTTATTGGATTCTTCAATACGTTCGACCTTTTAGATGAAATTATATAGTTTAAGCAAGGATGAACATTTAATTGCTCAGCAAGTATAACAATTCAACAATAAAATCAAGAATCATATGATTATCATTCAACAACTGATCAATAGTTGTGAAACACTTTGAATAAACTAGAATAATACTTTGAATAAACCAAAATAATTCTTTTCCTAATTTAAATATATTTTTGAAATGACGTAATGGTCAATTATACTGAGTTGGTCGTAGGACCAATAACTTTCTTTTACTTTCATTGAAAAGGACTTTCCGACATTAAAATCGTAAATCCGATCACTTACGAGTACGTCTAGGTGACCAGCCTATAGTACCCTATGTTGTACAACACTCGTCCATCTAAACGACTTTGTGTTTAATTTTGACACCTTGTGTGTCAGCCTAAAAATTCGATCAAAAAATTTATTCGTTCATCCTCAGGCTTACCTTTGAATCCGTACTAAAATAATGTGGTTCGGACAACTCTATTTAACATCAATAATATTTCAAAGATTTAATATCAAACCAATAAATCATTTTAACAATTGTCTAGCCGAAACAAATGACATCGACACTTCCTTAGACAGTTCATGGATATCGAACTTTAAAACTTTAACATTTTATGTCATAACATAGCTTGAATACTTGTATACTAAGATTTACATAAGCATGTAATTCACACAATCATACAAGAATTGTGTTCATTTGATCTTTAAAAACATTACACAAGCTTCAAGAGAATATATTCAGATGAAGTTAGAAAACTTGCTCAATAAAATCAGAGTAAGTTTAGAAAACTTGCCTTAAGCGTTCTTTATAATCTTGACGATAATCGTCCTTCAAATGTCCTAAACATTTACATTAACCATAACACATCAATTAGGCACATAATGACACCAAGTTTGATTTACGTCAACTCTACTTATTACTCTTCATGACCGTGTCATTAGACTTGGAGCATTTTTCATGTTTGTTTTTACTTGTTATGGTGTTTCGGCGTTCATTCACCGTACGCCCATAATAGCCTTCACGAACGCCCAAGCCATATGCCTTTGCACATGCTTAGCACGATCCCACAACCTTTCATAACACTCTTTGATTTAAGTTAAGTGTTTTACACTTACTATTGTTCGTCTTTTCAATTAACCTTCAACCATTAGGTAAGGTTTTAATGACTTGTTATTGTGATACATTAGTTTAATATTCACGATAAAATTATTCTACAAGACTATCCCAAGTTCTGAGTTCAAAAAAACTCATTACTGGGCTTTGACCTGACCTGGCGTTGTGGCTCCCGGATTAAGCATACAGCCGGCGTTGCGGCGCTATCCTTCTTCCCCAGCTACTGTAGTTGGGCACTGCGACAACCGAAATGAACTAAAACAACGGCGATGCGGCGCCAGTCTAGGTTTTTAGTTTTTCAAGCTTAAGTTTTGCACAAATGATTCTGGCAACGACTTCACAAATCCATAACTTCATCATCCCATCTCGGAATGAATTCGTTCTTGAGCCAATTTCTTGCTATTACTGCATACTACAAGGACGGAATAATTTTTTGAATTTTCTAACAAGTCTTTCAATTGGCTCAAAAATTCCTCGTCACTCAGTTTTTAAACTTAGCGTTCTTAAGGTTTAAATTTTCAAATTTTCGTAACTTACCCGAAATCGGAATGAGCTTGTTCTTGAGCCTACAATTCAATTATACTATAATCTATATCATTCCCACGAAATCTTCTTTATTCAGAGTCATTAACTAGCTTTATAAATTCGTCCAGAAATCATACCGGACTAGGATTTTGGCGTTTAACGTCTTTTACTTAAATTTTTGCCATAACTTCGTTATAGCACGTTTTTACTTCGTTCCAATTGGAACATTTCAACAACTCATACGCGTCTATTTCCTTCTTTTTGGATATTAAAAACTTACAAATAATGGTTTTAAACTTGTCATTCAACAACAATTACTTGATTTTCATGCTTTCTTGGTTTAGTGCGTTATTATGATTACGATTCCACTTATCATGCATATTTGCATATTTTCATGATTTACACTGTTAATATCATCCTCCTTATCAGATTACCATTGTTAAGCTATGAACTACAATTCACATAACTTGTTTATACAACAATTAACACGTTTTTTATTCGTTCTTCGTTTAGCTCGTTATTTTAACTACGATTTCACTTTGCATACATATATTAGTGATTTAAGTCCGCTATTTCTTCCTTATCTCTCCGGATCACTCAGGATTCACATGAATCATCCAACCACCAACAAAGCACTTCGTTCTATATTTACAAAGTGTTTAAATAAACAAAATGCTTGAGTTCTCGTTCTTACTTTTTTGGTTCTCTTTGCATTCTTAATTAATGGATGGTTTGATCTTGCATTCCTCCTTCGAAACTTACGAATTTCCGGGACTCTCACTTCTCTCTCAAAATGCCTGGAGTTTCTTTTCTTGCTTTGTAAATTGGTGAGGTTTAGAAGAGAAATGATTTGTTATTTATAGGTGAAGCAAGGGTTGGGGCAATTTGGTCATTTGGCTAGCTTAACCATTGTCTAACCATGATTAAGTGGTGGGGGATGGGATGGCAAGCTTGCTTGACAAGCTCCCTCCTTCCTTTGGTACATTTCGAGTCACATGAATCAAGTTATGGTTTATTTATCCTAACTTGGTCTTCTTCACTCGGTTTGATTTCTCCAACTGTCCAGTTAGTCGTAATATTTGACTTTTGACTTTCGTATTCCTATCATATAATTTTCATATTATATCGGTATTATACCTTCTTAACTTCCAAAATTCGTTACACAGTTGAAAATTTGCGTTTTTCGTTTCCAAATTTTATTGGACATTCCATCTTTTCTCGTTATATTAACGTTAGCACGTTCTTTGAAAAATCGAAAAAAACGCAGAAGAGTTTTTGGGTGAATAGTGTTTTTTTGTCTTTTTCTCGAAATTTTTTTATTTTCTTATACGAACTCAAACGTAAATCCTAGCACGCAAACACATTTGAGGTCATAGAATCGACTTTTAAACACTTAACACAGAATAATATTCATAAAATTTCATTTTATTCAATAATATTCTACAAAACTTAATTATAAGCCAAGTAAAAATTTCTCGGTCGTTACACCCACCCCCAATTTGTCAAATTTAAATCAACCTTGTTAAATTTGTATAGGAGGTACATCTTTTCTTTGAGAAGAAGCAATAACGGTATATGGGATTATATATATCTAGTTTCTTTGTCAATCTTGTCAAAGTAGTTTTTTGTAAGTAAACAAATCCACTAGCTAGAATCATTAAAAATGGGGCAAAACCAAGAACACTCATAGTATACAAGCACTAGGCAAAAATGTTCAATTTAAGTGGTTTAGTTTCAAGCATAACGTTGAGAAGCATTGGTTTAGAATTTTCGAGCTATGAGATTTTTTGGATTTTATTGATGATTTTTGTTTCTCAGAGCTTCCCCCTAGGAGGGTGTTGTTTTACATGGTTCAACAGATATAACAGCTAGTTCTTGCAGCCTGCTTCCGAATATGTTAGGAAGGTTCCTGATGTTATACTGCTTCCGAATACGTTAGGAAGGTTCCTGATGTTATACAATTGTGTTTCCTTAGACTGGTGTTTGATCATACTTCTTAGTTTGCAGATTGTTGGGGGTGGGGGGATTCTTAAAGGAAAAAAAATCCATTTTGGCCTAAAAATTATGTGGCGGGAGAGGAATGAGGGATTTGTGGATAATGTTAGGGAATGGTGGCAATCGAGCAGGGAGAGATAATCATATTGGGAGCATTAATTGAGATTGGAGAGGAGAGGAGAGGTTTATGGTAGCAAGAGATATTGGAGGGAGATTTTGATTTATAAGCAGTTCTACATAGAGACTCTATACTGAGTTCAAGAATGAAGTATCTTCTGTTGGATTATATTTTTGGTGAGGAATTTGAGACTCTAGATGTGTGAGACAATCGGGAGTTCCACAACACTAGATCTAAAGGTCATCAATGCCATCTTCTCTTCCTACTCTTTTTTCTTCTTTTTCACCCTCTCCTGTGTCATCATTACACTTTAGTAAATCATCCTTTTTTGTTTTTGGCTGAGGTGTCTGACCGACTAGGTGACGAATGATACATATATATGTATTCATAAGATTGGTTGTTGCTGAACATATGTTTAAAATAAAGGTTCTGTGTTTATGTCAGGCTTAACCCTAGTTAGGCCTGATTAAAACAAACCAATCAGCCAACTAATTAACTAGCAAGGGTTGTTAATTGGTAAATGAAGCTAATACAGTGAAGAACAATTAAAATGATGGTGAACAGTAACTCAAGTTAGAGTAAACTAAGGAATTCAGGAATGAAATTGAAGGAAACTTGGGGAAAAAGATAGCTAGGATAAGGATGGACTAGGGCCAGTTCGGTAACGACTTATTTTAAAATGACTTAAAGTTAAAATTTAAGTAGACTTATAAGTCATTTAGAAAAATAATAAAGGGTAAAATTGTCATTACATTTGGTCAAATCTGCTTATTAGAAATGTCTTATAAGTCATTCTTTAAGAAGTCAAAATTTGTTACTTCTCAAAAATGACTTATAAGTAAAAAAATGTCAAAAAAAGTCACTCTTGAACACAAACAGTAAAAAACAACTTATAAGTTGAGTTGGTTTGACTAACTTATAAGTTGTTCCCAAACAGAGCCATTTTCCTCGTACATAATTTTCATATATTTCTCACTCTCCACTCTCATATCTTATTTATAGATAACTATCATGCTCAGATTTGCTAACTTCCACCAGGGAGATGTTATCTACCCATGTGCCAGATGACTACTAGAATATTGTATGCACTATATTAGTCCCTTGACTCTTGAATTACATATTTTGTAAAATAGTTCTTCCTTACAGTTTATGTAATTTCCAATTAACTTCTTGGTATTCTGAAAATGAACCAAAAAGGTACTAGTTTTTTTTATCACTTAATCAGCATTTTTGTAATTTTAATTTAATACCTCACTACTTATATTAACACAAATAAAAGTTTTGCTGTCCATACTACTTTTGTTTTGATAAAAGAAGAATATTTTATTGATTTTGAGAAAATATGTGGAAGGTATCAATGCTACTTTTTTACTGTAGAACCAATTACCAGGCCTAGTGACAATTCACATTGATATTAGGGAAATGGAACACAATCACATTTGGAATTGCAAGCATATTGAAAAATACAGGCTCTGTATTTTTACATCTATTTGGAAACTAGCAATGTTCTAAAAGGCGTTAGGCGTGATTTTTTATTTTAAGTCAATTTTAATATTTTATCTTACATTTATTCAAACAAAACAATAATATAAAACAAAACCAAAACCATCTATAATAAAGATAATAAATGCTTTTGCTTGAAGTTCAAACACGTTTACATATTGCTAATGTCAAAGTTCAAACACAAACATGCAATTGTTCAAAGTTCAAATATATTTTTAACGTATTAGTTTTATTCATAAACAAGATTGCTATTAAGTAATAAAATTTAAAATTTCAAGAATTTAATTCAATATTAAAACTTAAGAAACTAAACATAAATTTAAGAATTATATTGAATTAAACTAAATATTACAAATATATCATCATCATCATTTATATAATTTGAAGTTGGTACAAGTTTAAAAAATTATAACTATAATAAAATTATCCATTTTGACTTGATATTGTTCACTTCTTGTTGTGATTTGATATGCTACAATCTGTATTATGAATATGGTAAATCATTAGAAAAATAAATATATCAAGATTTGGTTTAAGTAGTTATTAAAATAAAAAAAAGCTTTCCGCCTAGAGCCCACCTAGGTGAGGCACCAAGGGAGCCTAGTGCCTAGGCAGTGCCTAAGCGAGGCGCCAAGGGGTGCCTATCACCTAGGCGGGGTGCCAAGGGGGAACCTAGCGGACCTAGGCGGGAATTTTTAGAACACTGATTGAATGTTTGTAAAACCAGAGACTACACAAAAGTCTTAACTTTGGAAATGAAATGATTTAGGAACAATAGACCAAGTCAAAAAAGAGAAGCAACTCTTACAAGAAAAAGAACCAAATGGATCTAAAGCTCAGATGCACTTATCAGAAGAGAAGGATAAATGAACCGGATCAAGCAAGATAAGCAAAGTTTCCATTTTAGTAGTCTCCAAATCAGTAGATTCCTAAAGAAATGAAAATCCGAAGAAAAGAATTTTCCATCACACTTTATGAAATTAGAATTGGGAATATCGTGCAGTGAAGAAATACGATACAACCGATTAAAAGTAAGAGAAAAGTGATTATCTCCCAAAAATCCTCCCAAAATTGAATCCGGACAAGGTAAGTTGTACATGGTAATTGAATCACCTATGCCATTGGGGGTGTAGTTGGATCTCCAGTCAGCTGTAGAGCCAAAATCAAATTATTACATTCTTCTTCTTCATAGAAAACTCTCGGTTCCACAAAGAGTTCCATTTGTTAATGTTGTATTTTTTCCCCCATGTTTACCCTAAAAAATAAGTTAGTTTAGTAGTTATAGTGGGCAAACTTGAAGACAGCTTGTCATTTTATTCTATCATCAATAAAAAGATGACTCATTTGTACAAATTTTTTTGGCAAATGACAATCTTTTCGTGGAATAGAGTGAGTATTAAGTTGTCAGTCAGGACTCCATAAAATATGACACTATAAGTTATACAATGGTACTATCCTAGTTTTCCAAGCTTTTCCTCTGGAATGGCATCTTTTAATCAACTAAGAATGATATGTTTTACCTGTGACCTTAAGAGAAGTATATGTGTATCTAAGATTGTTCTTTCTTTTTTCTACTTTTAACAGGAAACAGACGAAAATTTTGAGGATGCAAGCAATGAATTAATTCTCACTGACGAGGAGGTGGTGCGCTTTCAGATTGGAGAGGTATTTGCTCATGTGCCAAAGGATGAAGTCGAGACTAGGATAGAGCAGATGAAAGAGGCTAATGACAAAAACCTGGAGAAACTGGAGGAAGAGAAGGGATCCATTCTTGCACAGATGGCCGAGTTAAAGAAGATTTTGTATGGTAAGTTTAAGGATTCTATCAATCTTGAGGAGGATTAGTGCAATTTCAAGTTTTTATTGTGCTCATTAATATCTAAAATTTTCAACGACTTTGTACCAGATTATAATGCACACTTGATGACTGCTTTGATATGGACAGATCAATTGTAACGGATCAGTTATGTCAGCTGTGAATTAAATTCTGCTACTTCCTAGGCAATGTTTTGTTTTTTTAGTTGCTTGATATCTTTATCTTAAAATTATATTGTGAAACGTGCTCCATAACTTTTAGTCTTATAGTTCCCCACTTCCTCTCTCCATAGTATGTTGTTTTGTTTCTTTAAGTGCCTAGAGAAACTCTATACTATCAAAAGGTCCACGGAAAAGAATCAAGGAGAAAAAGGTTCGAGTTCTATATGATTTGTATTGAGCTGGTCGCCATAGTGTAGAAGACAGCTTCTCTGCTGTAGCCTGCAGCAGATGGTTTGGGTCCCGGCCATTAGAGGCAGCGGTGAGTTCTTGTGTCAACCATGAGAAAACAAGGCAGATAATACCGTAAATGTGCTTGGTTTCCGTTATGGGTTCTCTATCCTTTGTGTTTATGGCAAGGGTGTTATTAAGTCTCTTATATCAATTCTGTAAAATAGCAGTTTTTCATGCTTCTTCAGATTTGGAAGCACAGAAATACTAATTCTTTTAGGACAAACAGTTGGATGTGAGCACTGTAATAGAAGAATTTTAACTAAAGATGATTAGAAATTGCAGGCAACTCCTTGTGAATATTCAGATTGGTGTACAGAAAAGGCATCAAGGTGGCTGATAATTTGGCTTATGTAAGCAACTATTTCTTCGATTATGTTATTGGACTACACTGTCTAGTATTAGAAGTCTCTTTTATTCTGTAAAGTAACAAATTCGAGTCTACCACTCATAAGAACTCATAATTAACTACGGTGCTACATGAAGGAAAAAAAAATCCCTAATTCCCCTCCTGACCTCTTCTCAAAAAGTCCCTCTAAACTCCTATAATGAAATATTACCTTAGAATTGAATCTTAATAAAATAGATTCTTAAAAAAACATAAGTTACTTGGTTCAAAGAATGATCAAACACAATGATGAATGTTGGCAGTTATTCATACCGAAATTAAGAGCCAACAATTTTAATAAAAGTTTTTAGGAAAATTATTGTTGGGGCCTGATATTTCTTTCATTGGGCCTGACTAATTGGGCCCATCCGTTTAATCAGCCTAGTGGACCTTTATCACTAAGTCTTATAGTCATTGGGCCTAACATTTATATTGCCTTTGTTGTATCCCATTAATAATGGGTTGGGTCAAGTGGCCGGCCTATAAGATCTTCTGAATATCTAAGACTTTGACCGGTAATGATGAGAAAGGAGGAGGGCAGTTGACCAAGCACCTGCAGATCATTAATGTGGATGGGATCTTATCCGGCCGGCGACAGGAACAGTGGAAAAAAGGTGACAACCTGCATGCACACGACTGAGACCACAGAGAAGCAGGAGGCTGTGTCAGATCATGGTTGGTGGCACAAAAAACCGAGTATGAGAGTATAACCTAGCAAGGGGGTCTCCTAACAAAAGGTACGCATACACTTTCTATCTAGTTGGACACACTAGAGATTTTTTACACCCTCCATTGTTAAACCTTGAACACCTGTATTGACTCTCACGCCGGAGCTATCCCCCGACGGTCCAGCCGTCAAGCTTTTGGTGTTGATCGTGTTTTCTGTGCAGGATTAGGGCGTCTTACGTGATTGGGACGTCATCAAAGATCTTGGCGTTAACATTGGCGCTAGAAGGAGGGCTGAGTTCTAGTGTTCCAGAGCTTTCAATCACAAACATTTATTTGTTCCACGCTCTCAGGATGGGGAAGAGCAGAGCAGACACGCCTGAAGGACAACCGATGACCGTTGGTGACTCACCGCCACGGGTTTCTGTTAGAGATCGTTTGAGGCCCACGCTAAGTGCTCATGCTAGCACAGCCTCCAAGCGGTCACATGGAGACTCTCGTCCAAGAGCCGTGGGCAAAGCTAAGAGAAAGTTAATCTTCACGACGGATAAGGAATCCGGCCGCGACCGGAAACAGCTAGACCACGACGAGAAGACCTCCCGATTGGCTAAGATGGCGGAAGAGGCCGATAGGGCCATGGAGTCACTCATAAAGCAGAGGCAGGATATAGCCGAACAGATGTCCCGGATGGAGGAGTTGAGGGATGAAGCATCGAGTTACGTCCAGTCTGAAAGGCGTGTGCATCGCAGCGGGAAGGAGCCGGTTCAGTCAGAACGTGGGTTTCAAAGCCAACATCGGGAGAGAGAAAGATCGAGGAGCCCTACTCCTCGAAGATCGAAGGAAGCATTCCGTCGTGACGTCCCTACAGGGCAGACCCGAAGTGGTAGGAAAGGCCGATCCAGAGAACGAACTCCAGAGAGCATGGAGAGGGCACTCATTGTCACACACTCCCACCACAGTCGTCGGACCCAGAGGCGAAGCAGATCCGGGGGCCGTACACCCGAAAGTCGGGTACTTCGCTCAGAAGACCGTCGTCGCGAAAGTCCTTCGGAGATTGGGGGTATTATGATCAACGACCGACCTACTCCGAGAAAGAGAGAGTCGTCGGAAAAGGGAGTGTCGTCGCAGCCGGAAGGAGTAGAATACCTTGTAAAAGAACTGAAGGCACTCCAGAAGCAGTTGGCCGAGGTCCAGCAGGTGAAGAATACTCCGGGAAAGAAAGCATCCCCGTTTTCCTCGGACATTCTTAAGGAGAAGGCGGACACCTCTAAGAAGTTGCCTCACATGGAAAGTTACGATGGTTCGGGAGATTTTACGACCACAGCCAAGCATTTGACCGGTTGATGGACTACTACGATTTCGCTGACGCTGCTAAATGTCATATGTTTGTTACGACGTTGAGAAAGGATGCGAGGCAGTGGATGGGAAATTTACCGGCAGATTCAATTTCCTCGTGGTCCGAACTCTGCGATAAGTTCCATGCTCGTTTTGGGAGTAATCGAAGGAGGGGGAAGCCCACGGGCTCTTTGGCGCAGGTCAGGCAGTACACCGATGAGTCTTTGGGTCAGTATGTGAAGAGGTTCCGAGAAGCCGTTGGCCAGGTGTCAGATTTGAACGATCTCCAAGCCGTGGGTTTGTTTCAGAACGGTCTGGACCTAGTAAAGTCGGAGAAGCTGGTGAAGAAGTTGATGTTCAATCACCCGAAGAGCCTGGCAGAGGCATTCGATAAGGCAGAAGGTTATATCGTTGTGGAAGAGGCTATGAGTAGCTTGAAGCGTTCCTCTACGGAACAGATGAAGGAGGCAGATGCCCCTAGAACCCGGGATGATCCGAAGAAGACTGGGGGGTACAGTGATAGATCGGAGAATCGTTCCAAGAAGTTCAACAACTCGTGGTGACAAGGAGATGCTCGTCCGCCCGCTTCGACCCCGAAGGTGAATAAGGTTTATACCAAACTGAACACGGACAGATCGGTGATTCTAGACCAAATCCGGAACCAGCCGTTCTTTGAGCCACCAAGGGACAACTATAGGACCGGGCAGGGCAATCCTCGAAAATATTGTAACTATCATCAAGCCGCAGGCCATGGCACCAATGAGTGTTGTAATCTTAAGGATTTTGTGGAAAGAAAGATCCAGAGCGGTCTGTTAGTCCAATATGTGGCCGAAAAGAGTCACCAAGGTGCCGACCGCACCGTTCAGTCAGTTCAAACGGATCCTCCTGTGCAGCCCGTCCCGAACCCGCCACCAAGGCATGTCATCGACGTAATAACAGGGGGAACGTCGGGGAAATTGGTAGGAAGAAAGAGAAGGGGATACCTAGATTCGGTTATGTCCATATCAGGTGCCTCTTCAAAGATGGACAGACCATTTCCCGGAACTGTTATATCTTTTACAGACGCGGACTATCCTTTGGAGCCCATTGATCCACATGAAGGAGCGTTAGTGATCACCGCGCAAGTGAGCTCGGTAGACATGAAGCGTATGATGATAGATAACAGGTCTTCAGTGGATATTCTGTACGCCCACGCATATCAAAGAATGCATCTTGAAGGGCGAAAGATGGAAGTTGGGCAGGAGGCTCCTCTATATGGTTTCAGCAACGATCCGGTCAAAGTTGCAGGCACTATCGAACTCCCAGTGGTCTTCGGCACAGCCCCTCAGCAGGCGGAAATAATGTGTAAATTCTATGTTGTGCATGTAGATTCGGCTTACAACGCCATACTGGGAAGACCTACCCTGACGGCTCTCCAAGCCGTGACCTCCATCCCCCATTTCAAAATCAAGTTCCCTACAGCGCACGGAGTCGGAGAGGTGGCTGGGGATTTGGATCTAGCCCGACGCTGTTATCGGAATGCGTGCATCTCTTCCGGAGTAGGGGTTAGCAAGCAGAAACAAACCATGGCAATCGAGATTGAGCCCTTCACTGAAAGCAGTTCCGAGCCATTGGTAACACCTGCGGGGGAGACGGAGGAGATCGAGTTGGTCCTCGGGAAAGCGGACAAGACAGTAAAAATTGGTTTGGGTCTACCAGAGCCTCTTCGGACAAATCTTATGGAACTCCTTCGCAGCTATGCGGACATTTTTGCATGGGAGCCAAAGGACATGCCTGGGATTAGCAGAAGGGTTGCTGAGCACCGATTGGAGGTAGATCCCTCGAAGAAGCCTGTTCGGCAAAAGAGGCGGATATTCGCACCCGAGCGACAGAAGATAATTGACGAAGAGATCGCCAAGCTGTTGGCTGCTGATTTTATTTTTGAGATCGACTACCCACAGTGGATGGCCAACGTAGTATTGGTGCAGAAGCAGAACCAGAAATGGCGAGTTTGCATTGATTACACCGACCTAAATAAAGCTTGCCCGAAGGACTTTTATCCTTTACCCCATATTGATCAACTTATTGATGCAACTTCAGGTTATGCTCTACTAAGCTTTATGGATGCTTTTTCAGGTTATCATCAAATATCTATGTGTAGGGAAGATATCCCGAAGACAGCATTCATTACACACCGTTCGGTGTACGCCTATAAGAAGATGACCTTTGGCCTCATAAATGCTGGTGCAACCTACCAAAGAATGATGAATTTTATCTTCCACAAGCAGCTGAAAAGGAAAGTTCTCGTTAAAATCAGGCCATACAGTGGGAGAAGACGCAGCTTCTCGCCGGAAGGTAGAGGAAGAGGGTCTCGGTGGAGAAGGCACTGATGGTTCAGGAGGCGGTGCTGGTTGATCCTCGGAGGACTGCTTCCTTTTACGAGACAGAAGAGGAGACTCATTCAAGTTTTCGAGCTCATCTTCTGAAACGTGGATCTCCACGGGGATAACGGGGGGAGGCTCAACCGCGGCAGAACGAGGAACTCGAAGCTCATCGGCAGATAGAGGAGTCACGTGAGTCCTCCTTTTCTTTATCCGTAGAGCCTGCATTCGCTCGGTCGCAGGCAAGTCAATCAGACTCGCTGTAGAAGTTGATTGAGTTCCTTGAGGATTTGACCGGACTTTCCGAACCGCCCTCTTCTTCTGTCGAGGTCGGCTGGGCTCCTCAACAGGTTCTGATCCACGGGAGACCTCTGCATCCTGGGCCTCCGAGGCCGGAAGTTCTTCTTGGGGAACTTCAGTGGAAGGGGATGAAGGCTTGCCAGAAAGGTACCTATCCAAGTCCCTCCGATCGGTCGAAGTCGGCTTGATAAGAGACAACTTGTGGTCGTACAACCAGGCTTGTTTGCCCAAGAGGCCGAAGCTCCACTCCTTCAGGGGTATCTTCTCTATGATGCGCGTCATTTCTCTTATGCGCTCCTCGGATATGTCTCCGAAGTCTGCAGAGACGCGATCAGAAGTGGTCCAGTCAGGAATAGAAGAGATTTCGGGCCCATTGACGAAGAACCATTTGTTATGCCATCCTCGGTTGCTCGAAGGAGTGTCCATTAGAGACCGCTTCTCGATCCTGGCATTGGGCTTGGGGGCTATCTTACTTAGCACCTTGAAGCCTTTCTCCCGTGATTTCCCCACAGAGAAGAGGGTGAAGAAGGAATCCACAGCAGGAGGAACTCCTATCTCGTAGCAGAAGGCTATATAAGCCCGTATGTGGATGTACGAGTTCGGCACCAGTTGGGCGAACCCCACTCCGACAAACCCTAAGAGGGTGATCAAAAAGGCGTGAAGAGGGAACCTCACCCCCTTCTCCAGAAAGGTTGCCGGAACGGCGATCCAGCCATCGGGACGCTGATACATCCTTTCGTGAGGAGCCGCTATCCGTACCCTGTGGGTATCCGGGATCTGATAGCGAGCTCTGATGTTGCAGAGCTCGGTTTCATTGACAGTGGAAGGGGTGTTGGCATGAGGAAAGTCTTCCTCGTTCTGGAAAAAATCAGATGGGTTGGGGAGTGGTTCCATGGACGGAGCTTCCTTACTCGCGGCATTGATTTGGGGGTTTGAGCCCGGGACCTCTTTGTCAGGATTGGAGTGAGGGGTCACGGTGGAGATGGGGGCGACACGAAGGGGAGAACTTGTATCGGGGTTCTGGGATGCCATTGTTGGGAATTTGCAGAGAAAAGGAAGAAATTTGAAGAGGAGAAGGTATTAAGCTCTTATGAATTCGAAATGGCAGGGAACCCTCCAAGGAGGATGGGCAGCTGCTTTTATAGCGAATGATTTTTTCAAAATTTGCACGAGAGCCGAGGGCGGCGCATTAATTGGGGATAATGATGAGGGAGAGGAAAGGGTAACGTCTGATTTTGGTTTTGGTGGGTTATCCAAGGTAGGTTGGTGCCCAGTGGGCCCTTTCGTCTTGTGGACTCGCGCTATTTGCAGTCAGTCTTCCACTAAACATCCTGTTTAATAAAAGACTAGGGGGCAATGTTGGGGCCTGATATTTCTTTCATTGGGCCTGACTAATTGGGCCCATCCGTTTAATCAGCCTAGTGGACCTTTATCACTAAGTCTTATAGTCATTGGGCCTAACATTTATATTGCCTTTGTTGTATCCCATTAATAATGGGTTGGGTCAAGTGGCCGGCCCATAAGATCTTCTGAATATCTAAGACTTTGACCGGTAATGATGAGAAAGGAGGAGGGCAGTTGACCAAGCACCTGCAGATCATTAATGTGGATGGGATCTTATCCGGCCGGCGACAGGAACAGTGGAAAAAAGGTGACAACCTGCATGCACACGGCTGAGACCACAGAGAAGCAGGAGGCTGTGTCAGATCATGGTTGGTGGCACAAAAAACCGAGTATGAGAGTATAACCTAGCAAGGGGGTCTCCTAACAAAAGGTACGCATACACTTTCTATCTAGTTGGACACACTAGAGATTTTTTACACTCTCCATTGTTAAACCTTGAACACCTGTATTGACTCTCACGCCGGAGCTATCCCCCGACGGTCCAGCCGTCAAGCTTTTGGTGTTGATCGTGTTTTCTGTGCAGGATTAGGGCGTCTTACGTGATTGGGACGTCATCAAAGATCTTGGCGTTAACAATTATCAATTTCGTTAAGCTACATTTGAATAATAATTCAAATATACATACAAGTCAGGTGTAAACAATCGACTTTTTAGTCTAATTTCATATCGTAGGCCCTTTCCCCACAAGTACATAACAGGAAAGTACATAAACAAGTACATAACTGGTAAAATGGAACTGACAGGGTGAGAGACAAATACCTCCGTATTGAAAATATTAGCAAGTATTACTTTTGTCCCAAAAAAATGAACAAAATATATTTTTTACACATTAAAAAAAGTAAAATAGAGTAAAGATAATAAAGAGAGTTTCAAATTTATCCCTAATAGTTCCGAAAAATTATATAAAATGACGAATATTTTATTTATTTATTTTTATTTTTTTTATATACTAATAGAACTCATTCACTTTATGTAACTTTGCTCTTCCTTTTCAGGACAACCAAAATTGTACCTTTAGTCAAGACGGATTATGATATTTTTAAGTCCATTTAAAATCATTTTCAAAATTAAAACTGATGTAATTCATTTAAATAATTTAGTACATTCAATCATTAAATCAATATAACGATGACATGTTTTGAGACATTTGAGAACAAAAAAATTGAGATACCTAGAATTACTCAAAGAATTACATATATAAACACAACCACATATATATATAGTCCGGTTATCCAGCGAACTGAAAAGAGCGAACCAAGAACGAACCGACTATAACCGTCGCTATAGCTAGTTCACTCCCTCCGGTTCGCTGGAGAGAGCCGGGATATATATATATATATATATATAGAGAGAGAGAGAGAGAGAGTCCGGACCAGGTCCAGACTCCCGGACCGAACCAAAATCCGGACTTTTTTTTTTTGTTTTTTTTAAAACAACTAAAATAAATAAATAAATAATTATGAAATTGAAATTTTTTCATAATATAGTGTTGGGTGTGATTTAAGTACGTATAACAAAACATAGTGATACAGTCTGTGCAGACTGTACCACCATTTTTTGGTATAGGTATCTAAATCACGTCCAAAACATTGTATTATGGAAAAATTTCAATTCCATAAATTATTAACAAAAAAATTTTAGTTGTTTTTAAAAAAAAAACCAAAAAAAAAAAAAGGTCCGGATTTTCTCCCGTCCGGGAGGTCCGGACCTGATCAATTCTCTCTCTCTCTCTCTCTCTCTCTCTCTATATATATATATATATATATATATATATATATATATATATATATATATATGGGAAAAAACACATGATCATAGTTGCCAAAAGTTGTTGGCTGTAATTTTAGTTAATATAATGGCTAAATGACCAAGCTAGCGTTATTAAATTTACTGAAAACAATACTACCATTAAAGAAATAAAATACTTGGGGAGCGGGGAGCAATTTTATTCCCATGCATGAACTCCCGAACGATCTCATTCTCATATAAATATAATAGAGAGAGATAGATATAGAGATACAAAAAATAGGAAGAGAAAAGCAAATGAGAACGGATAAACAATACTTTATTAAGAAAACATGTTTCACAAACAGCGTGCAAAGCTTTGAGCTTATACATTGATGATTAAATTTTTCGCCCTTACCAAGCTGGGCTGTGAAGTATACTTCAGCTGAGACTCAAAAGTTCTTTCACCCTTCCCCAGTAGACTCTGAGTACCTTCCCCTAGTAATCAACTGCTTATTTCTGCTGAGACTTCAGTTTTTTCACCCTTTCCTCAGTAGCCTCAAGAGCTTTCCCATACTTGCTTATCAACTGAAGATATCAACTGTCAAATTTTAGCTCTGTGCTGACAGGCATTTACTATTCAAAGTAATATCTAGAGGAACATTGTAAATGCGATCGACTTTCTTATGAGTATGTTTGTTTTGCTATGGTCTAGCAATCATTGTTGCAGCAAGCAGACCCAATCTTTATAAGTGTTGGGTCATGATATTTCCCCTATTGGGCCGAATGGAGTGGGCCTATTTATTTAATTAGTCCATTGGGTCTTTACTACTGGGTACTAAAGTTATTGGGCCTAGTCCTTACATTATCTCTATTATATCCCTATAATATTGGACCGGGTCAATGGGTTGATCCATTAGATCTTTTAATATCTAAGTCTTTGACTTGTAATAATGAAAATGGAAGGCTGTTGACCAAAAGTCTGCAGATCATTAATGTGGATGGAATTATATCCGGCCGGCGAAATGTACAGTGGGAGAAAAAGGTGACAACCTGCATGCATCCGGCTGAGATCGAGGAGAAGTGGGGGACTGTGTCAGATGGTAGTGGGTGACACGGTAAACCGGGCAAGAGAGCATAACCTAAGAAGAAAGTCTTGGAGAAAAGGTACGCATACACACAACTAAGAGTTTTTATCTCTCTCAATACACTAAATATTTTATCCTCCATTGTTAACCTTGTGAACACCGATACTGACTCTCACGCCTGAGCTATCCCCCGACGGTCGAAGCCGTCAAGCTTGTGGTGTTGATCGTATTTACTGTACAGGATCAGGACGTCTTACGTGATTGGAACGTGACAAAGGATCTTGGCGTTAACAATAAGAATCCAAATCAGACTTTAAGATAGATGTAACTAACTTGCTTTCCTTCCTTACTAAAGAAATCCTCTTTCGCGGTTCCAAAATATAGGATTAATTTGACTTTACAAGTCAATTTTATATATATTCATACTCAAAATTAATATGAATTTATTTAATTTTAGATAACATAGTTTTGAAAATTGTACCATCTAAAAAGTACTACCCTGTCCGTCCAACTTTACTTGTCCTGATTGACTTATTAAGGTCAAATTTACCAATTTTAAAATTACTAATTAAACAAATGTATTAAAATTTTTGAAATCAAATAAGTTTGGTCAAATTAACCACTTCTAAATTAATAATTAAACATGTATGAAATTTTTTGAAACCAAATAAGATGACTTCTGATAGTAATTTCGATGTACTTTCTTATGATAATAATTTTGTACCTATATCTAATAAACATTTTTTATTCTAAATATGGTCGATTGAACTATAAAAAGTCATTTAAAACGAATAAAGCTAGACAGAGAGAGTACTAATTACAAGAAAATTAGAAGTTTTTAAGAGTTTAATAAATCACATTTAATTTAAATTTGAAAATATCTTATATTAACTTTGAAAAGCCAAACTTGAACTTATATTTTGGAACGAAGGGAGTGTTAAATTCAGATACGACTAACAATATGCATTGTGTTTTACTTTGAAGGACTTGCAGAAAACATTTCCACTGGTGCGCGCACATATCCAAAATTCACTTTAAAAAGTGGAAGTGTAAAGTAAGTTACTGGTCTCAACATCACCATGCACAATTCTCAATCATTCAAAGGCCACAATTCCCATAAGACAAACCACTGATGCACTAACTAACCTGTTCTACTATGCTTGTGATCAAATATCTATTAATATGATGGAAACATCCATTCACAGTTCAGGAGGGCCTACCTCATCAATTTCATTGGGGGTCATGATAAAGGGAGGACACATCATTATATTGTCACCAGCAACGCGCACTAACATCCCATTCTTCTCACACTGAGCTCCAAAATATGTGCCTATCCCTGAGTACACCATTAACAAACTTTTGTGGAAACAGGAAACAACAACAAAAGACTTGGTTGCTTGTTGCATAATTATCTATCTCAGTAATTCCTCCTAAAAATATTAAAAATCATTTCACGTTTCCAGAAAATATACACTATATACATACATACATATATAGACACAGAGAGAGATAGAGATAGAGAGAGAGAGAGAAAGGAGAGTGATACATAGCACATAGTGGCGATAAGACTTTATATGGCAGCCAGATCTTACAATGTCCGTTTCAAGATCTGGTGGCCAGTCTAAAACACACCTTCCTACCACAATAAAATGTTGCTATAGGAGGCTTGTCAACCGCAACACACTGTTGCTGCAGGAGACTTGTTTACCGCAACACAATGTCACGGAAGGCTCCAGTGTTTTTAAATCATGTTTGCCAGATCTTAAAATGAACGGAGCAAGATGTGGTGGCCATACATACAGCTCCTATAGCCACCATTTGCAATGGATCAGGCCCCATATATATAAATATATATATATATAGGGAGAGGATCAAGAGTAGAACTCTTAAGTAGTAGAACTCCCTTAAATAATAGAATTGTATCAAAACGACGTAATTTTGATAAGACGCGGTGACATTTTTATTAATACCATGACGCGGTGACATTTTTGTAAATACGCGGTGGCATGGTATTTACAAAAATACCACCGCGTCTTATCAAAACTACGTCGTTTTGATACAATTCTATTATTTAAGGGAGTTCTACTACTTAAGAGTTCTACTCTTGATCCTCTCTCTCTCTATATATATATATATATATACACGTCGTTTTATTAAGTAACCTTAGCCAAGCTTGGGGCATGCCTTAAATTACATTTTCCCTTATACACACACACACACACACACACACACACACACGTACATCAAACTTACCCCATTCAGGAGGGAAGATATCATTAGGTGACTTATTATCTGTGAACTCTGTCCCAATAATCAAGCCAGTTCCCCTAATCTGTAGAGTTAGAAGAGTTTCCGCTGTAAACATGAACACATAATTAGCATATCTAATCTACTTGATGAGGCACTGGAATTACCTCCCCAATAATTGGGCTGTCAGAAAAGGACTTTACACCATCTTGAAATTTTGGGGATAAGCTCTTCACTTGCTCAACAATATTTCTCTCCCTGAAACAAGTAAACAGTTTCAATGTCTTTCTCGCAACTAAAATGTTACCAACACAAGTGCTATAATTTTGACTGATAAAAATCTTTGATCATCAATTAAATATCCAGACAAGGGATACCATCAACTTGGTAATGACCCACCACAGAAAATCAATTTGTTAATTTATGGGATTGTCCTCAGAGTTTCTATTAGACTCTCCACAAACGAAGCAAGAAACCGATCACACACAGAGATATGGATTCACTTCTCTACATTTGCTAATATTACATTTATTCATAGTAATTTCATGCAATTGAGAGGAGCGAATTATATAATAATTATGTTTCAGAAATGATGGGAAACATACTTGTAAATCTTGAGTGTTTCCAATGCAACAGCACAGGAGACTGGGTGCCCAGAATAAGTGAATCCATGAGAAAAAGAACCTGATGGAAAATTGATTTTAGAAGGAAACCTTAAAAAGATGGATAGCAGTGATTAAAGTCTTTCATTAGTATACCCAGTTTGTTGCTTTGAGAATATATAACATCTGAAACTTCAGGGCTCACAAAAACAGCACCAATTGGCATATACCCAGAGGAAAGTGCCTGAAAAATTTAGTTAGAGAAAAGAGGTGAAAAGGAATAATTCTGTAACAAGCAGGAGTCACCTTTACAGTATGGAGTCGGATTCTACCTTTGCTATAGAGACAAGATCTGGTTTGATGTTGTATTTATCGCAGCCAAACATAGTTCCTAGTCTTCCAAATGCACAGATTACCTAGAACACATGGAAGGTAAGAATGTAAGTCTGGGTACTGAACCAGAGCTTACTGGTTATATATCTATGTATAAAAGGACAGGGTCTGCCCCCTGGCAGCACTCATATTTTTTCTTTAATAAAAATCTAAAAACTAAAATTGTAGTTCCTCCAAAGAGAGAGAGATGGGAAAAGGGATAAAGGGCCCTATTAAGGAGAAAGAGCTGGGAAAAAGAGAAAGAAGAAGATAAGACCCGCATGTAACGCAGGGTACTTTTTGTACAGACAGAAGGAACTGTGGTACCTCGTCCGCAATAAATAGAATGTTATATTTTTTAATAACAGCTTGAATCTGCAAAAGTAAGATGCGCTAGTTAGAATACAATAAGCATAAATGGACAGAAAAAATGGGAAGGAACCAAAAAATAACAATACTAAGTCGAGACTTCACAAAAAAAAATATTTAAATACCAAATATGTGAAGATTAAGAAGAAAAATCAATGATTGAAGTGTCACTCGAAATTGTAATGAATGAAATGCTCCTAGTCCCAGAGCAAGGGGTTGATACATGATAACTGCTCATCATTTCTCGCTTGCTTTAGAAATCAGAACATGTACTTTTTTGGAAAAGAAGATTAAAAGAAAATTAAGAAATATGGTTCTTAATGTAAGTTTTATTACTTCTACACTGCAATAAGTTGTCTCTGAAGTCGCAAAACTTAAGATTATGAATTAACCCTCAGGCATGATTGTTGTTCACAGCAACTATAGTAATCTTTCATTGCAACAAGTGGTATCAAAGCTTTAGTTGGATCCTACTAAGTCTCTTTTGGTGCAATACAAGACATAATAATGCCCTTGGGTGAAAGGTTGAGGTCCTTGAGGAGTGATTAAAGGTGAAATCAGATTTTTGACAGCTATAATTACCCAACAAATTTCAATGTTCTAAAAGGCGCTAGGCGCTAGGCGGGCGGCCCGGGGGGCCTAGGCGGGATTTTTTTATTTTAAGACAATTTTAATATTTTATTTTACATTATTCTAACAAAACAATAATATAAAACAAAATAATCTATAATAAAGATAATAATTAAATTATAGAATTAGTAATAATTGCACTTAAGTAGTAAGATATAAATCCATTGCTTGAAATTATTAAATTATAGAATTAGTGTTACTAGATATCTTCATATATATAATTATATACGTACTTCTTCTCTCTCAAAAATTTAAATAAATATTATTTTTAAAAATTAGTGTGAAGTTTATTGAATAAGACATTTGATATTATTAATTATGAAATTATTTTAATTTGTGTAATTTTCAAAATTGAGGACTTACAGAAAATGACAAATACCATATACTAAGTATGACTAACATATCTTTGACGTATTAGTTTTATTCATAAACAAAATTGGTATTAAATAATAAAATTTAAAATTTTAAGAATTCAATTCAATATTAAAACTTAAGAAACTAAACATAAATTTAAGAATTATATTGAATTAAACTAAATATTACAAATGTATCATCATTTATATAATTTCAAGTTGGTACAAATTCAAAAAATTACAACTATAATAAAATTATCCATTTTAACTTGATCTTGTTCACTTCTTGTTGTGATTTGATATGCTACAACTTGCATTAAGAATATGGTAAATCATTAGAAAAATAAATATATCAAACTCTGGTTTTCGTAGTAATTTAAAAAAAAAAAAAATCTCCGCCTAGGCCCGCCTTTCCCGCCTAGGCGCCGCCTAATTGGCTGGAACGCTTTTTTCACCGATTTGGCCTTAGGCACGGCTCCCACCTAGCGCCTAGGCGCCCGCCTAGGCCGATTTTTAGAACACTGACAAAATTAAAGACAATGAATAAAACCAGAAGATAAATTTTTTGCCATAAAGTCTGTTTTGTAAACGACAAGACCTGGAAGTACCACCAATATATGATCAATATCCAGAGATGTCTGACTATTTCTAAGTAAACTTTTTACAAGGTGAGAAATTGGCGATAAAGCTTGTTTTTTTAAGTGTTACATGGCGTAGCATATGACTTTATCGATGAGTTTATATGAGTGCGACGTGATAGTTGATGTAAATAAAGATATCCTAATATTTTTAATGGATTATAATGATCATATATACTGATCATATAGTCAGAGAACAAAAATGATCTCTTCGACTTTATCTTGGAAGAACAAGCACGTGAGGAGATGAATCATAAGAACTTTAAGTTGAAAAAACCAGAGTTTTTGGGGAAGTTTGTCGATAAAAATTTGGATGGTACTTTCAAAATAACGACAAATAATTTTTTTTACAAAAAATATGTGCTCCATTAACATATACACTGAAGAAGAATGATAATCAAAAGCTTTACAACTCATCCCTGAGAGTTTTAAATCAAATTTGAAAGGACCCAAAAAGTTTCAAATCAAGTTTTAGGTCAATTTGTATTTTTCACTGAAAAGAAAACAAAAGCTGCTTAACGGGAATGGTGGTCTGCTCGACTTCCCAAGTTAAAGAAATTAGCAAGACGAAATGACTATTATCTAGAGGGCGAGTTCTTCGCACTAAGAGCATGTTTTGGATTGCTTAAAAATAATGAATAGTTATTTTGCTTAGAACTTGTACTCGTAAGCATTTTTTTGAAACAACAACTTGTGCTTTATAATGAAAAAGTACTTAAAAGAGTAAAAAAGAAAAAATGTTTGGTATTGAATAAACTGCTATTTAGTTATCCCCATACAAAATGACCAAAAAGGATATGATAGCAAATAGAAATATAGAATAATCTGGTTACTGTATTTCCTTACAAGCAAAAGCACCAAATTGATGCTTTTGTTTATTTCCCCAAGAATTGCTTACAAATAATCTCAAGAAATAGTTTACCAAAAACATTTTTGCAACTTAAAACTGCTTATAAGCAGGTACCTGCTTATCCAAAACACCCTCTAAGTACATACTTGGTCCAGCGTTCACTACGTTTGCAACATTTGGAGGCTAAACGCATTTGAGAACTTGTTTGTTTCACAAACGCGCTTTCCAAATGTAACTTATTTAACTCACAAACATTGCACTGTGCATTTAGAAGTTAAATGAACTTCAAACTCTACAAAATAATGCTCCAAAAGCAGTAAACCAAAAAAGCCCTAATAGCTATAATTCATAAAAATCTGCAAAGCTGTCAAAGACCCTCAAAATCCCAAATCAAGTGTTCTAAAAATCTCCACCTATGTCCGATTAATTCCCACCTAGGCGTTAGGCGGTCCTCTACTGCCTTGATTTGGCTAGGTGCCTAGGTTCCCACCTAGGCAGAATCAAATATCTACTTTGAAGCTCTATAATACATAAAATGAAATTGTTAAATCTTAAAAGATTGCATCTTTGGTAATGTTTCATATAAAATTAAAAAAAATTACATTTACTATATACTTTGTATAGTATCACAATAGAAAAATAAATAAATGAGACCGCCAAAGAAAACGCCTAGGCGGCCTAGGCACTAGTGGCGCCCCCTCCACCGCCTAGGTCTGCCTAAATCTATCCCAGATGTCAGGAACATAAAGTCAGAGAAATAACCCTCATTATCAGAGTAGTTTCTTATTGAAACCTAGTTTTGGAATAAGGTTTTACTCATAAAGCAGGCAACATCACTGTTTCCATTTATTGTGTCTCCATATAATATTGACATGCTTCATAACATGTTTGTGATACTTTTGATGCAATCTCTAATGATGAAAAAATCCATTTATTGCATTATAGGTGACTTATTTACTTCCAACATGTGATGGACAATTTTTAAAGCAAAAACAAAAAGAAGGAAAAGAAAAACTGACCTTTTCAAAATAAGTTGCAGGGGGTGGTATCACACCTCCTGCCCCCATGACTGGCTCTGCAATGAATGCAGCAATCTGGAATCAAGTATACTACATTAGAAAAATCAACTGTTATGTTGTAATATGATTTGTAAAAGAGTTAGAAAAAATTAAATTACCGTCTCTGGCCCCTCTTTCAGAATAAGCTCTTCCAAATTATTGGCTAACCTTGTTGAGAATTCTTCTTCTGTCTCACCTACATGCATATTTATATCGCAAATATAATTTTAGAATCACAAATCCTCTCAGCAAAGCTCAGGAATTGATTTGGGTATTATCAAACCTGGAAGATGATACCGCCAATAATGAGGGCAATCAGTGTGCAGTACAAATGGAGCTGGCAGATCAAATTTTTGATGCAGTGCAGGAAGGCTGTCAAAAGAAAAGGTGTCTCTCAGTGGAATGAAAAGTTTGTATGAACAACAATGACTGCTCCAAGAACCCTACCCAGAAAGACTAGCTGCTATGAGAGTAGATCCATGGTATCTGTCCAAAATAAAGAGAACACATAAGAACAGAAATCATAGAGGAGTTCAATTGAGGGAACACCATCAGCTGAGCAATCAACTTACGATTTTGCACGAGCAATAAATTTTTTCTTGTTTGGCCTTCCAAGTGCATTGTTATAATACCAAACTAGCTTCACCTACAACCAAATATTACAAAGAAAGTTTATTTTGAAGTTGTCCCTTTGAGGTTTAGCTTCAACAACTAAAACATGGTTTAACTTTACAATCAAACTCATTTCTCTTACAGCCTTATCTTCTTCCATCCCCTTTTTTATGTCAGTTCAGTCACCTTCCCCTTATCATTATGTTTTCTTCTATGTAATCGTCTCAAATGATGTTCTAAGGAGCTCGGTAATTCTTAACCTAGCAATTTATATTTGTCTTCAACATATGTTGGTGTCAGATTAATTAACGCTTCTACTCCTTTAGTGTAACCAGAATGCCATCCATGTTTGACATTCAAATCCACCCTTTATATTAAATAAGTTCTTTAAATACATATGATGATGAAATTAGGAAACCTTTAAGATCGAAAAATATATCACTTTCTGAAGGTAGTAATAGCCAAACCTGGGTATCATTAGCTTCTGAACCACTATTTGTGAAGAAGACTTTTGCCATTTTAGTAGCTGTGAACATTTCTAGAAGCTCCTTTGCAAGATCCTGTATTATTTGAAAAGAAATTCACCTAATTACCTATGTATTAATTAATGGTAAAACATGTACGAGTGAAAAATCAACAATACCAAAGAGGGCTTCGTAGTACGGTTCCAAAAGGAGTGGTAAAATGGCAGGATACTAAGTTGTTTAGCTGCAGCATCAACGAGACGGGGTTCATTACCCCCTGCAAAATATTGAAAAGTGCACAATCAAAAAGATAAATATTTCCCTGCCCGGAAAGTAGGTAGAGATGTGGCTAACATCACTAAAACATGTAAATATGACATACGAACAGCTCAGTGTACAACTGTAGGTCTATAATGGATGTACAACATAGCATGTGCGAAATGAATATTTCACCTTTAAGAATATCCGTCTAATAAAAATTTAATTAAACAAATGAATAATAATAAATCAGGATTGCTTGATTGGGTACTTTATAGTCATTGCAATTTTTCCAATTCTTTGATCTTTTGTGAGTATAAAGGTGAAAATTTATGTAAAAATTAAAGGAGAAAATGCAAAAGGGAAATTAATTATGGATGATCAATGATGGTTACACAATATAACATTGTTCATACTGTGAAGGGACAAAAAAATTGACTGTAAAACTCATACAAATAGACTAGTTGGGCTGAGAAAGAAAACATTGGATACCTAAGGCTGTGCACCATAGACCGGAAAGAGAATCAAGATACCTTTTTCCATTTGTGTCATAGACATAGGAACCCTTCAAAAATCAAATATGAAAAAGTAAGTGCACTTAATATGGAAGAAAAGAACAACCCTTGATACTAATATATAAACGAGGATGATGCAACGTTCATGAAGACACAGGTATGCATATATCCATGTGCGTCATAACAGGTGCGTGTGTTTGTGTCAGAACACATATATGCTTAATTTGACTGATAACTAGGTTTCTTAAGGCAATAAAAATTTTGTATCAATAAAAGGAAATATGCCTACAAAGTTTACCTCAGACTTCACTATCACTAGAGGATTTGAATCGGTAGTTTGCCACCCAGCAGTAAAAGGTGCCAACATATCATGTCCTCTAAATCTGAAAATTATTGCAGGTTCAGTAAATGATATACAAACTTATCAATTGTGCAAACGGATATAAAAGCTAAGATGAATAAGCACTCTTATCAACCACCTATCTGTTTATAATGCAACTTAGTATCTAATGAACTAACAGAATGGGAAAAAATCCAAACACTTTCACCATAGAGAAAGAGAGATTACATACCCATCATGAAAATCCTTCTGCAAAGATGCATCTGAAGTATTCTGTCTTGAAAGTAAAGAATAGTCAATAATATGTTCCGGTAAAGTCCTTGAAGCTGCAATATGTGTACCGGCCTGTAAAATTAGAAGTATGTTAATTTTGTTTCCCTCAACATCAACCAGGAAACACAAAAGGATACAAGTATCCAGAATTTCAAGAGTGCACATGTAACAACCCGGTTCAAATCCCGAGTCCGGAACAAATCTCGGGTCAAATCCCAGGTTCGAATTGAATCCATCCAAAATAAGGTCTTAAACCACTGGCCCAATAGTATCTTCTTAGGTCATCTTAGCCCACCACGAGCTCACCCAAAAGGTCATGATTTGAAGATACTATTAGTAGTAACTTATTTCCTTATATGCAGACAAATTTTTCTTCTATCTTTCGATGTGGGACTGGGGTGTTACAGCACACCAATTCCAAAGTCGCATGAAATTTTCAAGTGATTCATGCTCCATAGCGGTCACATCATGTAAATATACA
Source organism: Panax notoginseng (assembly GCA_016801055.1). Classification (NCBI taxonomy): domain Eukaryota; kingdom Viridiplantae; phylum Streptophyta; class Magnoliopsida; order Apiales; family Araliaceae; genus Panax; species Panax notoginseng. The sequence goes on from CM029019.1 coordinate 111,515,121, forward strand.
AAATTGTGAATTAAGCATGTGAGAACGACTTTTAAACATCTGGGGTCATGTGTCAGAGCCAGTAAATATAATTGGGGATATAACAGTAAATAATATTAGTTGTAGTGGCAAGTAGTTTATAGAGCGTAGCTTATTCCATGTGATTCTAGAAAGGAGGTAGTCGAGAGAGAAAACTAGTCTTTTGTTTACTTGTATTGCTTTATAAATAGTAGCTGGTGTAATAGATGAAAACGAGATTATTATAATGAATGAATTTCTGAGAACGAACTCAATTTTGAGTCACAGTTATGCTTCTTCCTCCCATTCTTTTCCAACCTCAGCTCTATCTTCTTCTACCTTTATTCTATCCCTATTTTCTATGGCTTCTCTCTCCTAAATCTGTGTAATATCCTCTCTGTGCTCAGGACTAACACTAGGGTCCTGACACATTGGTATCAGCGCAATCGAACCTGCTACCTTCTTCCTCTGCAATCTACTAATCTCTGATCTTCTTCTCCTTAATCTTCTGGTCTTCTTCTCTTCTTCAAGCTATCTCAAATTCTTACTTATACCTTAATCTATCAACTGCACACCAAGTGTTTGTTGAATTGTTTCAGTCAAAACACTCTTTTATTCTTCTCAAAAAACTCAATCTCAATCTCAATCTCCTCCTCTTAATCTCCAATTCATTCTCATCTTCTCAAGATTATTCTACTCAATTTCTGTCTCTTATACACTTCTAATACTTCACAAAATTCAGTAACAACAAAAAAAATATGAACCAAGCAGCAGCAGAAAATCAATGGAACAAGCAGCTCTGATGCTTTGTTTTCTGGAGCTCCTGCAATTGAAGGAAATCAGTTCACAGCTGAGTTGATTATGATCTGGTAATTTTTTGTGTTTATGAAATCAAATCAACTTATACAACTTCTATGACATTATTCCTGAATTAAATAATATTATCAAACACATACATTGCATAATCATTCATTCAGCTCTCATTTAATACATTGTTCTGCTATTAACAGTTGATAAACTAGTTTAATTCATTGTTGAACTTGTTTGTACAACTGATATTTGATCAGTTTGAGTCTAAGCTTCATTTTACAACTCATTTACTCCTTTAAGTCTCTCTAAGCTCAAGCTGGGAAGACTCAACAATTGTTTGAAATATGATCCTTATATTATTCACAAGAGATCCAGTTCCCTACTGTCCTACCAAATTGTGCTAACTCAAGCTCATTTAATCTATAACTGAGTAGTGTCGCCATTACTCAGAAAAATCTTCAAACGCCGTAGTTCGACTTATCCCTTAAAATAAGATATCATTCCTATTCCTTCACATCTGAGTATGTTGGGACCAACTCACAGAGGTCAGAACATGTTGTTGCAACAAGACTTGTTAAGTTTTAGGGACAATACTAATGAGAACTTTCAGAAAATGGACTCCTCATGGAATACATGACTGATTTGATGAGGCAAAGAGATTCTAATGCTGGACCATAGTTGTCATGGTGTCGCCATAGCGTCGTCTAGGCGTCCTGGCGTTAGAGAAAGGTAAAGCAACGCCTTGGACGCCTAGCCGCCAAGGCTCAGACATTGGTAGCGGGACCGAGTTAAGTGATTAAGTCCTTTTTTACCATGACTCATAATTACCCAAGTGATTCAACCCATGACCTTAACCCAACCTACTCCTTTGAGTGAGAGTAATGCTCATGAGGGAGACTTAAATGACTTCATAGTTAATGACTTTGCTTGAGCTATGACTAGAAACAGAGTAGAGACTGTATTAATTATTATGTTTTGGGTTTTAGTATATATAAAATTTTATTATGTAATATACTTTTAAAATAAAATAAATAATGTATAAATTGCACATTGTTAACGACTTTTCGCCATACGGACGCCTTACCGCCTTGGCGCCGTGACAACTATGTGCTAGACCAGAGTTTATAAATTTCTTTGGTAATGTGGACTAGGGCAAGAATTCAGTCCATGTGAGCCAAAAAAATATAAGCAAATTTTCAGAAATCCTACACAATTTGAGAAGGAAAGTAGAAGGAACCTTGATTATGATGAGGTCCATAGGAATCAAAACTCAGTTCTAAGGAAGGGGATGACAAGGATCTTAAGCCTCTCGCACTCTCATTTCCCATCTTCTCTGTGAATAATTGTGAAGAATCATATTATGAAGGTCCTCCAATATATGACGAAGAATTGCAGCAAAGTGACTTGATAGCAGAAAGGGAACTGCACATCTTGTGAATCAACATTTTCAAAAGATTCAACCAACTAAAAGATTGGTACCAAATAAGAGTCAATGAACTGGGGAAGTCCAAACTCTCTTCCCCTCAATTCTTTAAACAAAATACCATTTATGGCAAGCAGTGTTCTAAAAATCCCCGCCTAAGTCCGCCTAGGCCCCCCTGGCGCCTCACCTAGGCCCAAAGCGCCAAAAAAATTCTTCCAAAAAATTAGGAGGGGCCTAGGTGGGGTCTAGGCGGAGAGATTTTTTTTATTTTAATAACTACCCAAACCAGATCTTGATATATTTATTTTTCTAATGATTTACCATATTCATAATACATGTTGTAGCATATCAAATCACAACGAAAAATGAACAATATCAAGTCAAAATGGATAATTTTATTATAGTTGTAATTTTTTGAACTTGTACCAAATTCAAATTATATAAATGATGATACATTTATAATATTTAGTTTAATTCAATATAATTCTTAAATTTATGTTTAGTTTCTTAAGTTTTAATATTGAATTAAATTTTTGAAATTTTAAATTTTATTATTTAATAGCAATCTTGTTTATGAATAAAATTAATACGTTAAAAATATGTTTGAACTTTGAACAATTGCATATTTGTGTTTGAGCTTTGACATTAGTAATATGGATATGTATTTGAACTTTAAGCAAAGGCCTTTATTATCTTTATTATAGATTATTTTGCTTTATATTATTGTTTTGTTTGGATAAATGTAAGATAAAATATTAAAATTGGCTTAAAATAAAAAATCTCGCCCAAGCCCCCTAGGCGCTAGGCCCCCCTCGGCCGCCCGCCTAGCACCTTTTAGAACATTGATGGCAAGATAAAAATTCTTTGTTTGATGTTGAAACTCAAGGAAACGACTATGTACAACAAGTGAAAAGTGCTGCAGAACCACACTCTAATCAAGGGCTATTGGAAACCCAAAGCCAAAAAGTTAATCAAGAGGCAAGGCAAAGGTGGCTTCCTTCATTACAATTGGAAAAGTCAAATTACTATGGTCCTCTGAAAGTTGGTAGAAATCCAGAGTATATTGGTATTTGGTACCCTACAGAATGATGAAGACTTATGGTATAGTGTCCCACCAATATTTGACGAGGAGCCTAAGGTGGATACCTATCAGGATAGACAACTTTTATGTCCAGTCAGTGTTAAGGGGCAGCAGCCCTTAATAATGAAACCCAGCCGAGATTCAGTATCACACAAGGGTCCCTTCAAACTGGGACCTTTAGAGCATTCACAACAGTTTTTCCAATAAACTCTCTATCCCCAACTTTGAAAAATACATCAACAAATCATTATCCAACATTTTCCTTATCCTTATTTAACTCTCTATTTTAATCTCTATATTTCACTCCTCAGGACGAGGGAGTCAAAAACCGTTCTCTATGTATGCAAAATAACATTTCACACCTTCACTTAAGTGGACAACTCATCAATCATTATCCAACTCATCTTCATTTTCAAATTATAAAATTAATATTGACTTATTTTTTAAAAATTAATTTCAAACATATTCAAATTTAAAATTGATATAAACTTATTTAATTCATGTCAATATAATTATAAATATTATAAAAGTACTATTAATTATAAAATTTATTATTTTTAAAATTTAAATTAACCATATTAATTTTAAATTTTAAAATATCATATATTAACTTTTTAAAAGTTACTCCCTCTGTCCCTAATTATCTGCTGTTTTAGCAAAAAAAATATCCCACAATATCTGCTTTTTCAAGATTTCAATACATTTTTTCCCTTTGTTTTTCAAGTTTGCCCCTTTACCCTAATTGTTGATAGTCATTACTCTCATTCACGCCTATCCTCTTTTTTAAACATCCTTTTCATATTTCCACCAATAAGGATTCACTCCTCTCTTTTCTCCAATTCTCTTCCTTTCTCCACACGTATATACGCACTCATACTTTCTCTCTCTGCAGACTATATCGTGTATTGGAGCCGCTGCTCGTTTGATTCAATTTTTTTTCTTCAATTGATCACTGTTTCTCTTCAAGCTAGATTCCATGTCGGTGAGTGTTCAAATTTTCTTGATCTCAGTTTTAATTTCTATAATTTAGGAAGATGAAGAGAAAAAGAAACGATGATGCCTTGAGGAGTATGGAGTATTTCAGAGTTTTTGTGGAAAGAAATTTAGGAAGACGAAGAGTTGCATAGGTGTACGTGAGATTTTTGCGAAAAACAAAAAAGTCAGCACAAAAGGTATTTTAGTATTTTTATCACATATTGGTACTCTAGAACAACAGATAATTTGGGACGGAGGGAGTACTATTAATCTTATGTACATTTGCAGCTACAATTCATTCAATACTCACTCCATAAATTACTTAAAATTTAAAATAAAATAAAAGTTATTTTACAATGGAATACAATTGATAAATTATACTCTCCTTTATAAATTATAAGATTATTATTAATTTTTATAAGTCAATTTTATGCATTCTCAAACTTAATAATTTTGTTAAGAATTGTAAAAATAATAGATTTTATTAGTAGTATTTTTTTTAAATAAGTTACAATATGATTAAATTTAAATTTAAAAATATCACATACTTACTTCAAAAAAATTTAATAAATTAATAGCGATTTTATAATTAAAAACAAGAGGTTTTAATTTATTACATCTATCATAAGCTTTAACGCATGAAGCCAATACAAAGATCAAATAGTTATAACGGTCAAAACATGTTTGACTGTTGGAACTTTTAAATTTCAAAATTCATTATTTAAAGAATATATATATATATATATATATATATATATATATATATATAAGAAACTTGTTGGGTACATAGTGAAAAAATTGAATATCTATCCTGCAGAATGACCCAATAGCACTACAGAGTAAAGATAGATATAAGGAAACTATTGTGAATGCTCTTAATAACCCATTCAAGGAAAGCATGAGCACTCCTAATTTATGCAATCCAGAAATATATGGTCTGCTACTCCATGGAAAGACACGTGTGTTGTGGAACCAGAAACATTGGAGACTCAAGATGTAAAACAAGGTCCAGAAGTAGCAGAAAACTTACAACCAATTATTCAGGTGATTCCTACACAAAGTACAAGGCAATGAAAAGAAACTATCCATCTAGAGCATGCCAATTTCATTATTGAGATAGGCAGACCCCTGCCCTTTGAAACAATTGGTGCTGAATGCAAGAATACTTTGACCCAAAAGGGGTGGTATGCAACACCTACTCCGTGGAGGGACAAAATAGAATCAGCATTTGAAATCCTACACTCTGAAAATGGGGTTAAGGCAAGCCTTCAGTGCAATGCTTAGTATGGGAATATTGTTGAAAATCCCCAAGTGACATCTCTAAAGGCAAAAACACTCTAGCCTCCTTAAAGGGTGAGAAGAGAATGTTTTGATTTTTGATCTTTATGATAAGAGAATGGTTAAGCATTTGAGTAAGGAATTCATGAGGAATACCAAGAAAGACATAAGTGGCCATCTGTGACGAACGAGAATTTTGTAAATTATTTTAAATACTTATTGGAGTAAATAAATATTTTTCGATGATTTAATTATTAGATTTAATAATTAATCGATGCAATTGTGGTAGATTAATTTAATTATATGTGTTACATTTATTAAATTAATGTGGAGAATAATTATTATTCAAGTATGTAATTATGTGAGCTTGTCGAATTAAATAAGTTATTTAATTAAGCATGATGTTATTTAATTAATCTAATTATTAATTAGAGATTTAATAAATTGTTATTATTTATTAATGAGAAAAATTAATTATGTGACTATATGAATTTATGAGAAAATATTATATTTTATTTATAATAAATTAAATAAAATATTAGAATTATTTTATAAGGAGTGTGACATTTATTAAACTATATAATAAAAGGTTTATTAAAATAATGAGCTTTGAATTTATTTGCTAAGCCAAACATGGCACTAAGAGAGGTTATGGGCACTTAACCCATGACTGGGCAACTGACCACATCGCGTCAGTTTTATTTCTTCGACGCTTCCTTCTTCTTCTTCATAATTTCCTAAGTCTGGCATTATTTTCAGAGAGAGTTCAGAGAGAAGGTGAGAATTTTTGAGAGAATTTGTGAGTGTGTAATTACAGGTTATTGCAAAAAGGGTTATCTGATCATCTTATACTCTGGGTAATTCTCTCCAAACCCAATTTCTACACTTACGTCTTTTAGGTTTTCATAAAATGGCTTTCACAGTTTTTTAAAAATCTCTGTGTTTGGTATATGAGATGAGTATAACTTTATATATGTGTGTTATGTTATACCAAATAGTGTTTAATTATATATACCATGTAAGCCATGTGATCAGTTTCATGAAAGCATGTCGTACGTATGTTTTTCAAAATAAACAGAGTACGTGATATGGCCATATGGCCATATATGTGATAATTAATGTATTGATTATATATTATCCCTAAATTTTGGACTTGTATGTTGTTATGCATGTTAATACGAAGAGTTTAAGCCTTAAACGAACGAATTCGGTGTTGTAACGAATTCGTAGGGAGAATTTTCACATAAAGTTTTCTAAAACTTCATGAACATCAAAGTCAGTGAATTGTTAGGCTTTAAATCTGTTATTAAGTGTTTAAAATTAGTTTTGTCAGTATATAAATATTGGGTATTAATTATATATGAATTCCAACATGTGGGTATGTTTAATTTGGAGAATTAATGATTTTGTAGTAATTATTTTCGCTGAATTCTGTGTTTTTCGCGAACTGAAAAAAAAATGAGCTTTTAAATTTTCTAAGTCTAACAATGGGTTAGTGTATTAAAATAATGAACATGTAAATATGTTAGAAATATTATATGATGATAAAATATTTGTTTAGCATGTAAATAACATAATTACATGTGAATTGTATTATTAAATACATAATTAGTTATTCATTCATGACGAACAAATTAGGTGTCAACGTGATGATTTGACTAAGTTAGTCAATTATTAAAGTAGACAACGAGAATAAGTTATGATGATTAGTTAATAATTAACTGGTATTGAATGTGAATGGTATGTAGGATTTATTTCAAAGAACGTGATTAGTTAAAGTGTAATATACACGCGAGGCAAGTCTCCTAAACTTAAACTCTTAAATTGAGCAAGTTTCTTAACTCTATTTTTACATTGAGCAATTTACTTAAACTTAAATTATTATTCAAGTTCAAGTATTATATTAAAGATTGATTATCTTTCAAAGCATGATTCAATTATACAATAATTGTTCTATTGTATACATTTGAGATTATTATTCAAATCGAATATCATTATTGTTGAACATTTTTAGACTAGTGAATCTTAATGATTTAGCTAGTCCTTAGTTGATGAACGTTCTAAATTTCAGAACCCTTATTGAATTATCCAAACCAAACTTCCTTTGGTGCGGACTCGAATGTCAAACTGAGATGAACAACCCTGAAAAGGGATTCACTTATGCGTTAGCGTTAAGATATTGTGCACAGTATGGTACTAAGGGCTGATCCCCCTAAGTACGAGAAAAAGGTCCATAGTCTTATGACTGTTAAAGGTTTCAAGTATAACCCTTGTTAACCTAGGACATAGTTCAAGGTCTTATGACCCTCAGTATTCTTTTGATTCATGTTATTTATTCTTGATTCAAAAGTTGAGCTTTATTCAGATGTCGTTGATTATTCGCATTTTGTTATACTGTTGTTTCATTTTTTTATACTTGTGGGCATTTGTGCTCACTCTTGCTTAATAATAACATTGCAGTTAAGAATGAAAGAAGCGATGAACCATCCACTAGTAAGGGCAAGGGCAAAGTTAGCAAATGATGAAGACCTGTTATTTATTAATTGATGTATTTGTTTAAGACTTGAGTTATGTTGATGTTAAGACTTATGTGTTTAGAATTCCGCACAGATGTTTTAAGGTTAGAGTAACCTGGGATTTATTTATGATTCAGTTGATGTAACCCTTAAGGGAATAGATTTTATTATGATTTCTATCTATTGTTTGGTTTGATATTATTTATGGGTAGATAGATAGATGATGCTTGTACAGTGAACACCAAATCCCGTGGAATCGAAGTACCCGGATTTGGGGGTGTCACAAGTTGGTATCAGAGCCGTAGGTTATGAACCTTAGGTGGGGGAAACAACCTTAGGTAATAGCCTTATAGAAGAAGATAGTAATTGAAAACTCTTATCGAGTTTCTAAGAAATGAATTTTTGTAATTCATTGAAGATAAAAAAATATATTATGTGTTTATGTGTTAAGTATGCGTTAGATAGTATGACTTAGTAACTAAAACTTAAAATTTTGTTGTCAGGATGACGAATGATGGAGAAGCTAGTCAAACTGAGGAGGGACCCCATTTACCTATAGTACCTACTGAGGAGGGATCTCGTGTACTTATAGGACCGACTGAGGAGGAGCCCCGAGACATTCATGTCGATAGGGAGCAGCTAGTGCAGAGGGTTTCATCTCCATTGATCACCGTTGTTGGTCAGGAGCATGAACCTGAGATTGATCCTGAGGAGTTTGATGAGGAGGAAGAAGAAGAGGAGCTACCACGGTACACTGTTGATGCTGAGATGTATGACACACTATATGATCGTAACGTGGAGTTACAAGATGAGGTTCAGGAATTGACTGAGTGAGCGACTGTTCAGCAGTCTACTTTAGAGGAGAAGGATAGAGAGATTGTGACCCTTCATACACGTTTAGGAAACGTGGAGTGGGATCTAATTCATGAGAAGGGTCAAACCGAATATAAAACCGAGGAGATAGAGAAGCTGAAGAAGGAACTGAAGGAAACTTCCGGAAGACTGAAAATAGCAGAGGAAGGATGGGGAAGTGAATCACATCGAGCTGATCGTGCAGAAAATGATAGTCGTGCAAAGAAGGCAAAGCTTGAAGACACGTACGCCACACTTAATCATGCGATGGATGAGGTTCAAGAGCGAGTGTTAAGGTACCCCATCCAGTTTGAAGGACTTCCATCGTATATGTTGGATCGCAGGACGATGTCTCGTATCATGAATGAGGAGCGTGGCAAGGCTATTGAGCACCTTGGAAGACAGGAATAGAATCTGTTTATTTATGTGAAAGACTTATATAGTTTTATGTAAATTCTGATGTGTTTATGAACTAAGGAATATGTTAATATTTGAATGTTTTAAATCCTGTGGATTCTTTATTCCAGGATAGATGATGTAAATAGCAGCATGATATAGTTTAATGTTAAAACTTTTTATTTGAATGAAAAGATATCAAGTTGTTTGAGATGATGTGTTAAGTGATATGTTAAATTGTTGAGTAATGTCTTAACTATGCAGAGAAATAAATAAAGTTCTAATAAACGTTTATTTAACAGAAAAATGCCGCCAAGGAGAAGACAACAACGTCAACCGGCTCAGGAAGGGTCAACCAATAATAACAATAATGTCAATGTTAATCCAGTTCAACAGCTAGTTAATTTACTAACTGGAGTCATGAATAACCAACCGCAAGCTCCACCTAGCACAACGTTTAAAGATTTTAAGGCGGTGGGACCGCCAGAGTTCAAAGGTTCCAGAAACCCGATCGAGGCTCAAACGTGGGTGATGGAAATGGAGAAGGTTTTCGACGTTGCTAGGGTTCGAGAAGATCATAAGACCGTTTTTGCGACATTTATGCTGAAGTCTGAGGCTAGCTACTGGTGGCAGGCAAACAAGATGCAAGGAGGTGAAGGTGTAATTACGTGGGAGGGATTCAAAGAGATGTTTTTCGAAATGTATTTCCCAGCTAGTTCGCAGAATCAGATGGAGGTGCAATTTCTGGAATTGAAACAGGGAAACATGAGCGTGCCTGAATACGCGGCTAAATTCGATGAGTTGGCAAGGTTTGCCCCGTATCAAGTACACACTGACGAGAGGAAAGCCAGACGATTCGAACAAGGACTGAAGCCTTGGGTATACAGCAAGGTATCAATGTTTCAACTTAACACGTTTGCGGGAGTTTTGGAAAAGGCCATTCTCGCGGAAGGAGGAAGTGATGCAGTGACTAAGTACAACCAAGAACAGAAAAAGAAAAAGAGTGAGAATGAAGGTAATAACAAGACTGGTGGAAGTAATACTGGGAATAATAATAATCAGAAGAGGAAGTGGACGGATAACTGGACAGCTGGAAGTCAACACGGAGGGCAGAAAAAGAAGATAGAAGCATGTCTGACTTGCGGCAAGGCACATCTAGGAGTTTGTTTGAAGGGAAAGAGAGTGTGCTACAATTGTGGTCAGGAAGGCCACATAGCACCAAATTGTCCAAACCCAAAGAAGGGTGCTTGTTTCAACTGTGGTTCGAAAGATCATTTAGCAAGAGACTGTCCCAAAAAGGGATCGGGAGGATCAGGACAAGGAGGAAACCGGGGAAATAGCAGTGGAAATACCTTAACCATCACCGGACCACCTGCAACAAACAGACCAACCGCCAGAACTTTCAATATGACGGTGCAGGATGCAATCCAGTCTCGTGATGTGGTGTCAGGTATCATTCCGATCAATGAAATTAATGCTTACGTTTTATTTGATTCGGGTGCTACTTGTTCCTTTATATCCGATGACTTTGCTAATAGTTTAGATTTGCTTAAGGATGAATTGGAATATCCCATGATTATAGAAATTGCGAATAGAGAGATAATTCCTGTTAAGCATGTGTATAAGAATTGTAGAGTGGATATTAAGGGTAATATCATGAACGTAGATCTTATCCCTATTCGATTGGGGGAATTCGACGTTATATTGGGTATGGATTGGCTATCCAATTATGGGGCTGTAATTGACTGCCAAAAGAAGCGTATTAACCTTATGACTCCGTCAAATGTTGTGTTTTATGATAGCAAGTCGCCTAGACAAGCGAGTTGTCTGACGATGTTGCAGGCCAGGAAGTTATTAAGACAATGCTGTGTAGGATATTTAGCTTACATAGTCGACAGTCGAAAAGAGAACCCGAAAGTAGAGGAGATACCGATCGGAGATATTTAGCTTTGTGATTGATTTGGCGCCGGAACTGCTCCAATATCGAAGGCACCATACCGAATGGCGCCAGTAGAGATGAAGGAATTAATGGTACAACTACAAGAATTGTTGGACAAAAAGTACATTCAACCGAGCGTATCGCCGTGGGGAGCGCCGGTGTTATTCGTGAAAAAGAAGGACGGATCGATGAGGCTCTGCATTGACTACAGAGAATTAAATAAGGTCACGATTAAGAACAAATATCCATTACCGAGGATCGATGATCTGTTTGATCAATTGAAGGGAGCAAAATACTTTTCCAAGATTGACTTGAGGAGTGGTTATCACCAACTGAAGGTGAGGCCAGAGGATGTACCGAAGACAGCGTTCCGAACGCGATATGGTCATTATGAGTTTTTAGTAATGTCGTTTGGTCTTACGAATGCTCCTGCAGCATTTATGGGACTAATGAATGGTGTATTCAAGCCGTTTTTGGACAAATTCGTGGTGGTATTTATAGATGACATTTTGGTATATTCCAAAACCAAAGAGGAACATGAAGAACACTTGAGGTTAACGTTGGAAGTATTGAGAAGGGAGAAGTTGTATGCTAAATTTTCGAAATGCGAATTCTGGATCGAGAGAGTACAATTTCTTGGTCACGTAATCGATAAAGATGAAATTTCGGTAGATCCATCCAAAGTAGAAGCTGTGATTAACTGGGATCAGCCGAGAACGCCGTCAGAAGTAAGAAGTTTTCTTGGATTAGCAGGATATTATAGAAGATTCATACAAGATTTTTCTAAGATCGCAACTCCGTTAACGAATTTAACTCGAAAAGCTGTGAAATTTGTTTGGACGGAGAAGTGTGAGGAGAGTTTTCAAGAATTAAAGAAGAGGTTGAGTACAGCGCCTGTGTTATCTCTTCCGGATGATACAGGAAATTTTGTTGTTTTTAGCGATGCGTCACATAAAGGACTTGGCTGTGTGCTGATGCAAAACGGCAAAGTCATTGCGTATGCATCACGGCAGTTGAAGGATTACGAGAAGGGTTACCCAACCCATGATTTGGAGTTAGCTGCAGTTGTTTTTGCTTTGAAAATTTGGAGGCACTATCTATACGGGGAAAAGTGTGAAATATATACGGACCACAAGAGTCTGAAATATATTTTTACACAGAAAGATTTGAATATGCGTCAAAGAAGATGGTTGGAATTAATCAAGGATTATGACTGTGAGATTTTATACCATCCGGGTAAGGCTAATGTGGTTGCCGACGCCTTAAGTAGAAAGGGTCGTGAGAAATTGATGATGTTGACTGCTCAGCAGGAGCTAATTGCAGATATGGAGAAACTGGAGTTAGAAGTGAAGTATCCTATGGAGATTGATGAGAAGCTATTTCAGATGCAATCTGGTACAACTCTACTAGATAGAGTGAAGGAGGCTCAGCTTCAGGATGATGAATGCAAAAAGGTAACAACGAAGATATCTGAAGGAACCGAACCAAGATTTAAGATGGATAAGGAAGGAATATTGAGATTTGAAAGCAGAATTTGGGTTCCGCCAGTACAAGAAATTAAGGAAGAAATTTTGAGTGAGGCTCATAGTTCAAGATATTCGATTCACCCTGGTAGTACAAAAATGTACCAAGATCTTCGACAACATTTCTGGTGGCCGAATTTGAAACGTGATGTTGTAGAATGTATTGCCAAATGCCTGACATGTCAGAAAGTTAAAGCAGAACATCAGAGACCGAGTGGATTGCTACAACCGTTGGAGATCCCAGAATGGAAATGGGAACATATTACGATGGATTTCGTGGTTGGCCTTCCGACGACTCAGAAAGGCTACGACGCAGTATGGGTTATCGTTGACCGACTGACGAAATCCGCGCACTTCCTTCCTATCAAAATCAGATTTAACTTAGATCAGTTGGCAAGATTATATGTGAAAGAGATTGTTTCGAGGCACGGAGTGCCGGTGTCTATTGTTCCGATAGGGATCCGCGCTTCACATCAAATTTCTGGAAACGTCTTCAGGAATGCATGGGTACACAACTGCGAATGAGTACAGCTTACCACCCTCAAACAGACGGACAGAGCGAACGAACGATTCAAACACTGGAAGATATGTTACGAGCATGTGTAATGGACTTCAAAGGAAATTGGGATGATCACCTACCGTTGGTAGAGTTCGGCTACAACAACAGTTACCACGCTAGTATTGGTATGCCGCCTTACGAAGCGTTATACGGCAGAAAGTGCAGAACTCCGCTTTATTGGGATGAAGTTGGTGTGAAAGACAATTGCTAGGGCCAGAATTGGTACAGCAGACGGTAGAAATAGTCAAAGTGATCCGAGCACGACTGGTAGCAGCTCAAGATCGACAGAAGAAATACGCTGATCCACATCGTAAAAATATCGAGTTTGAATCAGGTAGTTATGTTTTCTTGAAGGTCTCTCCTGGAAGGGAAAGATCAGGTTCGGAAAGAAAGGAAAATTGAGTCCAAGATTTATTGGACCCTTTGAGGTACTGCGAAGAATTGGAGAAGTTGCGTACGAGGTAGCCTTACCTCCAGCACTCGAGAATATCCACAACGTCTTCCATGTTTCTGTGTTACGACCTTACAAACCTGATTACAAGCATGTAATTGAATACGAACCCCTGCATTTTGAGAAAGACTTATCTTATGAAGAAATTCCTGTCCAAATTGTCGACCGAAAAGAACAAGTTCTCAGAAATAAAGTTATACCTTCTGTTAAGGTAATTTGGAGGAACCACAACGCTGAAGAAGCTACGTGGGAACTCGAAGCGAATATGATGAAGAATTACCCTAATTTATTTACTTAATTATGTGTATGCAATTCTGGGGACAGAATCTTTGTAGGGGGGGAGAGTGTAACGGGTCGAAATTATTGAGCCGTGATTCTGGGGACAGAATCCTTTTAAGGGGGGAAAGATGTGACGAACGAGAATTTTGTAAATTATTTTAAATACTTATTGAAGTAAATAAATATTTTTCGATGATTTAATTATTAGATTTAATAATTAATCGATGCAATTGTGGTAGATTAATTTAATTATATGTGTTACATTTATTAAATTAATGTGGAGAATAATTATTATTCAAGTATGTAATTATGTGAGCTTGTCGAATTAAATAAGTTATTTAATTAAGCATGATGTTATTTAATTAATCTAATTATTAATTAGAGATTTAATAAATTGTTATTATTTATTAATGAGAAAAATTAATTATGTGACTATATGAATTTATGAGAAAATATTATATTTTATTTATAATAAATTAAATAAAATATTAGAGTTATTTTATAAGGAGTGTGACATTTATTAAACTATATAATAAAAGGTTTATTAAAATAATGAGCTTTTGAATTTATTTGCTAAGCCAAACATGGCACTAAGAGAGGTTATGGGCACTTAACCCATGACTGGGCAACTGACCACATCGCGTCAGTTTTATTTCTTCGACGCTTCCTTCTTCTTCTTCATAATTTTCTAAGTCTGGCATTATTTTCAGAGAGAGTTCAGAGAGAAGGTGAGAATTTTTGAGAGAATTTGTGAGTGTGTAATTACAGGTTATTGCAAAAAGGATTATCTGATCATCTTATACTCTGGGTAATTCTCTCCAAACCCAATTTCTACACTTACGTCTTTTAGGTTTTCATAAAATGGCTTTCACAGTTTTCTAAAAATCTCTGTGTTTGGTATATGAGATGAGTATAACTTTATATATGTGTGTTATGTTATACCAAATAGTGTTTAATTATATATACCATGTAAGCCATGTGATCAGTTTCATGAAAGCAGTCGTACGTATGTTTTTCAAAATAAACAGAGTACGTGATATGGCCATATGGCCATATATGTGATAATTAATGTATTGATTATATATTATCCCTAAATTTTGGACTTGTATGTTGTTATGCATGTTAATACGAAGAGTTTAAGCCTTAAACGAACGAATTCGGTGTTGTAACGAATTCGTAGGGAGAATTTTCACATAAAGTTTTCTAAAACTTCATGAACATCAAAGTCAGTGAATTGTTAGGCTTTAAATCTGTTATTAAGTGTTTAAAATTAGTTTTGTCAGTATATAAATATTGGGTATTAATTATATATGAATTCCAACATGTGGGTATGTTTAATTTGGAGAATTAATGATTTTGTAGTAATTATTTTCGCTGAATTCTGTGTGTTTTTCGCGAACTGAAAAAAAAATGAGCTTTTAAATTTTCTAAGTCTAACAATGGGTTAGTGTATTAAAATAATGAACATGTAAATATGTTAGAAATATTATATGATGATAAAATATTTGTTTAGCATGTAAATAACATAATTACATGTGAATTGTATTATTAAATACATAATTAGTTATTCATTCATGACGAACAAATTAGGTGTCAACGTGATGATTTGACTAAGTTAGTCAATTATTAAAGTAGACAACGAGAATAAGTTATGATGATTAGTTAATAATTAACTGGTATTGAATGTGAATGGTATGTAGGATTTATTTCAAAGAACGTGATTAGTTAAAGTGTAATCTACACGCGAGGCAAGTCTCCTAAACTTAAACTCTTAAATTGAGCAAGTTTCTTAACTCTATTTTTACATTGAGCAATTTACTTAAACTTAAATTATTATTCAAGTTCAAGTATTATATTAAAGATTGATTATCTTTCAAAGCATGATTCAATTATACAATAATTGTTCTATTGTATACATTTGAGATTATTATTCAAATCGAATATCATTATTGTTGAACCTTTTTAGACTAGTGAATCTTAATGATTTAGCTAGTCCTTAGTTGATGAACGTTCTAAATTTCAGAACCCTTATTGAATTATCCAAACCAAACTTCCTTTGGTGCGGACTCGAATGTCAAACTGAGATGAACAACCCTGAAAAGGGATTCACTTATGCGTTAGCGTTAAGATATTGTGCACAGTATGGTACTAAGGGCTGATCCCCCTAAGTACGAGAAGAAGGTCCATAGTCTTATGACTGTTAAAGGTTTCAAGTATAACCCTTGTTAACCTAGGACATAGTTCAAGGTCTTATGACCCTCAGTATTCTTTTGATTCATGTTATTTATTCTTGATTCAAAAGTTGAGCTTTATTCAGATGTCGTTGATTATTCGCATGTTGTTATACTGTTGTTTCATTTTTTTATACTTGTGGGCATTTGTGCTCACTCTTGCTTAATAATAACATTGCAGTTAAGAATGAAAGAAGCGATGAACCATCCACTAGTAAGGGCAAGGGCAAAGTTAGCAAATGATGAAGACCTGTTATTTATTAATTGATGTATTTGTTTAAGACTTGAGTTATGTTGATGTTAAGACTTATGTGTTTAGAATTCCGCACAGATGTTTTAAGGTTAGAGTAACCTGGGATTTATTTATGATTCAGTTGATGTAACCTTAAGGGAATAGATTTTATTATGATTTCTATCTATTGTTTGGTTTGATATTATTTATGGGTAGATAGATAGATGATGCTTGTACAGTGAACACCAAATCCCGTGGAATCGAAGTACCGGATTTGGGGGGTGTCACACCATCCAATGGTTCCCTGGAGGTTGAGGGCTCCTCATGAGAAAGCAACTCTCTCATCCATTACTCAAACTACTATTGATTGATTCTTCCTTTGAGGGTGTTAATTCCTATTCCACCATTACCCGTGCCAATTTTTGGAGACAATTGGAGGTATAATTGTTCAAACTCCAAGGAACACCACAATAGTAACCAAAAAGGACCAGATATTACTATCATAGGAAGAGATTGATAAGATTGAACAAAAAGCAGAGAAGTACCAGGCTGAAATTAAGCTTCTTAACATGTTAAGTTATGGTAAAATTAAACTAAGTTCTTGACCTTCTGTTTTGACCTGGGTGGAAATGGATACTTGAAGCTACAGAATGTTGACAAGAATCATCGATGAATGAAGGTCTTCGAATTTCAACAATCCATGAGGACATGGATACTTTTGAAGGAGGGAGAAATGTAAGATCCAGTAAATATAACTGGGGACATAACAACAAATAATATTAGTTGTAGTGGCAAGTAGTTTATAGACTGTAGCTTATTCCATGTGATTCTAGAAAGGAGGTAGTTGAGAGGGAAAACTAGTCTTTTGCTTAGTTGTATTGATTTATAAATAGTAGCTGGTGTAATAGATGAAAAGGAGATTATTATGATCAATGAATTTCTGAGAACGTGAACTCAATTTTAAGTCACAATTATGGTTCTTCCTCCATTCTTTTCTAACCTCAGCTCTATCTTCTTCTTCTACCTTTATTCTAACCAATATTCTATGGCTTCTCTCTCTTATATCTGTGTAATATCCTCTCTGTGCTCAGGACTAACACTAGGGTCCTGACATCATGCTCATGATGTTGCCCATGCATTAATAGCTCATTCCCAATGAACAACTATGATCCCACGAATACTTTCTG